>CM066049.1:124698957-125025778 GCA_033557465.1 Ichthyophis bannanicus
AGAAACGAGACATGGATGTGAGATGGATCCTTTTAAGGACAAAAGAATTGCCAAAAGGATATGTTTTGACTACAGCAAGGCTTTTGACTGTGCAAACCATGAGAAACTCTGCCACATTAAGCATGGGTATACCAGAACACCTGATCAATTGCAGAACCTTTACATTGATCAAGAAACAGTTTTGAATGGAACAAGGAGAAACAATGGTTTAAAATCAACAGTGTATGACAAGGCTGCATATTTCCCACTACCTGTTTAATTTATATGCAGAACAAATCAGTAAAAGCAGGACTGTATGAAGACAGCTGAGGTGTGAAGACTGAAAGTCTTGACATTTGCTATGCTGACACCACATTACTGGCTGAAAATGAAGACTATCTGCAACATTAGCTTCTCAAGATGGAGCATAGTCTTAATGATTGTAAGCTCTAACAAGCAGGGGTTGTGTGGGTTTTTGTTTTAAAGTGCTATAGTGCTATATAAATGATTGATGTTGAAATGCTGTCAAGTTGGTGTCAATTCATGGAGACCCTCTGGATAGTTCTAAACTGTTTGGTCTCCAGTCAGGTGGCTCATTGACAGTGGCACCCATAGCTGCTGTTGTATTAATAGATCCATCTCATTACTGGCCTTCCTCTTTTGCACTGACCTCCTACCTTGCCAAACATGTCTTTCTCTAATGATCTCTCTTCACATGATGCGTCTAAAGTATGAAAGTCAAAGTCTGCTTATCTGAGCTTCTAAAGAAAGCTTAGATTTAATCTCCTCTAGTACTGACTAGTTTGGGCAGTCCATGGTATACACTATTTGTTGCCAGCACCATAATTCAAAGGCATGGTTTTTCTTCCTGTCTTGTGTTACTGTCTAGCTTTTCACAGCTATCAGTGCAGGAGGGAAGCACCTCCTGCAGGCACAAGGAAGCACGAAGGTGCAGGAGAGCCATGCTACTGGAGGAAAGTGCTTTATTAATACCAGGGTCTGCCCAACACATGTTTCAGCTGAAGCCGCCTTCAGGGGACTAAGACCACTAGTAAGACACTGGTAAAGTGTAACTTAAGGAATCATCCAAGTGGAGTATTTTCACAACACTGCAATACTGTAGAATCTTGTCTAGGTCCTTCATAGACATTCTGCTAAGAGCAATGTGTCAGTGGATTTCTTGACTGCTTGCCATTTCTTTGATTCAAGTAGGTTAGTTGTCAACTATTTAATTTCTTCATCAATGATGAACTTAAGATCCTGACAATTGGCAAAATCATTTCTTTATATTAAGGCCCATTTTAAGACTGTTCCTTGATCTTGAGAAGCAAATGTTAGTCTTCACTTTCAGCCAGTAATGTGATATCAGCACAGTAAAGACAGTCTTTCCACCAATCTTCACACCTGTTTTCTTCATGCAATCTTGCTGCTCTGAGTAATTCTGCATATAAATTAGTGGGGGAAAGTATGCAGCTGTATCATAAACCTTTGCTGTTTGGGGTTTTTTTTTTAAATTTTTGTCAAAGGAAAATACATCACAGTGGTATATTCATTCAAACAATTTTCCAATACATTATTCCTCTCCCCCTTTGGCAATTAGTCACTGCTCAACTGTATCGTTGCTGTTGTCCTTTTTACCTTTGACATTATTTTTCCCCTTTTAGTTTATTATCTAATCCCCCCTCCCTTACATGCTTCTTTATACATTGTTACTGACTCGGTTTGCAGCTTGTCGTGCTGTGAGGGCTTGCGTGCATCAGTGATGAGAGCTAAACTATCGGTAGTTTAACTACTGGCAGGGTCTCCCAAGATGGACAGGTCTCAGCTGAGGTGCCAGACCAAGACAAACCACCCATCTGAGCAGCAGCAGAATGGGATAGTGTTGATGGCGGAGAATCACATTTTTGTGACAACGGCAACAACACCAAACTTAAACTGCACGGAAGAAAGGCCCGGCAATCTACTTCTATATCTTGCCATGAAAACCCAATGGATAGTTACAACAAAACAAATTGTGCTATGCTGCTGGAAGATGAGACCCACAAGTCGGAAGGCACTCAGCTACTGGGGAAGAGCTGAAGACTTTTCAGAGTAAAGCCAGCATTTATGATGTGGTTGGATCAAAGCCCTCGATCTGACTGCTGATGTAGTGCGCATGAAATGAGTCAGAAGCTGTAAAGATGTCTTACGCATTGGAACATGGAACGTACGAAGCATGAACCAAGGGAAGTTGGAGGTGGTCAAGACTGAAATGGAACGTGTACAACTTGATCTGTTGGATGTCAGCGAACTGAAATGGACTGGCATCGGGCACTTTGCATCAGATCACATGGTCTACTATGCTGGAAATGAAAGACAAAGAAGAAATGGTAGTGTATTTATAATAAAGAAACTTGCAAGAACTGTAATGAAATACAATGCAGTCAGCGAACGCTTAATCTCTATTCGTCTACAAGGATTGCCTATCAACACAACTATAATTCAAGTATATGCCCCAACAACAGCTGCAGAAGAGAATGAAATTGAAGAGTTCTATGAACAGGTACAAGCTGAAATTGACAGAACATGCAAACAGGATATCCTGATAGTCATGGGTGACTGGAACGCAAAAGTTGTCAAAGAAGGCGGCAAAGTAGTTGGAAAATATGGACTTGGCAGCAGAAATGAAGCTGGAGAAAGACTGATAGAATTCTGCAAGACCAATGATCTATTCATCTCAAACACCTTCTTCCAGCAACACAAGCGGCGACTGTACACATGGACTTCACCTAATGGATTGTATAAAAATCAAATTGACTACATCTGTGGAAGTCAACGATGGAAAAGTTCTATAACATCAACAAAGACAAAACCTGGTGCTGACTGTGGTACAGATCATCAACTACTAGTATGCAAACTCAAGCTAAAGTTGAAAGAGCAAACCACTCATGAATGCAGCAAAATATGACCTTGAGAATATACCACTGTAATTTAAAGACTGCCTGCAAAATCAATTTGCTGCTTTTAGATACAAATGACAGAGCTCTGGAAGAGTTATGGAATGACATGAAGAAGGTTGTGTTGGAAGAAAGCGAGAAGTGTCTACAAAAGGTGAAAAAGCAAAAGCGGCCAAAATGGATGATGGAAGAAACTCTGAAAATTACCCAGAAATGCAGAGAAGCTAAAGCCAGAGGAGAGAGACAATCGCAGAACTCAACAGATTTCCAACGTGCAGCAAGACAGGACAAGGAGAAGTACAACAATGACACTTGCAAGGAAATAGAAGCAGAAACTATTAGAGGAAGAACAAGATAGGCTTTCCTAAAGCTACGAGAGTTAAAGAAAGTTCCAGCCTCGAATTGGAATGTTACAAGATGCTCAAGGTTCTATGTTGAATGATACTGAGAAGATCAAGAAAAGGGGGAAGGAATATACAGAGTTTTTATATGATAAAGATAAAGTGGACCAACAGCCGTTTCAACCTGTACCTTACGATCGGGAACCATTGGTGATGAAAGAAGTTGAAGTAGCATTGAAAGCCTTATCAAAGAACAAAGCACCAGGCATTGATAGCATTCCTATAGAAGTATTGCAGCAATCTGATGCAGCTGTTACCATACTTACAAGGCTCTGCCAAGAAATATGGAAGACAACATCATGGCCAACTGACTGGAAAAGATCTGTTTATACCAATACTAAAGAAAGGTGATCCAACTGACTGGAAATTATCAATCGCTCTGATCCCACATGCCAGCAAGATTTTACTGAAGATTATTCAAAAGAGACTACAACCATACCTGGAACAAGAACTACCTGAAGTGCAAGCAGGGTTCAGGAAAGGGCGTGGAACGAGAGATGACATTGCGGATGTGAGATGCTTCCTTGAAAAGACTAAAGAATACCAAAAGGATATCTATTTGTGCTTTATCGACTATAGCAAGGCTTTTGACTGTAAACCATGAGAAACTCTGGGCCACATTAAGAAGCATGGGTATACCAGAACACCTGATTGTACTCTTGCACAATCTGTACATTAATCAAGAAGCAACAGTTTGAACGGAACAAGGAGAAACAGAATGGTTTAAAATAAGCAAAGGTGTAAGACAAGGCTGCATACTTTCCCCCTACTTGTTTTAATTTATATGCAGAACAAATCAGAAGCAGGATTGTATGAAGACAACAGGTGTGAAGATTGGTGGAAGACTCATCAACAACCTTTGCTATGCTGATACTACATTACTGGCTGAAAGTGAAGATGATCTGAAACATTTGCTTCTCACAATCAAAGAACATAGTCTCAAAATCGGCCTGCACCTTAATGTAAAGACAAAGATCATGACAACTGGCATAATCAACAGGTTCATTGTTGAAGGAGAAGAAATTGAAATTGTGAACAACTTTAACCTACTTGGATCAACTATCAATAAAGAAGCAACAAGCAGTCAAGAAATCAAACAACGCATTGTTCTTGGCAGAATGGCTATGGAAGACCTAGATAAGATTCTCAAGAGCAGAGATGTCTCTCTCCATACAAAGATTAGACTTGTTCAAGCCATGGTATTTTCAATATCATATAGATGTGAAAGCTGGACAGTGAAAAAGACAGGAAGAAAATTGCTGGCGGCAAATACTGTGTATACCATGGACTGCCCGAAGAACAAACCAGTCGGTACTAGAGGAGATCAAACCTAAGCTTTCTTTAGAAGCTCAGATGACAAGACTTTGACTTTCATACTTTGGACACATCATGCGAAGAGATCATGCTTGGCAAGATAGGTCAACGCAAAAGAGGAAGGCCAGCAATGAGATGGATTGATACAATAACAGCAGCTACGGGTACCAGTCTGTCAACAATGAGCTGCCTGACTGAAGACCGAACACAATTTAGGATAGCTATCCAGAGGGTTGCCATGAGTCGACTCCGACTCGATGGCACTTAACAACAACACTGATTCAGCTCTCCTCCTTCCTAACTTTCCACAGTTAGACCTTCATCAAGCCAGGTAGAATATTTAGACCATATCCTCTCAAACTGCATCATTTTCTCTTGTTTCAGGGCTGTCAGCTTACTCAGGTATATATGGTTCACCCCTCTTTCCCATTCTCCCACCAATGGCGGGGCTACTTGCCTCCACCTTTTAGCAATTTCCAAACGGGCTGCCAGACAGCCCAAGTTAATGAAGCTTCCTTTTCACCCCTCTTCTGTGTACCCCCAGTAACACCACCCTGGGGTCTGCCCCAGTTTTCCTCCCCAAAATTGTATCCAGAACCTGGAACACAGTTCAAAAACTCTTATTGGGCAAAGCCACCATATATGGAGGAACGTTCCCCACACTCCACATTCCCGCCAACATAGCCTGCTAGTCTTTCCATACATTTTTTAAATTATATCTGGTGTCACCACCTATACATGATCTTATAATTATGTTCTATTAAATTACTGGCCAATAGACCTTTATATTTCTGGGCAAAAATTGCAGTCCAGGCCTGCTCTGTCAATACCAGAGCCACATCTGTTTCCCATTTTTTTTAAATGATTTTTTTCGCTCTTGGGCATGTCCATAACATCGTATAATTGAGTGATTCCCTTTATCTTATCTCAAACAACTTTTCGATTGGAACTACTTCCTCCTTAATCCTGGGATGATTTTCTTTTAGATATAATTAACCATCTGAACATAATATGAATTTCTCAATGAGAATTCTTCCTTGATGTTTTCAAAGGACCTGATCTTCCCCACCTCTAGGAATTGACCAATGTAACAGACTACTACTGGCCCATTGTTCAGAGAACCCCCCCCCCTTCATTCCCAGGGGGAAATCGATATTGCCCCCAATAGGAACACCTTTAGTCACACATTCAGCTCCCAACCACTTCATTAGCCATTGAAACCATATTTGTAATGTTACATGCATAAATGGGTTAGAGCACCTTGCTACCAACCTATGCTCCCAAGGGACCCACAGGACCTCTTTCAACAAGGGCACACCCGGAGCCACTCTCTCCATTTGGACCCAGTCTTGACTTTCATATATCCCCCACTCAAAAGCTGCCCTCAGCCACACTATATAATATTTTTCTAAATCAGGGACTGCCATCCCCCCCCCTTTTTTACTTTGTTCCTTATCAAAAAATGTTTAGGATCTCTCACTCTCCTTCCTCCCTAAATAAATTTCCACAAGATCCTTTGCATCTTTCTCAGGAATCTCCCTGGCACAGCCCCAGGCAATGTGCTAAATAAAAACTGCAACTTAGGAAAAATCATTTTCACTGCAGCTATTCTCCCTGACCATGTCAATTTCAACCCTCCCCATTCCTCAAGATCTCTCCTAATCTTTCCCTCCAGAGGAATATAATTCACTCTAAAAAGATCTGAGATCACTGGTGTTAACTGGACACCCAGATACCAGATACTTCTCTTGGCCCATTTAAAGGGGAATAGATTTCTCAATCGTTCACTTGTTTTATTTGGAATTGAAATATTTAGATTCTCCGATTTGGATGCATTCATCTTAAAACCAGTTACTTTCCCAAAGCTCTCCAGCTGTCATCAGGGTGCTCAGCATCTGCTCTGGGGATGTGATTATAAACAACAAATCAGCAAACAAGGACACCTTGCACTCCCCCTTCCCATTTCAGCCCCTGGATCTCCCCCTCTGAGCTAATGGCTCCATTGTTAATACAAACAGTAATGGAGACAGAGGACATCCCTGCCTGGTCCCTCTCAGAAGCTCAAAAGCCTCCGTATATTCTCCATTGATTCGTAGAGCTGCTAGGGGATTCCTGTACAATGTGCCCACCCACTCTAAATACTTGCCTGCAATACCCACCTTTGCTAAGATCTGGATCAGAAAAGGCAAGGACCACCCTGTCACAAGCTTTCTCTGCATCTATTGCCAACAGCAACAGTTCCTCTTTCCTACTTTTACCTTTCCAGACTACATTTAAGACTCTCCTCAAATTATCTGATGCTTGTCTTCCAGGTATGAACACAGATTGATCCATGTGTATTAGCTGGGGCATATGTGAGAGCAATCTATTGGCTGGTACTCTAGAATTTTTTTTTAAATCCAATCCCAATAAGGAGATCGGCCGGTAAGACCCACACTGAGTGGGATCCTTACACTCTGGGTATTAGGGTTATTCCTGCCATCTTCATTGTCGAGAGTAAAGGCTCCTCACTTCCCACAATATTATATAAGCAAGATAGGGGTTCAGCCAATATTGGGGCAAAAACCTTATAGAATTTTAGGAAACCCATCCCTTCCTGGAGCCTTATACACTGGTAGCTCCTTAACCCCAAGCACTTCCTGGATGGTGATAGGCCTGGACATAGTTACTCTCTTCTTCCTCTATTTTAGGTAATTGAATCCCCTCTAAATATTTTTGAATCATCTCTTGGGGCACAGTCTGTTCAGGCGTGTATAGTTCCCTATAAAACTCCACAAATCTAGCCTTAATCTCTTCCCTTTGCCTCAATTCCTTGCCATGTCTGTCTCTTATTTTACAAATACAATTCTGCACTTGCATTTTTTTTAGTTGATATGCTAATAATGTACTAGGCTTATTCCCATATTCAAAATGCACTTGTTGAAGCTTTTCTTGTGCAAACTTTATTTCTCCCAACTCCATCTCATTCAACTGTTTGCTCAATTGTCTTTAATTGGCTCTGTTTTCATCTCTTCTCCCACATTTTTAAACTTTTTCTCTTTTTTAGCCTCTCTTCCTTTCTTGATGTAGGTTCCTGGTGCTATGAGTTTACATCTAACCACTGCTTTCAAACAGTCCCAAACCACCCCCATCGAATATTGCCCATTATACTGCAAATATTCCAAGATGGTGTCAGAAACCTGTTGGACAGCCCATGGTTCTTCTAGCAATGCCTCATTCAACCTCCATTGTCCCCTCCCCCTACTGGCTACAGGGTCTCTAAAGTCCCCCCACAGTGGTGCATGGTCCGACCAAGAGCTTTCACCAATAGCACTCCCCACTACCCAGGCCACTAGACTCCTATGGACCAGCAGCATATCGGTTCTACTGTAGGACCCTTGCACTGGTGAATAAAACGTATAATCTCTCTTGCCCATGCCTATCCTGCCAGGCATCAACTAAACCCAACTCCCTCATAAAGGATTTTAATTTTTTCCTCTGCCTCGCTGTACCACCCGCCTGTCCCCTTGATGAATCTAGTTCAGGATTTACTGTTAAGTTGAAGTCACCCCCCACTATTAGGTGACCTTCACTAAAGTTAATTATGGTGAATTTCAATTCTTAAGTCTCCTTGAGCATAGTTGGGTTCATACACATTCACTATTGTATAAACCTGCTCCAAGTGCTTGATTTTTAGTATCAAATATCTGCCTCCCTTATCTTTTTTTAACCCCCAAACATTGGTACTGAATTTTCACACTTATGAATATGCCCACTCCTTTCTTCTTTTCTTGGTGATTAGATGCAAATCATTGGTTTGGGAATTTTCTATTTACCGTTCTCTCCCCCCCACTCGTTAGGTGCATTTCTTGTATTAAGATTGTCACCCTTTAAGCGCTTCTTTTATAACACAACTGCCACTTCCTGTCTGAGTTTAGGCCCCTTACATTTAAGGATACAATTCTAAAATCATATCTTATATTACCTGCCATACTACTCAAAGAAAAATTCTATCTCTAGCCTGAAAGGACCCCTTCTCCTCCTCACTTCATACCCCCACCCCAACCATCCCTTCCTTTTCCCAAGATCATCCACCCCTCTCCAAATCTGAGGTGTGGGTCACTATCAAGAAGAATGTTACTCCTTCCTCCCCCCTTATTCCATTTTCTTTTACATATATAGCCTGGAACTTCCCCATAGCATTTCCTCAAACAAGCAACCTCTTTTTACAAAGTTTCAAAGTCCTTAATCATGTTTCACCCAGATGCTTGACATTTTTGGGTTTCTTGCATCGTCTCCCCTGCGTCGCTCACTGCTACTCCATGCACACATGACCCAGCCTCTTCTCTTCAGCTTCTTTCCCCACAGGGACTTCAGGTAGCTCTGACAACCCTGCAGCCTCCATTCCTTTAATGGCCGCCTCTATGGTACGTACAATGGTGGCTTTACTCATAATGTTAAATTGCAGTCCAAAGGGAAAAAACTACTTGTAGCGGATCCGTTCTTCTCTCAGCCTTGATGTGATATCCTTAAATGTTCTCCTCCTTATGGTGATTATCGATGTCAGTGTATAATTCCACTGGTTGATCCTCCCAATGCACTATGCCCACTTTCTGCGCAGTTTGCATGTCTGCCTCCTTTGTACTGAAATCATGGAAACACGCTACAATGTCTCTTGGCAGGCCCTCTTGCCTAGGGCCCAATGCCCTATGTGCTCTGTCAATATCAAAACATAGATTGTCCATTGGTGTTTCAGCTTGTTTTAAAATAGCTTTACACAGTTGTTTAACCAGCACTTTATAGTTGAGTTCCCTCTTTCCCTGGGATGCCTCTCAGGTGTATGTTAGAGCGTCACGTCCTGTTTTCCAAATCCTCCAACTTTGTCTATAATTCCCCCCAAGTCCACTTTCGCCAGCTTGCTGCTCTTTCATAGTACATAGCAGCCCCTCGTGCTCCTATTTTCTGCTCCATGGACCCTACTCATTGCCCAAGCTCGTGGATATCATCACTCAACTCTGATCCATATTTTAGCTTCTACCTTGAAATTGGCCATGTCTTGACAGTCCCAAACCACTCTTTCAGCTCCTTAAGTGAGCTTAACTCACTGTCACCTGGTACTTTGGCTCCTGTCTATGAATTTCTCTTCCCCTGCCATACCGTTTGGCACCATTTTTGCTCTGGTTCCTGTGGCACCTGGGATTGCCTTAAACCTGAAGGTTTTCAGGTCTGGGCTTGTTTTTTTTCTGCACCATCTGCCACTAAATCACTCCACAGGGTATCACTGACACCTTTTAAAGCTTTTTTTCAGGCATTCAAGCTATTTTTGGGGGATCTTATCTTCCCAACCTCAGGAGCTTCACATTTCAGCTGCCATCTTGGTTAGTGACATCACCAGACCCCCCAACCTTTGCTGATTTTTAAACCATTCTGTTTCTCCTTGTTCCGTTCGAACTGTTGCTTCTTGATCAATGTTAAGGTTGTACAAGAGAACTATCTGGTGGTCTGGTATACCCATGCTGTTTAATGTGGCCCAGAGTTTCTCATGACTGTCATAGACTACAGCAAGGCCTTTAACACATGTAGAAATCATTTTGGTATTGTCTTTTCAAGAATCCATATCATATCCACGATATCTTGTTCCTTACCTTTACCTAAACCCTGCTTGCATTTCAGGCAGTTCTCGTTCCAGGTATGGTTGTATTTGCTGCTGAATAATCTTGAGTAGAATTTTGCTGGCATGTGGGATCAGTGTGCAATAATTTCCAGAGTCAGGTTGGATCACCTTTCTTTAGTATTGGTATAAATGGATCTTTTCCAGTCAGTTGGCCATGATGTCTTCCAGATTTCCTGGCAGTCTTGTATGGTAACGACTGCATCTGACTGCTGTAATACTTCAATGGGAATGCCATCAATGTCCGATGCTTTGTTCTTTAATGAGGCTTTCAATGCTGCTTTGACTTTTCAGCACCAATGGTTCCTGATCATAAGGTACAGGTTGAAATGGCTGTTGGTCTGCTTGATCTTTATGGTATGATGACTGTAATGGCCATTCCCAGGGTGTGAGAGCCAGTCTCAAAGGCATCGAAGGTTGCCCTGACCGGATGCTTATTGCAATCCACCATGTCTTGCAACAACGGTGTAGAGAGAGATCTAGTTCTCTGTGGGAGAGGCATGATAGTATCCTTGGTCTGCAGTAGCAGCTGGTCGAGGAAGACAATGATCTGAAACTCATGGGAAGAAATCTTTGCGTTCAGTATGGTGCCTGAAACAAAACTTCAGTGCTGATTCTGTCAAGGAATGTGTTGTCCTTTCCTGGCAGTGTGTTTGATTTTTGTTTGGGGCTTTTGGACCTTTTTAGAGCAGATTCTACCATGATGGATTGATGTGGAAATTGTCACCTCAAAGCCAGGGGTGGGGAGCACATGGTACTTCAGTTACTCTTGGTTATGGTGGGAGTCATTGCAGGGATCTGCCAGGCTTTATTCCTACAGTCCAGCAGCACCTGGTGGATCAGTAGGGTTACTAGTGATTTGGGGAAGGTGATGTACTTCAGGATGCCTAGGGCATCATATTTGGGCTCGGGTCTGCCACTCTGTGCTAGTCTGAGGTTGGTGGAGAGTTGTTTCTGAAGGAACTTTGGGTATGTGAGGTCCTCAGGGGGCATGATGGGTACTGGATTTGGTGGAGCATTGCCTGTGGTATGCTGTGAGCAAGGAGGGCTTGTGTCTTCCCTTGAGCTCCAGAAGGGCTCCTCAGAATGTGTGCTCCCCTTCCTCTGTGGATGACCCTGGTGGTGTGAGGGGGCTGGCAGTGGCGGCAAAGTCAGGGCATAGGTGTTCTGTACGGTGGTAGGGTTCTGGGGTAGGATCAAAGGTGTTACTGGGAGCTGCTGGGCTAGGAACTCTGCTCCGAGTTCCATCAGAATCACTTGAGGTAGCATAGAGAGGGCCATCTGGTCTGGAATAACTGTGATGGGGAAACTACCATGTGGTACAGACTCCTGCAGAGCTTTTTGTCTTTGGCTGCTGGAGATTGTGGGATCGTGCCTTCTGCTGTGGTGGTTGCTCTGCCTGATAAAGCTTTTTCCCCTGCTGTGCTGCTGCTCGCCGCCTTCCTGCGTTTACTGGAGCTGCTGCTGAAGCTTTCCTCCTGTGTTTATTAGCCTTGGAGGTGTGTTGATGATGATGGTGGGAAGAGCCATGCTGGAGAGAAGATCTGTGACATCAATGCCTGAAGGAATCAGGGTGCAGATATTTTGAAAAACTTTTTTTGCATCTTTGTGTCAGTGAGGAAAGGGAACTCTGTGACCCAGAAAGAGAGCAGGAGCGTTAGTCTGCGAGCAGGGGGAGGATGCACAAGCTCTGGAGGAGTTCTGTTTCAAGAGTGGCCTGCTCTTCAGAAATAGCCATGTGTGTGTGTGCCAAAGAACCTGGGAGGGTACGGATTGCTAGTTGGGAGGAACCCTTTACTGGTGCTAGGAGCTGAAGCGCTGCCCCAAATTACAGAAAAAGGGCTTACCTACCCCGGAAAGACCAAGAAGGATGTTGCTGAGACGGTGGGGTGCGCTCTGCTGTCTCCCTGTAATGCAGTTAGTGATTTTGGTGCTCCTTATCTTGTGCACAAGTCTTCCTTTGAGGCCCCAGTCCTCCATGTGGTTGCCTGGGCTTTCTGTAGGAAGCTGTAGGGCACAAAAAAAAAGAAAGCAGGCAACAAGGGATCCTTGGAAGAAACAAAGTTTATTGAGGGGGTCAGCCCTACAAGTGTTTTGGCCACACAGGCCTTCTTGAGGGGACTGTGACCACTAGTAAATTTATTTATCACATGTTTTTATGTTAATAAATGAGCACTGATGACTTCTGAGTTTACAGAAATGATATAAAATTGTACATTTTAAATAATTAAAAACAGTCAACAGAAAATAAGAAATCAAATCTTATATTCCCTTCCTCCCCAACTCCCACCCACCCCTGGGGTAACTGTAGCTTTATAGGTACTTACACATCTTAGAGGAAGGGAGCTGCTCTCAGGTGCAGCTCTTTATCCAAATCAGTCACACATTGAGGACCTGAGCTTAATTAAGCTTCACATGAACAAGGTATATTAGAGGTATAAGCATCTACACCAACCCTTAGTAAGTACAGAATTTAAAGACCTAAACACAAGTTTTAAACTAAGATGCAGTCAGCAGTGAGATGGTGGCTTTCCAGTCTTTTGCATTGAGTGTCACATGTATGATTTTCTCCCAGTTGGTGAAAGGTCTTATGTATGCACTAAGTGCAAGGAGCTCTTTGCTCTCAGGGAACAAGTCTGTTCTCTAGAGGCTAGAGTAGCAGACCTGGAAGACTTTAGGAAGACAGAGACGTACATGGACATAGTCCTGAAATCCCACCTCCAGTCTGGCAGCAGCCCTGTTGCCATGGAGGAGAGAGGTCACATGACAGGAGAGCATCACCCTGCTGTGGCAGGATGTGATCCTGTAACTAGGACCTGTCCTCCAGGTGATGTAAAGCCCTCTTGCACTGAGGATGTTTCTCCAGGGCCATATGCCCATGAGGGGAGGGTTAGGACAGCTGTTATAGTTGGTGATTTGATCATTAGGCATGTAGGTGGCTGGTGGACGTGAGGATTGCCTGGTACGAAGGTAGCAGACCTCACGTGCCACCTAGATAAGATCTCAGATAGTGCTGGGGAGGAGTCTACTGTCTTGGTACATGTCGGTACCAATGACAGGAAAATGCAGTAGGGAGGTTCTGGAGGCTAAATTTAAGCTTTTAGGTAGGAAGTTGAAATCCAGAACTTCCAGGATAGCGTTCTCCGAAATGCTTCCTGTTCAACGCGCAAGACCCAAAAGGCAGGCAGAGCTCCGGAGTCTCAACGTGTGGATGAGACAGTGGTGCAAGGATGAGGGTTTTGGATTTGTTAGGAACTGGGGAACATTCTGGGGAAAGAAGGGGCTCTTCCGAAGGGATGGGCTTCACCTGAACCAGACTGCTGGCATTAACCTTTAAAAAGGAGATAGAGAATCTTTTAAACTAGAAAATAGGGGAAAGCCGACAGTCGCCCAAGAGCGTATGGTTCGGAAGAAGGTATCCTTGAAGGATACTACCAAAAGCAGTGAGGTTCCAAAAAAGAGTAAAGTAGCCCAAATGCCCTTGAGTATGGAGCAGACAGAGCTTAAAGATCCCAAATTACCCATTTCTACCAATAGCCAGATTAATATTAATAAAATACAGTCTCTAAAATGCTTGTATGCAAATACTAGAAGTCTAAACAATAAGATGGGAGAGCTAGAATATATAGCTCTAAATGAGAGGTTAGATATGATTGCAATCTCAGAGACATGGTGGAAGGAGGATAACCAGTGGGACACTGTGATACCTGGATACAAACTATATCGTAATGATAGAACTGATCAAATTGGTGGAGGGGTTGCGCTCTATGTTAGAGAGGGCATTGAGTCAGAAAAGATTAAAGTTTTACAGGAAACAAAATTTGCTGTAGAATCTCTATGGATTGAAATTTCATGTAAAAAGGGGAAGGCAATGGCTGTAGGGGTGTACTATCGACCGCCTGGCCAAAATGAACAAATGGATGATGAAATGCTCAGAGAAATCAAGGAAGCTAACAAAAGTCACAGCAGAGTAGTAATAATGGGTGATTTCAATTACCCCGGTATCGACTGGGTCAATGTCACAGCAGGACATGCTAGGGAGATAAAGTTCCTAGATGAAATAAATGACTGCTTCTTGGAGCAGCTGGTTCATGAACCGACCAGAGGGGAAGCCATACTGGACTTAGTCCTTAGCAGAACACCAGATCTGGTGCAAGAAATAAGGGTGTTGGGACCACTTGGCAATAGTGAGCATTGCATGATCGTGTTTGATTTAGTTAGTGGAGGAGGGATAGTAAAGAAATCCACAGTACTACCTTTTAACTTTCGGAAGGGAGACTATGATAAAATGAGGAATATAGTTAAGAAAAAACTAAAAGGAGCGGTTGGAAAGGTTAAAGACTTACATCAAGCTTGGGTGTTGTTTAAAAATACTATCCTGGAAGCCCAGACCAGCTGTATTCCACGCATTAAGAAAAGTGGAAGAAAGTCCAAAAAACTGCCAGCATGGTTTAAAGGTGATGTCAGAGAGGTTGTTGCTGCCAAAAAAGCGTCTTTCAGAAAATGGAAAAAAAAGCCAAACTATGAAAACTGGAAACAGCACAAGCACTGGCAAGTTAAATGCAAAGCATTGATAAGGCAGGCAAAGCTAGAATTTGAGAAGGAACTTGCTGTGTAAGCAAAAACATGAAATAAAGACTTTTTCAAGTACATTCGTAGCAAAAGGCCTGTGAGAGAGTCAATTGGACCATTAGATGATGGAGGGGTAAAAGGGGCAGTAAGAGGAGATAAGGCTATAGCGGAGAGACTGAATAAATTCTTTGCTTCAGTCTTTACTGAGGAAAATGTAGGGATGTTACCCAAGACTGAAGTGGTATTTAAAGGTGATACGGCAGAGGAATTGAGAGAAATATCACTACACCGGGAAGATGTATTACAACTATTTGATAAACTGAATAGTAGCAAATCACCTGGACCAGATGGTATACATCCAAGAGTATTGAAAGAACTGAAATATGAGATTGCAGACCTGCTATTAGTAATCTGTGAACTTTCATTAAAATCATCTGTAACACCTGAAGACTGGAGGATTGCCAATGTAACGCCAATTTTTAAAAGGGGTTTCAGGGGTGATCCAGGAAATTACAGACCGGTGAGCCTGACATCAGTACCAGGGAAAACGGTAGAAACCATCATAAAGAACAAAATTACACAGCATGTAGATAGTCATGGCCAAAATGGAGACAGCCAACATGGCTTTAGACAAGGAAGATCTTGTCTTACTAATCTGATATGTTTTTTTTGAAGGTGTGAATAAACAGGTAGACAAAGGTGAGTCAGTCGATATAGTGTATCTGGACTTTTAGAAAGCCTTTGACAAGGTCCCTCAGAGACTTTTGGCAAAACTAAAAAGTCATGGGATAGGAGGCAGCGTACTGTTGTGGATCGGGAACTGGTTTAAAGATAGAAAGCAGAGGGTAGGGCTAAATGGCCAATTTTCCCAATGGAAAAGGGTGAATAGTGGAGTACCCCAGGGATCTGTACTGGGTCCGCTACTTTTTGACATATTCATAAATGACCTGGAAAAGGGAATAACTAGTGAGGTTATCAAATTTGCAGACGACACAAAACTGTTTAAAGTTGTTAAAACCCAAGAGGACTGTGCAAAACTGCAGGAGAATCTGGATAAATTGGAAGACTGGGCATCCAAATGGCAGGTGAAATTTAATGTGGACAAGTGCAAAGTTATGCACCTAGGGTAGAACAACCCAAACTATGGTTACACAATGCAAGGTTCCACATTGGGAACCACCACCCAGGAAAAAGATTTAGGAGTCATCGTGGATAACATGTTAAAACCCTCCGCCCAGTGTGCAGTGGCAGCCAAGAAAGCAAATAAAATGCTAGGTATCATAAGGAAAGGAATGGAAAATAAAACAAAGGATATTATAATGCCTCTGTATCGTTCCATGGTACGACTGCACCTTGAATATTGTGTGCAATTCTGGTCACCGTATCTTAAAAAGGATATAGCATTATTAGAAAAGGTACAGAAAAGAGCCACCAAAATGGTAAAGGGGATGGAAGGCTACTCCTATGAAGAAAGGCTACAAAGGTTGGGGCTCTTCAGCCTGGAAAAGAGACGGCTGAGGGGAGATATGATAGAGGTCTATAAATTAATGAATGGAGTGGAACGGGTAAATGTAGATCGATTGTTTACATTATCAGAATATAGAAAGACTAGAGGACATGTAATGAAGCTACAGGGTGATCTATTTAAGACAAATAAGAGAAAATATTTTTTCACTCAACGTGTAATCAAACTCTGGAATTTGTTGCCGGAGGATGTAGTAAGAGCTGTTAGTGTAGCTGGGTTTAAAAAAGGTTTGGACAAGTTCCTGGAGGAAAGGTCCATAAACCATTATTAAAAAGGGACCCAGGATATCAATGCTTGACTCAATACAAGCATTGTGGAACCTGTGTCTCTTGGGGATACTGCTAGGTATTGTAATGGGGAAGATCCGTCCCTTGCCATGCAGTCAGAGGAAACTGAGGAAAGTACGTCAGATTCTGACAGCCAAGAAAAGCACATGCCTACAGGTTGCCAGGGGAGATATAAACAAACCCAGCCACGAGTGCAGCAGCCCCGCCTAAGTTGCAAACAATCCCCGTGCCCTGAGTGTAATAGGATTCACCTGGGTAGGGGAGGAACAAAGCTAAGCCCTAAGGCTGATAAAAAGCACTCATTAGAAAGCAGTGAGAGGTCTGGAGTAGGAGTTGGAAGCAGTTCTGGAAGGAGAACTGTTAGAAGGACTGATAGTAGAGAGGCTGAGAGTGATTTAAGCAGCCCTGAGAACCGACCAGGAAAAGCTTCAGCTGAAAAGGTACAGAGAACTCAAACCCAAAGGCTACAGGAAAGCTACTCTCAGTTAAAGCCTGGTGTTGAAGGTAACTGGAGAGAAAAGCCACGCAGAAAGTCAGTTTGGGTGTGCCCAGAAGCTCTGGTGAGAGGAAGGTACAAATCTCTAGACTCTGCTGATATTGAAGAAGCACTGCCAAGTAAACTTTACAGGCAAAAGCCAGAAAGTGGTTTCTGTAAAAGGAACAGGGAGAAAAAACGGGGTTACTTACCTGTAACTGGAGTTCTCCGTGGACAGCAGGATAAGTCAGCCACACCTGGTGACGTCCTCCGGGCGGTGCCATAGTATGGAAGTGCTCTCTAGAGCTCAGAAAGATGAGACTTTCTGAGCCCACCCAGGTAGCCCACCTCCCCGCTCCGCCCCCTAGCCACCAGTAAGTTCCAAGCTAGTCCACCGGCTAGGGAGCGGCCCTTAGGATGGCCTCCTCCAGGGGAGGCGGGTGGGATTGTGTGGCTGACTTATCCTGCTGTCCACGGAGAACTCCAGTTACAGGTAAGTAACCCCGTTTTCTCCATGGACAAGCAGGATTGCATCAGCCACACCTGGTGTCTCCCTAGCTGGATATGCTGGGGGGAGGAGGCCCATCGTGCTGTATGGACCCGGATATGTGAATTAGACACCTAGTCCAAGATCAACAACTGTATGTTTATTCAGGATTAGAAAGTGCAATCGTGCTAACAACAGATTAGTGCACCGAGGTGCTAGCAGCATAACAGTGTCAACAACGCAACAACAACAGTGCAACAGCAAATACAGGGCAGTGTAACAGTGCAACAGTAATGTCAATTGTCCAGTGTAACCGAATGCCAGCAACGCATACCGGTGACACGACTAAGTGGTTGGAATTGGCTTCTGAAGCCGCTACCCGTATGGGGTAGGAGCAGAGCTTAATCGTGCCTCGTTGCCGTGGAGAGGACGGCAGCGCCGAGAGCGCAATCCTCCTGGGAGCGGAGGTCAAGGCAGTAGTGCCTCTGGAACGTGTGTGGGGAGGACCAGGTGGCCGCTCTGCAGACATCGGCCAGTGGCACTGCGCGGAGGTTAGCAATTGAAGTGGCCAGAGCCCTAAGATGGTGGGGGCCCACTCTTGGGTGCTCACTGGCATCCGAAGAATCAAGGCAATAGGCGACACAGGCGGAGACCCATTGGGACAGTGTCCTCTTGTTGACGGGTCTTCCGGGTCGAAGGAAATGAAGAGTTGCTCGCCCTGTCGGATAGCTTGCGTTCTTTGTAGGTAGATCCGGAGGGCTCTGAGGCAGTCGAGAGTATGCAGGCGCCTTTCCTCGTCCGAAGAGTGAGGTTCCGGGAAGAAAGATGGAAGCTCTATAGACTGGTTAACATGGAAGGCCGAAGATACTTTCGGCATGAACCTAGGATTGGTCCGCAGGGAAGCATGGTTCTGGTGCAGCTGTGTGTAGGGGGGATGTGATACTAGAGCATGCAGTTCGCTAATCCTCCTTGCGGATGTGATGGCCACAAGAAACAGTGTTTTCCAGGAGGCGAACTTCAAGTCGGTTGACTGGAGAGGTTCAAAGGGTTCTTGTGTCAGGCATTGCAGGACCGTGTTGAGATCCCAAGTTGGTACAGGTCGTCTGATCGGAGGTTTCAGATTCGACAGGCCCTTCATGAAGAGAGATGTAAGGGGCAGTGCCCCGATAGACTCGGCCCCTGTTGGCGGTGCATGGAAGGCCGCTATCGCCGAGAGGTGTACTCGGATGGACTGCGTTTGAAGGCCAAGGTTAGACAGGGACTTGAGGTACTGCAGGACATTGGGAAGAGGGCACGTGGTGGGCTCGAGACCGTGGTTTCTGCACCAGGGGCTGAATCTTCTCCATTTCAGACCATAGGACTTCCTGGTGGAGGGTCTCCTGGCCGCCAGCACCACGTCCTGTACTTCGGAGGGTAGCTGGAGTTTGGAAAGACTTAGCCGCTCAACCTCCAGGCAGTGAGAGACAGGGCTCCGAGGTTGGGGTGCCGTATGCTGCCCTCATCCTGTGTCAGCAGGTCCGGCCTGAGAGGTAGTCGCTTCGGGGCTCCATGCGCTAGACGCAGCAGTAGGGCAAACCACATCTGGTGCGGCCAGTGGGGCACTACCAGGATGGCGTTGGCTCTGTCCTGCACAATCAGTTGCAGTGTCGCTGGGATGAGGGGCGTTGGCGGAAAAGCATACACCAGAGACCACTCCCCCCAGAACACGTCGAATGCATCTGCCGCCAGCCTCCTGGCTGACGGGTGCCTGGAGCAGAACAAGGGGCATTTGGCATTCCGTTCTGTGGCGAAAAGGTCGATGTTCGGAGACCCCCAGTGCCGAAAGAGATTGTCTGAGACCTCCGGGTGCAGGGACCATTCGTGGGGCTGGAGTTGTCTGCTCAGTCTGTCTGCCAGGATATTCTGGTCCCCTGGGAGATAGGACGCCCAAAGGTAGCAACCGTTCCTCAAGGCCAGGGTCCATATCAGTGTAGCCTCCTTGCAGAGAGAACGTGAGCCGGTGCCCCCTTGCTTGTTGATATAGAACATGGCCACCTGGTTGTCCGTCTGGATGAGGATTGATTTCCCGCACAATTGTTGGAGAAACGCTTTCAGAGCATATCTCATGGCCCTTAGCTTGAGGAGGTTGATGTGTAGGAGCCTCTCATGCTGGGACCACTCCCCCTGAGTACTTAGGGATTGGATATGAGCGCCCCAGCCAGTGTTTGATGCATCCGTGGTGAGAATAATCTGGTGATCTCGGGGGTGGATGTCTTTGCCCACCGACAGGTTGGTTGGCATCGTCCACCAGCGAAGCTGGGTATGGATCTGTGGAGTCATCCTGATTATGGTGGAAAGAGGTTGACAATGCTGGTTCCAGTGAGTACGTAAGTGCCATTGAAGTGGGCGCATCTGCAGCCTTGCCATGGGAAGGACTGAAGTGGTGGCCGACATGTGTCCCAGGAGTCGCAGGATGGATATCGCTGAGGAATTCGCTGCTTTGGTCGCCCTGACTGCCAGCGCTGTGATGGCGGATAGTCTGTGTTCTGGGAGGTAGGCCTTCGAAGCCTTGGTGTCGATCACGGCCCCTATGAACTCCAGGCTTTGGGCCGGTGAGAGGTGTGACTTGCTGAAGTTGATGACAAGCCCCAGGGAGGACAGCATGGTTGTCCGTAGTGCCTCCTGTAGCTCTGAGGCAGAGGGGGCCGTGAGGAGCCAGTCGTCCAGGTAGGGGAAGACCGCTATGTTCTGCTTGCGGAGGTGGGCTGCCACTACGGCTACACACTTCGTGAAAACCCGTGGAGCTGGGGACAGTCCGAAGGGTAGGACTCTATATTGGTAGTGCTGGCCTAGCACTTGGAAACGGAGGTACTTCCTGTGTGACTTGTGGATGCGGATGTGAGTGTACGCGTCCTGCAGATCCAGGGTCGCCATCCAGTCGCCGGTCTGAATGAGGGGGAGGATGGCGTTCAGGGAGTACATCCTGAATTTCTCTTTGCTGATGAACATGTTGAGCCTGCGGAGGTCCAGGATGGGACGGAAGCCGCCAGTCCGCTTGGCGATGAGAAAGTACCTGGAGTAGAACCCCGAGTTCCTCTCGGGCGGGGGAACCTCCTCTATGGCCCGAGAGTGCAACAGATGTATCAGTACCGCCGCCATGGCCAGGTGCAGCTGTTGGGGCGTGTCGCTGACTGGAAGAGAGTTCTGGTGAGGGGGCGCCAAAAAGCGTATGCAGTAGCCTTCTCGAATGACCCGCAAGACCCAGGAGTCGGAGGATATTCGCTGCCACTCTGGCAAGAAATAGGTGAGGCGTCCCCTGATCTGGCGTCAAAAGGAGGGTCCATCCTTGTTGGAGGGCGTGCTGGTCTTCTTTTGTTTGCGGTCCCTCTGCGAGTTTCGCTGATGAGGGTGTCCTTGGTAGGGATTGTTCTTATATCTGTTGTTTTGCCATTTGTGGCTTGAAGAGTACCTCTTGTTGGAGGAGTAGTAAGGTTTCCTCTGGAATTTATTCCTCTGGGTGCAGCTGTTGCGCTCAAAGCCGTCCTCCGCCAGGGTCTGTAGCGTGGTACAGTGCTCCTTCATATCATTGACAGTATCTTTTACCTTGTCGCCAAAGAGTGACTCGCCAGAGCAGGGTGCATCCGCAATCCTGTCATGTGTGTCGTCACGTAGACCAGATGCCCTCAGCCATGACCATCGTCTTGCTGAGATGGCTGTCCCAGCGGTTCTCAGCGCTGTGTCGAAGGAGTCAAAGGTAGCACTGGCTAGGTGCTTGCTGCATTCGGACATGTCGGTGAGTGCCGCTGATGCCAAGATCTGAGATTCCTTTGGGAGGGAGGTCATAGCGGCTTTTAGGTTCGCCATGCACGCATCCTGGTAGAGGACTTGCTGAAATTGATGAGCCGCTATCTTCGCATTTAGCATGGCTCCTTGGTACACTTTCCTCCCGATATCATCCAGGAGCTTGTGGTCCCGACCCGGCGGGCTGTTGGCATGGGTGCACGAGGACTTAACGCGCTTGAGGGCTGAGGACACCACGATGGATTGATGCGGTAGTTGTGAAGATGTAAATTCTGGCACAGGCTGCACCTGGTATTTTGTGTCCAGCCTCCTGGGAAAGGGGCGGCCAGATGCTGGGGTCTGCCAGAGCCTCAGATGGTTGTCTCTGAGTGTCTGGTGGATAGGCAGCACGAACACGGTTCTCGGGGTGGCTAGGTATTTTAAGACCTCTGGCACCGTCTCCTTCTTGTCATCCCGGCCTTGTAAGGACAGGGTAGATGCAAGCTTAAGCAAATACTTGGGGTAGGTGAGATCCTCAGGGGGGGGAAGATTCCTCTGGATCTGGGGAGCGTCCTCTATCCGGGGTCGCGCTCTCACTCTGGTGGGCCGTGGACCCCACAACTGCCCCTCCGAGCTCGCCTCTGTCAGCGTCAGGGGGCGGGTCCCTCGAGGGTCAGCTGCCTGGTGAGGGTGCCCGGCTGTCTCCAATCAGTGGGTCTGTTGGGAGTGGAGCTTGCTGAGGCATGTGCGAAGGAGCTGCCACGGCAGACTGCTTGAGGAGCTGAGACAGCAGGCATACCACTGAGCTGGAAGCCGATCTGCTCCGCAGGATGCGACAGGGGCTGGGGGAGGCAGAAAGGCTCACATGGCTCCTTTTGCGTTTCTGGCGCTGATGCTTGGCGTGACGTCTTGACGAACGGCTGCCTCTGTGCCTGGGGCTCCGATGCCGGCTGGATGAACTGCAACTGCTGCTGCTGCTGGAGCCGCGGTGGTGTCTGCCTCTACTTTTTTTATGTTTCGAGCCCCGTTTCCGATGCGATGAGCGGCTGCTGCTCGCGCTGCTGGATCGGTCGCGCCTCCCTTGTCTCCTTCCTCCGCGGCGTGTCCGTCCATTGGAGCTGCTGCTGTCGTTGTTGTGTTCATGCCTTCGGCGCGCAGGGGATCCGGCACCAAGGAGAGAGGCGTTGCCATGGCTCCCTGACGACGCCGAGCAATAGAGAGGCTCGTGGGCAGGGTTGGAGGACTGGCGCCGGCAGACCTCTATGATCGCATCTAGGGTTTCAGCCGATTGGTTCCTGGAGTCAGCAGACTTGCCACAGGAAGGGGCGGGGTTGGAGGACTGCCTTCCAGTGTTGGAGGACCTGGACCGGGCGCCATCTTCTGCCACCGCATGGCTCTCCTTAGTTCGTTTTACTGGAAGGGAGCAGGCAGGCCTCTCCTCCCCCAGCGAGACCACCACGGGCGTCAGGGATGGCGGTGGGAGCCCAGGCTGGAGAGATTCAGCACCGCGGTCATGGAAGGAGGCCGCACCGGGCGCATCCAGAGCCCAGGGCATGCAGGAAGACATCCGGAGCTGATGCAGGTACTGGGAGGGAGGAAGAAGAGGTACTTGCGGTTTCTGAGAGGAATTCTTTTAAGTTATATCCTCGGATCTTCAGGGCTCTGGGGGACATTCTCCCGCAATGCTCACAGTCCTTGGTTTTGTGATCAGGCCCCAGGCAACGCAGGCAGTTGCCATGTGTGTCCGTGATGCTCATCTTCCTCTTACAGAGGAGACATTTTTTAAACCCCAGCTTGGTCATGATAAAATAACAAACAAATAATAAAATGGTTAATGGAGAGAGAGCAGGGTCCGTCTTGCTGGCAAGGCGTAAGGAAGAATAC
This sequence comes from Ichthyophis bannanicus, assembly GCA_033557465.1. Taxonomy (NCBI): domain Eukaryota; kingdom Metazoa; phylum Chordata; class Amphibia; order Gymnophiona; family Ichthyophiidae; genus Ichthyophis; species Ichthyophis bannanicus. Next base: position 124,722,227 of record CM066049.1, read on the forward strand.
TGGTGGCTAGGGGGCGGAGCGGGGAGGTGGGCTCAGAAAGTCTCATCTTTCTGAGCTCTAGAGAGCACTTCCGTACTATGGCGCCACCCGGAGGATGTCACCAGGTGTGGCTGACGCAATCCTGCTTGTCCATGGAGAACAAAGAATACCAGTTTTCTCTGGGATAGTAAAGCTCTCCGGGACTCTCTTAAAGGTAAAGAGAATTGTTTTAAATCCCTGTGTGAATGTGTTCCCATGTATCTAGCGCGGGAAGGGCTGGAAGATATGCAAGTTGAATCCATAGATGAATGTATAATTGATGAGCCTATGGATTGTACTCTGACTATAGCAGATACCGTAGAATCACTTTGCTGAGTTGGATGTATAAAGCTGTAGGAACAGCATTGAGAAGCAAAGTGAGCATTGCTGCCTTTGAAAAGAAACGTTTATTGATTCCTGTGTTAAAGGACTGTATAAGTGAAAGCTGGAAGAAAAAGGAGTTATTTTTCTTCAGTTCCTGATTTACTTTTCTTTGTACCAGACGCATAGTTATTTTGTCCTAAGTTCTTTGTGCTTACAAAACCCCGGGACGGGGAAATAGAACCTCATTTTTGACCTTACCACTTTTGTTACTTCTATTCCTCTGCTTGGGGAGTGTTTGGGACTTCATTACCCAGAGGGTGTGTACTACTACACCTGCACTACCCCCACTTCCTGGCTCAGGATAGTCACCAGCCTGACCCTCTCTGCGTGCCCTAGGACCCAGGGTAGGCCACTGGTGACAGTATGTATGACCTTGATTGGCCACTGTTGGAAACAGGATACTGGGCTGGATGGACCTTGGTCTGATCCAGTATATCTTATGTTCTTAAATCATCTAATAGATAATCGTTAAAAATAAAGCATGATCAAACAAAGAGCATGCTGCATGCAACAGGAAAGGATAAAAGTTAGAGGTAAAAATTAAATATATACACACACACACCTCTAACTTTTATCCTTCCTGTTGCATGCAGCATGCTCTGGATTATTATGCCTTTTATTATTTTTAATGATTATCTATTAGATTTGATTTCTTATTTTCTGTTGACTTTGTGTTGATATAAAATTGTACATTTAAATAATTATTTAATTCTGTACATGCAAAGTCATCAGTGCTCGCTTATTAATTTATCACGTTTTTATGTTTACTAGCGGTCACAGTCCCCTGAAGAAGGCCGCTGTGGACGAAACATGTGTAGGGCTGACACCCTCAATAAACCTTGTTCCTTCCAAGGGTCCCTCATTGCTTGTTTTCTTTTTTGTGTGCTGTTTTTCTGCAGGTGGGAGGCAGGACTAGCAGTACTCCTGATCGTTGCAGCCAGGGCACTTCCTGATGGGTCTTTTCTCCATGTTTTTGTTGTTTGTTTGTTTGTTTTTTTAAACAATGTGGAGAAAGCTGGATGCCCATTTGCCCTTGAAGGCGGATGGAAAAAACTGAGGGAGGAAGGCCAGGAGAGGACAGGCTCAGAGGAATAAAAAAAAAAGGGGATTCCTCTGAGCTTAGGGAGAGCTAATCTAGTCCCTGGGGATGGCACACCCAAGCGTGGCTGACTCAGACTGCTTGTACATGGAGAAACACTATCAACTAGCTTATATTTTTATCTACCTGTTTGTTCATCCCTTTCAAAACGTTTTAACAGATTAGTAATACAAGATTTTCCTTGGCTCATTTCATGACCTATCTACATGTGCAGTAATTTTATTTTTATACTGGTTTCTACCATTTTACCTGGTACTGATTTCAGGTAACCAGTCTAGTTTTTGGGAACCCTTTTTAAAAATTGCCATTAAATTGACTATTCTCCAGTCTTCAGATTTTAATGAGTTCACAGATTAACAATAGCTCTGCAATCTTGTTTTTAGTACCCTGGGATGAATACCATCCAGTCCAACTGATTTAATACTCTTTAAGTTTATCAAACAGTTGTAATACAGCTTCCTGGTTTGAGATTTTAAATTCTTCCAATAAAATTTCAGCCATGGGTAAGCAGTTACTTACCTGTAACAGGTGATCTCCAGAACAGCAGGAATTAGTCTTCACATATGGGTACGTCGGCGCCGACGGAGCCCACACAGGAATGCTCCCCAGCATCCAATCAGAAAGCCCTTGGGAGCATCCCTCGCGCCTGCGCGGTGACTTCCCGCCCTTCCCACTGCCTCTCCTCAGTTGAGTTTCATAGCTGAGAAAGGGGAAAGGAATAGATAGATACAACTCCTAGGGGAGGTGGGTGGGTTGTGAAGACTAATTCCTGCTGTTCCGGAGATCACCTGTTACAGGTAAGTAACTGTGCTATCTCCAGGAACAAGCAGGAACGAGTCTTCACATATGGGGACTCCTTAGCTGCGGCTGCCAGGGGAGATCCCATAAAATGCGTATCCCTGGAACAGGATGGCATTTCCCAAACCTGGATCTCCGGCATCCCCTGGGGGATGGGGGGTAGGAGTTGAATAGAGCAGAGCTGCAGAGGAACAGCGAATCGAAAGACTACAGGGAAAAAGTCTTTAGAATGTATGTCAAGTACCAGTAAAATATTTAATGAACTAGCACAATATAGAGCTTACCTACTGGATTGTAGGAAGTAGACAGTAGATGCAGTAGCGGAATCTTCGAGGTAACTCCACAGCAGTGAGGAAGAAGTTCCAATCTGGAATGGGCAGGTGACCCAGGTGTCAACCGGGGCAGGAGAAGATCGTCAGGCCTCCAATGAAAAGCTTTATGGGAAAGCTGAGAACTCTTTTAGGTAGAGTCATAAACATTGAGGACTAAAAGAAAAAAACTGACCGATCTGGAAAATTAGCCCAGTCCGGAAGGGAAGAGAGGGTATGGAAAAAAGCCCCTATTCCCAAGGAGAACAGAAGTGTACCCAGGAATACTGAAGATGTACACTGTCTTTCCTAGCTGGTAAGAGATAGGAAGAAATTGAAGTCGGAGACTGCATAGAAAGGGAGATGTATAACAAAAATAGAAGCTGTTGACGTCACAGCAGTAATTGTTAGTATAACCAGTCCCAGTTACTGAGCCGTATGATAATAGGCAAGTTTACAGTCTGGACCCCATAAGAAAATAAAAATCTAAGCACCGACAGTCAGGGAGATAGGTTAGACATAGGGCGCTATGGACATCTCCCAATACGCGCATACCTATATATATAAGGAAAGACATACATATATATATATATATATTGTCAGACAGCTGCCCGGGTGAGAATCTTCACAGTCTTGGCAAGTGCATATATCTATATGATTTGCAAGGTATTGGGGGCAATGCAGTTCATTCACACCAGACACAGCTGCTCACAATAATTAGTTGTGCTTTTGGGTAAAGCCAATAAGATATTTATTTATGGGGTTATTTCTCCCAACACAGATATGCTTGGTAGCACATAAATCAGGTTACTTGCTTCCAGTGTTTAACTTGGAAAAACAACATTCAAATTTGTCAGGCATTAGCTAATGTTTTCTTAGCATATATCAAACAACAAACGAAAAGCCACAAAGAAAGAAAAAAAACTGTTATTTTCAGGTTAACTTCTGATAACTTCCCACATAGATTCAGAAGTGATTCTCTCCTAGCTCACAAGCAATTAGGTAAGGCTCAATTGCTAGCAGTTATCCAGCTGAAACCCCTTAGCTGGCTTGCTTTCTACTGTGTGGGTCAAATCCTGCTTCAGGAGCTTTTCTGAGTAGATTAAAGAACAAGTTTGTATTTCTTTGTGATGGTTGCTGTACTTTATAACAGAAAATCACCAAAGGAGTTTGGACAGAGAGCAGTCCATATAAACACATTCTTCATCTGCAATCATTCCCCCTTCTGCAACAAGCATGGGTTCAATATCATGGATTGGCACAGATGAATCTCTCAATGGAGCACTTTCAGGAGAATACTTGTTTCCCTGCCGTCTTTCAAGGTTATAGCTAGGGCATAGATCAGTGTTCATACCTGAGCTTCCATTGCTGTTAGAGTTCCTCTCTATATAGCCTGGCCAGTATGTAGTCCAGCCTTCCAATCCAGATCCCTGGATCTCTCTTCACATACCTTCTGGCACAGGTCTTAGGGTCCCTTCCACGTGCAGCCGTCTCCCTCACAGGTAGCATCTGGAGTTTCCTAGCTCTGCAGCACCATTCCTCTGGCTTTCCCCAGTCCAATGGTGTATGCTGGCCCTTGAAATGCCTCCCAGTATACGTACTGCTCTGGACTCTTCTAGACCTCTCAAAGGCTTTTCTTTTCCTTCTTCCAAAGGGTTTCTTTCCTTCTCTGTCCGTCCGGTTTGGCTTCTGCTTCTGATGATCCTTCAGATGAAACTGATGATCAAACTCAAGCTGATTCTCAGGATAATGAGGATAATTCTCTGTATAATAACCTCTACCTTTATTCTGCCTAGATGAGTGCTCCCCCCTAATACAGCGCAGCTGTGCTGAATCAGGCTCTGCCCTTTGAGATGAGTGCTTAGGGATTACCTCATAGCCCTCCTGATTGAACACACGTTTCCCCACTTCAGCTCCTCTAATGGCTGTTGGAAACCTGGTGCATTCTGGGACTGGTAGTCTTTTATGGGAAAATTCTGTTTTCTTATTTCTACCAGAACTGACAGGTTGCTTGTTCAGAGTCACTTCACCTTTTCTATTGCTCCTTCCTGAGCTATGATAAGCTTCCTTATCACACACACATATATATATATATATATATATATATATATATATATATATATATATATATATATATAAGGAAAGACATACATATCTATACATATGAGAATATATATGCCTAAACAAGCATGATACAAATATCTACATATAGAAATGTAGATAGATATATGTATAGATAGAGACGGGGTGGCTGATGCCCACCCAGGGTATAAAAACATGTATGCACAGGACACATGCATACAGGAAAATAATTTTAAAAATACATGCCTGCAACCGAGCCACAGAAAACCAGTCACATGGGGAATGTGATGGGAAAAATATTCATCCAATAATAGGGGGTGAAACCCCCCTGAAGAAATATAGCGAAACTATTTCTGTGGAGCAGGAATGTAGGTCAGTGGAAGAACCAGCATGGTTGCGTGAAACACAGAGGACAACAGCAGTCTGGCAAGAGTACGTTAGCAGTACCTTAGGATTCTGATATCTCCAAAGGACAAGAAGAACGCAGAGACAGAGATACCAAAGTGACCCAGCTCAGGGGTATCATGTACGGTAAAAGAGTATGCGTTGTCCAAGTGGAGTAGAAAACATAATGCCAAGCTGGAAGGAACAGGAGTATATTCCGGCCAGATTGGGAACTCCGTGGACATTCACGTAGAAAAAAAACCTTGTCCTCTGTATATGAAAGACCCTCAGAGACAAGTTCAATACTCTGTAGCAAGGGCCCAAAGCAGCAAGCTTCTCTGAAGGTTGCAGAGAGCAGTGTGCAGGAGAATTATAAGATAAAACTGACAGAAGTCAGGTGTGTTGCCATATCCTAGGAAAGGATATGGCTAGAAGAAGATAAGCTGCAGTGAATAGTATTATGCAAGATAGTTGCAAGTAGTTTGCAATGAGCACTAAAGTAATCACTGGAACTCCTGCATATACAGCAACTGAACCAAACAGAGGGGATTCTCCTGTATGAAAACAGAGAGAAAACAGACAAAGGCAGCGGAGAAGATTTCCGTTCCAGTCTGATGAGTTGTTCAGAGCACGCGTTGAAGGAAAAACAAACAGTCTACACTGGAAGAAAAGGAAGTGTTTCAGTATGGCACCAACTCAAGCAGGGGAGACCCTGGAAGAGAGGGGGCTGGAAAGTGACTTACCATGTGGTAAGTCAGCTGAGGGAAAAGATGTCCATATGGGGACAGAACTATCATGGGATAGTTGTAACCGCCCTTCGTGGTAGTAAGAATGGGAGAATTCTGTAACCTATGGACAAAAGTATCCCAAGAGCATAGCATACTGGAAAAGAAAAACCAGTGTAGAGTTTGAAGAATAAACTTCCGCTAAGGAGAAGTTAACTGTAGATTGCAATACACAGGAACCTATGGGTGCTGGTTATGAGTAGACTGGGTAGAGTCTGGAGACTTCAGACCAGGATGAGATGTCCCTTGCTTGGGTACACCGGGAGGATGGGCAGAAGAAGGATGAAACTTTCTCTTCTTCGGGAAAGACGGTTTGGTAGGACATTTCCTACGTCCTGGGGAAAAAGAAGGCTTAGGATGGTTTCCAGGACCAGGAAAGTCAGTGGAGCAATGAGCAACCTGACGTAAAGCTTCTCTATTGAAAAGGTTTTCTCCAGTACAAGGAGAATTACCCAGTGTATGTTGTGCCCATCTGCTCAAGTCTGAAGCCTGCAGCCACGCTGTACGACACGCTCCAATGGCAATAGCAGAGGATCTGCTATCAGACTCAAAAGAGTCTAGAGAAGCCCAGGAAAGAAACCAAGAGATATTCCTGCTATGATTAAGAAGCAAGGAATAGTCAGAGGCCTTAGGTTCTGACAAAAAAGGAGACAAAAGAGATAACTTCTCTGTGACCTCCTGAAGTGTGAGACTCATATAAAAAATATATGAAATAATTCTTGAAGCCACCATAGAAGTTTGGAAGGTTTGACGTCCAAAGGCATCAAGTGCTTTAGATGCACGACCTGGTGGGAAAGAAGAATGCTTCTTCTTGCTTCTGACCTTCCTCATTGCTGATTCCACTACAATGGAATGATGCGGAAGTTGGCTTTTCTGAAACCCCGGAGAGGGAGGCACCTGATACAGAACATTCATGGCTGTAGAAGGCGCAGGAACCTTTAAAGGTGATTCCCAAATCCTCAGAAGAAGGTCCTGCAAAGACTGATGCAAAGGAAGCATTATGGTTTCCTTTTCTGCAGGATCTTGGTCAAGAGTAGGACCAGGAATAGGAATGGCAAGAAAGGCTGCCATGTCAAGGAGAAATTTCTGAAAAGAAGGATCTCCCCGAGGAACAATTCCTGGGTAGGCTGAGGTTGAATGCGCAGCGTGAACACCAGAAGACCTACTGGACTGGTGCATAAAAAGAATCCTGCTAGATGGAGAACGATACTGACAGTTCTGATTCGAGGCAGTTAGTACTGCGTCGTCGGTTCCCGGTATCGATTCCAAGCTAGGCATAGAAAGGATCGATGGCACCGATGGAACTGCAGGAAACGACGTCGATACCGGTACCGGCATCGGGGACGGTAATGCCATCGTAGCAGGTATCGGAGGTTGCCGAAGCGGTACCGAGGTAACCAGAGAGCTTTGGTGATTATCCCCGGTACTGCATAGTCGGAGGTGACATGGATTGGCTCTGAAACATGTCGGAACGAAGTCATCGAGACTGGATATGGATTCTAGACTGGGTATCGAAACGAGCGTTGGTGGTGGAATCGGCGATGCCGCTACATGAAGGTCAATCGGAATCGTATCGATCGGTACCGAGGACGTCCGAGGACGATGCCTGGTGAAGAGAGGAACACTCGACACCGGCGCTGATGTTGGGGTATCGGTACCGCTCGAAGCCGGTACCCCCCCAAGCATGGCGCATAGAGGAAAGTCCATCTGGGGCGCATCGATTGGCCCCGAAGGTACCCAGGGCACCAGATGATGATCCCCGGTGAAGAGTGGAACACTCGACACCGATGCCGACGTCGGGGCATCGGTACTGCTCGACGCCGGTATCAACCCCGCGGTTGGCTGGGATACAGGAAATCTAGACTGGGTCATATCGATCGGCCCCGAAGGCACCGAGGACTCCCGACGACGATCCCTGGTGAAGAGCGGAGCACTCGACACCGGTGCCGATGCCGGGGGATCGGCACCGCTCGAAGCTGGCACCAACCCCGCGCATGGCTGGGAAGCGGGAAAACCAGTCTGGGTCGGGTCGATCGGTCCCGAAGGTACCGAGGACACCAGACGACGACCCCTGGTGAAGAGTGGAGCACTCGACACCAGTGCCGATGCCGGGGGAGCGGTACCGCTCGAAGCCGGTACCAACCCCGCGCATGGCAGGGACGCAGGAAAGCCAGTCTGGGTCGTGTCGATCGGCCCCGAAGGTACCGAGGACTCCAGCTGACGATCTGCGGTGAAGAGTGGAGCACTCGACACCGGTGCCAATGCCGGGGGATCGGTACCGCTCGAAGCGGATACCACCCCCGAGCATGGCTCAGGTATGTTCTGTGACGGGTGAACCCCAGGAACAACCTGAAACCCCGTAAATGCTTTGGAGCCCGAAGACTCCCGCCGGGGTCTTATTGCCAATGGGGTCTTGAGGGCAAGGCCGGAGCCGTCATCATGCTGGGCATGAGACCTACCCATCAAGAATTGGCTAGTCTTAACAGACTGTTTGTGGGTTACCTGATCCTGGAGAGAAGAAAAAACCGGTGTCCTCACCTCAGGAGGAAAAACGGCATCGAGGGATACCCGAAAAAGAGAAGGTCTTCTCCCGATACTAAAGCCTGATGGACCAGGGGAAAAGGGGTCAGGACCCAAACAGGTTAGACACCAGGCACTGGAGTCTAAAAAGAAAACTAAGTTTCCGCAGCGAAGGCACTTCTTAGGGGAAGAAGGCTCCATGTCGGAAAGGCCTGGTAGGCCTCAAAAAGATAAAAGAAAAAACTGAGAAGTTATTTCTCTAAGTTGGAAAAGAAAAGAATAAAGCACCGGCGGTACCGGTATCGGCGGGAAAGACAGCCACGACCACAAGAAAACAAGGATTTTAAAGAAAAAGGTTTCTGCGGTGACAGGAGGTACGTCCTGTTGGCTCCGCGGAAAAACGAAAACTGAGGAGAGGCAGTGGGAAGGGCGGGAAGTCACCGCGCAGGCGCGAGGAATGCTCCCAATGGCTTTCTGATTGGATGCTGGGGAGCATTCAAGTGCGGGCTCCGTCGGCGCCGACGTACCCATATGTGAAGACTCATTCCTGCTTGTTCCTGGAGATACTATCTTCCATCGTCAAAAGACTTCATTCAGTTTCTCTGCTAGGGCATTGTCCTCTTAGTGCCCCTTTTAACCAACTCTTGTGTAATGGTCAAAGTGCCTGATTTGGGTGGGTTTTTTTGGCTACTTATGAACTTGAAAGTTTGTGTTTTTGCTTCCAAGACAAGCTTTTCAAATTCTTTGCCTTCCTTATCAATGCCTTGCATCTAACTTGCTAGTGCTTATGTTCCCTGTTTTGTCATTTGGCTACTTTTTCCATTTTGTGAAAGATGTTTTTTTGGCTACAACAGCATCTCTGACTTTGCCTTTAAACAATGCTGGCAGTTGTTTGGCCTTCCTTCCACCTAAAAGCGTGGAATACATCTGGTCTGGGCTTTCATGATTGCATTTTGAAACAATGCCAATGCTTGCTATAAACCTTTGTATTTTTTTTGTAACTATTTTCCTCATAGCCCCTCTTTTGAAAGTTAAAAGCTAGTGCTGTGGATTTCCTTGCTGTCTTATCTCCATTTATTAAACCAAATGCGATTGTGCTATGATCATTATTGCCAGCTGGCACCAATAGCGTTCTCTTGCACGAGCTAAATTACCTTCTGCTGTTGGTTTATGGAGCAGCTGCTCCAGGAAGCAGTCATTTATTTCATCTAGAAACTTTATCTCCTTGGTATGACCTGCTGTGACACTGGAATAATTGCAGTCACCCATTATTATTATTGTATTGTAACTTGTTAGCTTTTCATCATCTTTGCTGGCCAAGTTCCCCGATTCTCTTTGGTCTCAACAGAGTAAGCAGACCTCCTGACGGTAGGGTTGCCTAAGGTGTAAGGGCTAGTCCCTGTTGAAGACCAGATGTGCTCCACCTCATTGTCTTATGCTTGGCTCTGGTATCTCTTTGAGAACTGGTTTGTCTATATTACCTTTCCCCATGTGGGGAGTGTGAGAGCCAGAGGAGAAGGAGTTAACACAGTAACACAAAAGAAAAATCATTGAAATGTCTGAATGCTGGAATTGTACTGAGGTGCAAACGTGCAGCCTTCAGAGGTATATGACACCATAAGGAAAAGATGTGAAAACACACTTATCAGTAAATGGTAGATAGAGGGTAGAAAGGCAATCATGAGAGAAGAACATCCGCACGCCCCCCCTCCCGTATAGTTGTCAGAACATGGGGAGATGAAGAGATATTTCTTGGGAACTGAGGGGTGGGAGAGAACAAAGCAAGAAAACCAGGTAAAGAACTGAAGGGGGGGGGGGGCAGAGGTCAGATAACAATATAAATCTGACAAGGACCAGGCTGATAATTGCAGACATGGGCCCAAGAAAGGTCAACTGAGAGGGGTACAGACATGAGTAGAATATCATGGCAAATCACACAAGTAGGGCCCTAGACAGCTGGAACAAGAATGAGCTAATTAGAGAAGACTGCCCCGATGGTAAGTATGGTCCTGAGCAAGGGTATATAATGTGACAGGACCAGATACACGATGAATCCATCTGTTTCACAGTGGGGGCTGTGGGAAAGTATGGCCCCAGTATCCCTGTTGTCGTGTCAGAGTTTTGTGTCCACAAAGACCTGTCATACATTCTCATACTTACTGTTGAGTCAGGAAGTAAGGTAGAATCATGCAGGCAGGAGCAGACATTCTGACTTGTAATTGTTTAGAAATCTGCATCTTAGATTTATTTATTTATTTAACATTTCTTCTATACCGCGCTATTTAGATCAGTGCGGTTTACATTCAAAATCAACTATACAAGGCAGGCGCGCTGCGTTGTATTTACAATGAACGGGATGATCAACTTGATAAGACAGAACGACCCTGTTTGCTGTGAGAGATGGCAAGATCTGTAATTCTACTGGACTGTTTTCCTTTGTTTTCTGTAAGATAGGGAATAATAAAAAGATCCTTTTGGAAGAAAAATCTGTGAGATAGTTATTACCATGTATGAGCATGTTGTCCTGCATAAGGTGAGATTTTACTGGGAAGTGTAAGTTCTCTCTATGATGTTTCTTTTATTGGGAAGTGATATGTCCTCCCTGAGCGGTTCCCCTTTTGGATGGAGGAAGGTGTCAGCTTGGGAACTGTCTGGCCAACAGTCCAGCTGACCCTTCGCCCCGTACCGGAGTCTTGATCCCCTCAATTCTAACCTTCCTTCAAGAGGGAGTTGAGAAGGGCTTGAGCTTGATAGGGTGCAGATAGCGGCACTTTCCTGTTTTTGCAGTCTGGTGGCGGTGCCCCGGATTGGAGAAAACTGCTCACATGGGGCTTGGACCCTTTGTCCAACAGTACACCCCACAGTGGAACTTTATGCTCGTTCTCAGAGAGCTCATGTGGTCACCCATTGAGCTGCTCAAGCAGGCTACCATCAAGCATCGGTCCCCGAAAACAGTATTCTTAGTAGCTATCACTATGGTGCAGCAGATTTTGGCATTACAGGTGCTTTCCAGCCACAAACCCTTAGATATTCTCAGCCAAAGGGGTGATTTGTTTTTGCCCAGTTCCCCTCCCCCCCTCTTTGCGCTATCCTTTCACGTCAATTGGGTGCTGTTCTTGCCTGCTTTTTTGCCATATCAATGCACCAGACCAGGGCTTGTGTTTTGTGGATGTCTGTCACGCATTCTTGTGGTTCTTGAAGTGCTGAATTACTTTTCTTTCCATCAACACTTTGTCCTTTTCAACGGACCCCAGAAGAGACAAGCGGCACCCACGGTGACCCTAGGTTGCTGGATCAAGGACACTATCACCTTAGCCCACCTGATGCAGGGTAGGCCTGTTTCTGCAGGCCTCAAGGCTCATTTGACTCAGGTGCAGGTAGTTTCCTGGGTGGAGTCATCTTGCGAGTCACCTTTGAAACATTGCAGGGTGGCTACTTGGTCCTCCTTGGCTCCTGTGTGTGGCACTACTGGCTAGACGGGCATTTCCAAGTTGCCATGTGGTTTGGCTCAGGTGTTCTTCCACTCCTGGGATGGAGTAGCTTTGGTACATCCCACTTGTCTGGACTAGTCTAGCAGGAAGATCTGGAAGGAGAAATTAACAGTAAGTAAAATTTCCTCTCTTTTGAGTCCTGCTAGAGCAGTCTGGGACTCTCCCCGTTCAGCCTTGTGCCTTGGACTGCAACCTTCTGTATATTTCTCTTCTGACCATGCAGAGATTGTATATAGTTGCCCTTGTTGAGGGGTTCCTTGAGAGGACTTAAGTACCTTCCATTGCTTGTTATGAAAACACTTAGGGCTCCCTCTAGCTGTGCTAGGTTTTATGCCAGTGATGATGTTACAGGATAGTTTTACTTTCTTTTCTCTCTCCCATCTGCTGGCAGGGGCAAATGTCTGGACAGGTCTAGCAGAACTCCAGGAAAGGAAAACAGTAAGTAAAATGTCTCCTTTTACCTGTTGTAGCTCAAAGGTTTATAACTATGCATGCTGTAACCTGTTAAAGGGAGGGAGACAAGTCTTTGGCCTTTTGACATTGACTTAGAAGAGAGGTGGGGTAAAGTTGTATTTTATTTCAGGGTTAGTGAGATTGCTGTGGAAGGGGTAGTGTGGTTTCTAGACTTGCATCTCCTGGCTCTGAAGTCCATGCTACCATGGTTTGGGGCTAGTGTTAGAAGAATTGATTTTGTCTTTGACCTAGAAGGTAAATACCTAAGTGAAGCACTAGGGTACCAGAGAAGGGGCTCACAACCTCTTCATTCTCTGCACTTACTGTTCGACCTTTCCTGTCTTCATGTTGACTTTGTAAAGGCAGGGGTTCAGCTGAGGTGGTTGACTTTACCTCCCCCCCTCCCCTCTTTTTTTTTAGATCCCTATTGAAGCTGAGGGGGTAGTAAGAGGGAGACAAGGCTCAGTAGTCCTGTTTCTATTTATTTATCTTAAAGTTCCCACTCTGGTAGTTAGAAACTAATCATGCCTTAAAGTAGAGACACAACTTATGCACTATGAGCCTGTCCTCTCTAATTCTTGATTGTATTTGTATATTAGGTTTACTATTTCAAGAGCTCAACCATAACTTTTTTGTGGTATGTGTATGGTACTCATAAAGACAGAGTATGCCTCTAGCTAGAGATCCCACTTAGACACAAATAGGTGCACCGTACAGTAATATTTTTTACTATGTGTCCGTGAAATCCACCCCACTGAAGGTCTACCTGTAAACCGAGTACACAGGATGACACCTGCATAACTAGGGCTAGTCATACTCAACAGGCCAAACGTGACTGTCGTGTTCTACAAAGCTACGTTTATTACAGAGTAAAGCAGAATGCCTCGGAGGTTACGGGGTAATGGATAATGTAATTAAGCAGTCTTCTTCTGTTTCTTCTTTTCATTTTCTTCCTTTTCTTTCTCAATTTCTGCAACATACTTCTCAATTTCTTCTACGTTTAAGATCTGGAAGACAACACATGTCCTGGGTGTCATTAATGGATAGCTAAGTATGTTAAGGTCTTTACTGTTACACGGATTGCCTCCTTTGGACTGGAAGGAAGATAACGAGTAGGTATTACAAGCAGCCCTTCTACTTTGCTTGGCAGAACTGTATTTAGGGCCGCAGACTCATCACCAGAGCCTTGGCTCCTCCTGGCATAAGCTGATACTACACTAGGGGGCTAAAGAGCAATGCTTAAAGCATGGTAACCCTTTATGGACAGCTATCCAGAGGGCTGCCATGAGTCACCAGCACTTAGCAGCCCTTTAACTTTGTTGGGTGAGGGAGGTAAGATAAAGTGGTAGCACTCGTAGGTAGGAATTGTGAATTAGGGGGAGAAGATGATGTTTTTCCACTGGAGGTTGGTCTTCTAGTCAGCGCTTGCCTAGCCCTAAAGCTAAGCTAGCTCCTACTAACTTCAGAAATCCATTAAAGCTGTGCCTAGATGTTGTAGGATTATGGCACTACTGTAAAGCTTGTCTATCATTCCATAAGATACCCCCCAAAGCAGTCAGCAAGAGGAAAACATTCTTCCCCACCTGGAAAGGGTGTACTTGTCTGTGCATTGGTCTGGGATAGGATTACTTATGTCCTTCAAACACAACCTAAAACAATTGAAGAGCCTTTCTTTTGCCAATCTTTAGCTACCAAAGCTGCACAGAATGGTGCACATGCTTTGATTAAGCTGTAATCACCATTTTTAGTTAGTGATACGAAAATACAGTATGAGTGATTGCAGGCGTAATCAAAGCATCTGCAGTAGCTAAAGATCAGCTGAAAACTGAAGGACATAAATAAATAATCCTACCCCAGAGCAATGCACAGGCAAGTACATCAAAAAACCTGATCAGTTCCTTGCAATGGGGCTGTCTGTAACTGACAGTTTGTTTCCTAGCTCTACATAAGCACATCCACTACTGCTTTTAGAGCCGATCCATAGGCTTTTGTCGTACATGTTAAAGGGGCAACTCAATTAAACAATAGGAGTAGGGACAAAATGCTGTTTGCTTTACCTTGAGTGGTTGATCTCTTCTCATAACTGCAAGTTCAATATTCTTCCCGCCTGACTGCACAACCTTGGTGGGTGGGGGGGAAAAACAAGAGTAGTGCAGTTTATTAATCTGATGCCTGCTCGTCCATGTTTAAATGATACTAGAAAGCATCAGGGTTTTGTAATGTGAAAGGCAAGTAACCCAATGCGAGGCTTTATGGTAGGCTAAGAACATAAGGTATGCCATACTGGATCAGACCCAAGGGTCCATCAAGAGCAGTATCCTGTTCCCAAAAAGGTACACACATTCCATGCTGCTTATCCCAGGGGTAAGCAGATCTCCCTGAGCCTCTTAATAATGGCTAGCACAATCTGCCCTTGGTTTCTATTGGCTTTATATGCACCACCTCGAGGCTGCCTTTAGGAATGGGAGCGTCCAAGAATAAAATTATAGGCAAGAACCAGTCAAATAGGCCCAAGAGTTAGATTTTGAGCCATCTTTTCACTGTGCTTAAAGAGGAAAGGGTTGCCATCCATACCTAGGTGACCCTCATAGCAGGTAAAGGCATCACAAATTCCGTGTGTGATCCTGGCTGACTGCAGGAAGGGTAACATAGCAGAAAGCTGTCTGGGTCCCATTCTATGTAATGGCATCATCCTCCTGTGTGTCTGTTTAAAACTTTTTCTGCTAACAAGCAGGACTGATGCATGTTAAGTATTAATAGGCTTTGATATTACTATCTAAGTATTAGAGTGTCTCTCCCCTAAACTGTGGAAGACACTAATGCAGCAGAAGTTTGTCTTGGTTGTAATTTCTGGTTTAGAATATTTTTGTAAAACAGCCTGAGATAGAGGCAGAATATTTGTACTCTATTTGGCCTGTAGTACAAACAAGGAAGTGACCCTTAGTTCTATAGAACCTAAAGTAATAAGATGATGTTGGGTCTTAGCACCCCGATGTTATGGAAACGTGGGTAGATCTTAGCAACAACTCACTTCAAGAAGGGCTTTGATAACAAGTTTAATAGTTAGATCATCTGTTTCGATAGCTTCTTCAGTGTAGTTTTTCTCTAGGAACTCTCGTACTGATTTGGCTCCTCTGCCAATAGCGTTAGCCTGAGAAAAAGCACAGCCTAGTGAGACCCTGTGTGGTAACGTATCTCTAAAACAGTACTCTAGCAGGAATAATCTAAGGCAACACTTATATGGTCCTCATCAGATGATATTTATATCCAGATCATGTGATGTACAATATAGAATACAATTAATTTTGTATAGAGCAAAGGGAATTTTCCTGATTTATACTAAAAACCACTGAACATGCCTACGGTTATCAGGACAGCTGGTGCTCTGCTCCATTACTGATTTAAAAAAAGAACTTCAAAAATATAACTGCTACTTTTCTAATACCATCCTGAATAAGCCTTCAGACCCACTATCCCCCTTGTCAGTATGACGGCTACCACAGCCTGTAGGGCATAGTTAGGGCAATATTATGAATACTTTAGATTCTGCACATAACAGAGAGATCAGATGAAACTGAAATCCCATGCAATGAGATCTGCTCACCTTCCATGCATGGTACGTGCCAGAGGGGTCCGTCTGATACAGCCTGGGAGTCCCATCAAAGTCAAACCCTACAATTAAGGCAGATATCCCAAAGGGTCTGCGCCCATTGCTCTGGGTATAGCGCTAGTAACAACAACAAAAGAAGAAGTGTGTCATTTATTTAAAATGGCCCTTATTTGGATTTGGCTCCAAGGCAAAGTACATTCAGCTCCAGCAGATATTTTCCTTTCCGCTAAGGGGTATGCACTAAACCGGGCTATCTGTAACTAGGGACCTAGTTGCAGATAGCCCAGGTTAGTAAACATACCCTTACGTTTGTAGCTGAGATATGAGAGGCTTAGGACTTGTCCCAGAACACCAGCAGTGGGATTCGAACAGAGCCTGCTGCTTCTTCAGTAGTCTGCAGGCTACACAGTGCTGGGAAAGGCATCACGAGCGCTGCCCATGCCCCTGTGAGAAGCTCCAGCTCTGCTCCTACTTTCAGAAGACACAGGAATCCCTGCTTCCAATTCTACAAGCCTTTCCCAAAGATGCAGAGACTAGGAGGCAGCTACCTTTTTTTGATGTGCTTTTATAAGCTTATTTACTTTAAATATTTCTTTATCATCACATTTTATGAAAAGATATATATATTCAGAATGATGTTACAGAGGCAGAATCAGCTCTTTTGTGATGCTTTCTCGATTTGTTTTTGGTTCATTACCTGGTGTTTGTAATTTTTCTGTTTTGCTATTGGTTTTATAGCAGGGAGAGGGTATTTTATTTTTAGAGAACTTTTTAGGCAATACCTAACCTTAGGTTAGGTTTCATTTTTATTTTTGTGATTACAAAAAACCACCACCATATAATGGAGTGAACAATTCCAGTAATTTAAAGTTTATTAAAGTATCAAAACCATCACAGAATTCTGTCACTCTTATAAAGACTGAACACAATCCCCCACCTCCCCTCCCCCTTCCCTGCACAAATACTCTGCAAGCCCACTCCATTCAATCTCAAAATTTACCCATACTTTGTCTGCGCATTGCTGTCAGCTTTTTCGTAAGAAATACTTGGTGCAACTACCCTATACAATGTTCTAGTAAAATGCGGATCAGGCTGTTTCCATTGCTATGGCAATTTGCACTTGACACTCAAGCACACCAAAATTTGCCACCTCTCCTTCCGAGGCCCCCCATTGCCTCCGCCAGCCCAGCAGGAAAATGCAAGAATCAACCTCCATCTCCAATGCTATACTTGCCGGATCCAGTCCTGGACATTCCTCCAAAACCATTCTACCTTTGGGAAGGTCCACCATATAGGATAAAAGGAGCCTTCCCCTCCACATTTCCACTAGCAGCCCTTAGATACCGATGGAAACATCTTATGCAATCTGAGGAGGGTGTAGCACCACCACATCACCACCTTATAGCAATCCTCTCAGATCGCCACAGAAAAGGTGCCTTCCAGACCCGGTCAAAGATAGCTTTCTATTGCTTCACCTCCAACTCTAATCCCAAATCTCCCACTCAACCATATATCGATGCTTGGTTCAGGAGGTACAAGGCAGAGACTAAGCCCTGGGACCCCCGCTTCCTATACCAGATGACCTTCAGGTCTGAGTCATCTC
This sequence comes from Ichthyophis bannanicus, assembly GCA_033557465.1. NCBI lineage: Eukaryota > Metazoa > Chordata > Amphibia > Gymnophiona > Ichthyophiidae > Ichthyophis > Ichthyophis bannanicus. The sequence continues at coordinate 124,739,762 of CM066049.1, forward strand.
TCCCCTGGCCCTCCCTGCCCAGTTTACTATGGAGAAAATGTACTACCAGCCCATACTGAAACACATCTGCCAAACTCAGCCCAAAGGTGTCTTGCAATTCCTCAAATAGCACCCATGCCCCCCATCAATAAACTGAAAGAACCATTTTAAATCTACACAACATTTGCATTACAGAAAAAGGGCTCACCCTATTCTATATCTTAAGGACATGTCTCAAACTGGTCCCCCCTCGCACCTTCCCCCTCTACCCTTTGCAGCCAAGGTAAGCACCCTAGTGGGCCCCCCCAGCCCCCTCCAAGGGCACAAAATTCTCCATCTCCCCACCAATCCATGAGATGGTGAATCTGCGCTGCCCAATAGTAAGCCCAAAATTCTGGTACCCACAGTACCCCCTTTGCCACCCTCGGAGGCATCCTCGTCCAAATAAACCCAATACTTTCCACTGCAGCTCCTGGAGGTCCACCAATGGAGCCAGTACCGGCAGCGTTTGAAAAAAAAATAAAGCACCTGTGGTAAAATATTCATTTATACCGTGGCTACCCGTCCCGATCAGGATAATTCCAAGCCCATCCAACCCCCCCGGCTGGAGAATTAGCCCCATCCCACCGCCCTCCACAAGGCCGGATAGTTAGCTCCACACAGCATCTTCAGGCTGCAGGTATTTAATCGCCTCTTTGGCCCAGCAAAAGGGAAAGTACTGCTGCACTGGCCCCAGTACTTCTCTGCTCATATTGATGTTCAACACTTCAGTCTTACCCAGGTTCATCTTGAACCCCGATAACTCCTGCAGCACTGCCAGTAGTGTGTGTTTGGGCTTAGTCACCAGAAGTAAAATATCATTTGCAAATAAAAAGAGATCTTATGTTGCCCCTCAACTTCCACCCTCAAACCCCCTCATTGGCCCATATAGCTTGTGCTGGCAGCCCCACAGCCAGTGCAAACAGTAATGGGGACATGGGGCATCCCTGCCTCGTAGCCCTCTCGATCTCACAGGCCTCCAAGTACCTGCCATTGATCTTTACTCAAGCTTGTGGGTTTCTATACAGGCCCCATACTCAGTCCACAAATCTGGGCCTGAACTCCATGTGTCGCAACACTAAATATAGAAAATCTGAATTCACTCTATCAAACACCTTTTCAGCGCCAATAGATAGTAGCATCATTTCCCCTGACATCCTCCACGCCACCTACACCCCATTTAACACTCTGAATGCTATCCGAGGCCTGCCACCCTCCAATAAATCCCTATCAATCCAGGCATCCACCAGGTCTGCCTGTTTGCTAGCACCTTGGTCAAAATTACATTTAGAAAAGAGATTGGGCTAAAGAGGGTCCCTGCTTGCCTTAAGTATCTCTGGCGATAACTGTCCCCCCTCCCCCATACCACCCCATTAAAAACCCTACTCAGCATTCCCATAACCTCCCCCATATAGACCTTATAAAAGCAACAGGGCAACCCATCTACCCACAGGGCCTTCCCATTAACTAAATCCTTAATCACATTCCAAAAGACTTCCTTCCTTATCTCCTGCAATGCTTCCGGTAAGTCCGCTTCTGCCAGAGAGCACTCCCCCAGCTCCCGGGTAATCGCCAGCTGACGAGTATAGAGCTCCCTATAAAACTGTTGGAACCAATCAGTTTCTCCATCTAAAGAACCTCACCAGTCTTCCCCTTAATTTGGGTGATGGTGGTCTGGACCTCCCTCTGCTGAAGCTTTCTGGCAAGCAGCTTCCCTGCACGGTTCCCCAATTCATAAAACTGCTATTTATCCTTCTGCAGCTGAAATGCAATTGCATCAAGCTGCAGTTTATACAGATTCAAGTGCCGCAAACTTTGGGCTGTACCCTATGTCCGGTAGGCCTCCGCAGCCACCTTCAGCTGCTCCTCTCTCTCAATCCGCCGCTTCTTGAGCCCGGATGCCCACATCACCAATCTCCTCTGTATCACCGCTTTCAGCTCCTCCCACACCTCCCCTGTATCATTAAGCTGCCAAGACTCCCTGATACACTCCTTCACTACCTCAGCCACCAGAAGCATACTCCCTCTCCCATCCTCCAATGGGGCATGATCCGACCATGTAATATTCTCGATCTGCACCTCCCAGGTCTGATCCACCAGAAGGTAGTCAATGCGGCTATAACTATTATGGGGGTGAGGAAAAAAAAATGCAGTCCCGCCGTCCTACTCTTCCATCTCCCATCCCCTCCCCTAGTCTGCCTGTCCCACCCAGGATGCACTGCCAAATTAAAATCCCCCCCCCCCCCAACGAAGGAGCTTACCCTGCACCGAACTCTCCAGCAATGCCCCAACCCCATTCCAGAAATGTACCTGCCCCCCATTAGGGGCCAGCCTAACTGCCTCCCACAAAACTCACCCCACAGAATTAACGCCCAATCCCGTACCACATCTTGTATCTGTAGGGGGCAACTATGCCTAATCAGGATTGCCACCCCACCTCTCTGGACTCCTCAAAATACTGTTGCGGGTATTGTTCCCACCGGAGCAATCTCTCATCCCTCTTACATAAGTGAGTCAGCTGTATGCAGACAATGTCCCAGCACAGCCATTCCAACTCCCAAAAGAACTGCTGCTGCTTAACAGGGATATTAAGCCCCTTGGCATTAATGGAGCCTATCCGTACCATAACCCTGACTCTTGGTGCACATCTGCTATCCCCTGCCCACCCCTCACAAGGAATTCTTACCACTGGATGTGTGTGTACCAGAAGTGACGGCTCAGCTTTATATCCCCCACCTCCCTCTACTCTGCCCTCCTCACCCCCTTCCCCTCTCTGCTCCCCCCTCTCTGCTCCCCCCTAACCCTTCCCTCCCTGCCGCCTATCCTCCCCCTTCCATTCACCCCCCCACACTCCCCTCCTCAAACCCCCCATAAGCCAGTAACCGTAAACACAAAACAATCAACCCTCAGAACAACACCTGCCAAATAGTAACCCATCTGTTGACCAAATGGAAACATTATGCCCCCTGTGTCCAGATTTGAACCGCTCATCAGTCTAGTTCAGGGCACTCCGGATTCTTGGGAGTCATCTGCCCCTTAGACAGCCGCTTCAATCACTTCCCTTTAGCTGTTACCCGCTGCCACTTCAGTCCTGTGGTGCTGGGCATCGACTTTGTGGCTCCACCATCCTGCAGAGTCATCATCTCTCAGGAGGCCCTCGAGACCCAAATCCTTTAATGCCTACCAAGCCTGCCTTCCCCACAGTCTTAACCCTCTAACAGTCACCAGGAGGCCAAAAGGGTAAAACCATTTGTAGCACAGCCCCTTTCCGAAGAAACGCAGTCACCTCACATAAGTCCCGCCACTGCCGCAGCGTACCAGGTGAAAGATTATTATAAGAGCTCCATGGTGCAGTCCTTCCACTTGAAAGGCCCGTGCTTCCTAAAAGTCACTAACAGTCTCTCCTTCATTGGGTAAAAGCACATTCATGTCTCTGGGTCAATTCTCCCGTACTGGTCCCAGGCCACGGTGCACACACTCTGTGTATAGCAGGAAAGCAACATTTTCTCTTGCCAGCCCTGAAGAGGCAGCAGAGCACCTTTTCACAATCTTTAAATTACAGCTCCTCTGGTATGCCCCTCACACGTAAATTACACCTTAGCGATCTGTCCTCTAGATCCTCCATCTTTTCCTGCAAGTACTCTTGGGCCTGCCCACAACTTCCAACCCTGTATTTTAATTGGCTATGGCCTCCTCATACTGCTCCACATACCCCTCCGTCTCCTCCATGCACACTCCCAGTTCCATCATGTCCTGCCACAGAGCTGTCAAAATTCCAAAAGGTGGAATCTCCAACAAGCAGACCCCATTACATATAACTTAATTTTTGTCAGAAAGATTGTCAAGGGATAGCAAACAACTCACCCAAATGACAGGCTGTCCTTTTTTTTTTTTTATTATATACCAATTTTATGAATAAAATAACTTAAGCTGGTTGAAGCAGCACCAGTGGAGACGGCTACGGGGTATCCCACAGACACAACAAGCATTATGTTTTGAGCTGTCAAAGCCTCCTTCAGCTCATTTTTAACTCCACAAAGGTCAGCCTTTAAATCACCTTTTAGGGCTCTCAGCCAGGTCTTCAGTGTCTCCACGGCTCCCACTCCCCACTTCACATCAAGCTCTGCCTCCGATTCACCAGAGCTCCCGACGGCCATCTTTGCCTCTTTCCCTGAGATTAGAGAGGGATCAGCATCCACATAGGGGGAGTGGAACTCCGCCAGCTGCTTCTTAACAAACATCAATGCCAGTCTGCTGAGTTGTTCTCACGGCTCTCGGTGGAGAAAGGTGAGTTACCCACCTCTCCTTCTGGCGCTTAGATGGGATCAGCCAGAAGCTATCTCAAGCTACAGCCATTCCATCCCAATGACCCATTACATGGTTGTTTCTATCATCTATTTTGAGTATTGTGAGTTATGTTTTTATCTGTAATTATGTTGTCTGGAGTTCATCATCCTTCTGAGTTACCTGTAACTTGGGTGGCTGTACAACTGAGTTTAGGCAAATAGTGGCCTGTCAAATGCTTATAAAAACTTTGGGGATGTCTTCCTAATAACATCCTTAGCATGGATAAAAATTCTAGGCCTTCACAATCTCCTCAAATAACGCTGTGCCACATCGGGATCCAAACTTCAAGCAGTTTTACGAGCACCACACTGTATAATGCTGTCCTTTAATTTATGCCTGTAATATATAACGGAGACTGACGGAACAGTTTAGCATTTAAATCAAATTACAGAATGCAGTGCACAATTTTAAATTTAAGAAACAAACTGTATTTTTGTGAATTTGATCCACGTTATGTTTATAGTTTCAAAGAAGTCCAAGCTGAAGAATCATCACCACCGCTACCAGTTCAGACACAACTGTTAAGCTTTCTTTACTTTATTTTGGCAGTTTTATAGTCTGCTAATAAAAAAGATGGTCTAAAAGCAGATTAGAAACATGCAAACTTGAATGAGACACCCAAGAGACATTTAAACAGAATAAAAGAGCATAAAACCTAAACAGAACACATTAAGAAAACGTTGCTTATTTTAAATACAAAACACTAAAAATATTCTGTTCTAGTCAGATTTTGACCAGCAATGTAGTCTACTAATGATCCTGTATGACAGACAAATGAGTTTGTTGCATCATCTATTCATGAGAACAAAACTCTCTAACTTACTTTCCCCCACGTGGACAAAGTTAAAATAAATTGCAATGAGAAACTCAAAGGAAAATGCACAGCTCTTTTGGTTATTTTTAACGTCACTTTGTGTACTCACAAATTCCCTTACCTGCTTAAGGCTGGCAATGTAACGTGTGATATATTCCACTGTGACTGGATCTTCCACCGTCAGCCTGTGACTCTGGCACTCAACACGAGCTCTGTTTATAACTATCCTGGCATCAGCTGTGAGGCCTTCAAAGATCAGAGAAAGACAAACCTTAGATCCAGTTCATGGGCCTCTAGTGGTGGGGTTGGGAGGGGAATCATGGTCATTGCTTAAAGGTGATGAGTGGTGGCTAGATTCAGGGCCCATGACTGAAGGAGTTCTGAAAGGAACCCTGGTATGGCTCCCTCCTAAGACAGTCCCTGTATGACCAGACTTGCTATGGCAAGGAGCCGATAAAATATAGGACAAAAAAAAGAAACCTGGGGTAGATTTGGCACCAAATTCTAGCCCTGGTTCCAACTGAGCTGAAATTAGAAAGACAGGGAGGAAACTGATGTGTCCAAACAAAAAAACCCTAAAATAAAATGTAAAACAAATTCTCTAATCTTAAAATATTAAGCCATGAGAATGCATAGGCTGATATGAATAACCAGGAGTTATCTCAGCAAATTCTTGACACAAAAACCAAAAGCTTCACATTTTTCAGTAAATTATTTTTAACTTCGCCCATCACTAGATATTTGTAGTGTGTATCGTACAATGGGAAAAGATAAAAAGAAGTCAACAAACAGAAGAATCTTTTTTTTCTCTTGCTATTAGAGAGAGATGAGAGAGAGAGAGATCAGTGGACAAAACAGACTGAATGGAGAGGAGCTACTGATTTACAGGTGGGAGTACTTCCACATACCCAAAGCGCTTTCTAGGCTTTTCTGGGCTATGGGAGAGATGATCTGAACTGGCAAAGTCAGAGTGACGTCACCTTTGGAGCAGATCCTGCTTTGTCATTGAGAAAAACATTTATCAAACGAAGAAATTAGACCTTACCTGCTAATTGTCTTTCCTTGAGTTCTCTCCGGGCCAGTCCAGGTACAGTTGGGTAGTCAATCCCTTCTAGCAGCTGAGGACTGAATGCTGAAACTTTTGCTGGCAGTTGCTATAGCTCCCTCTAGTGCCTGAAAGCCAGTCACCTATTGTCAAAGTAGCGAACGAAAAACAAACTCGAAACCTCCTCTCCCTATGGGAACAACTCATAACTCACAAACAAATGAGAACATGCTCTATGCTGCAAGAAACGCACTCTTACGCACGCCCTCACTAGCGGAACCCTCCCTTAAAATCACTCCGAACTTGTCTCTGATCTGTATCATTGTTTTCCTGTTATGTTTCCCTTTTTTTTTTTCCTTTTTCAATGCTATGAAGAGTCCCCCTAGCTAGAACTCTCCAATATCCTCTTCCATACACCTGAGCAGCACTGTTCACCGCAGACAGCAGTGAAGACCAAACTTAAGGCATCAAAACCTCTGACTCTCATGAAATGAACTGTTGCTCGCAGACCAATGGGGTGGGATCTGGACTGGCCCGGAGAGAACTCAAGGAAAGACAATTAGCAGGTAAGGTCTAATTTCTTCCTCCTCTTCGTCTCTCCGGGCCAGTCCAGGTACAGTTGGGCAGTACCAAAGCAATACCTAAACTGGGGAGGGTCCAGCGAGCCCCGCTATTATGGCCGAGGCCCCAACTTTAGCATCTGAACATACGTGGACATCTAACTTATAATGCTTCGTGAAAGTATGCAGAGAAGACCAGGTCGCTGCCCGACAAATATCCGCTGGCGTAATTAAGGCCATCTCCGCCCACGAAGCCGCTTGTGCTCTAGTCGAATGCGCCCTGAGCTCGCGTGGAGGCATCCTACCCTTTGCCTCATAAGCTCCCGCTATCGCTCTCTTCACCCAACGAGCGATGGAAGCCTTGGTAGCCGCTTGCCCCTTGCGAGGGCCTCCATAGAGAACAAACAAACAATCGATCAGACTTACGAAACGGCTTCGTTCGTCGAAGATACTTCTGCAACACGCGACCCATGTTCAACCCCCGCAAGGTGTGGTCCAAGGAACTGCCACTCTGCGACCGAAAGGTCGGCAGCGAAACAGGTTGGTTCATGTGAAACTCCGAGACCACCTTCGGCAGAAAGGAAGGGACGGGCCGCAGCACCACTTTCTCTTCCGAAAAACACAGATACGGCCCCCTACAGGACAGCGCTTGTAAATCGGAAATCCGCCGAACTGAACACAAGGCCACGAGGAAGGCTGTCTTCCAAGACAATTCCCGCAGAACGTCGGCAGGCCCGGCCTCAAAGGGCAGTCCCGTCAAAGCCTCGAGAACTAAATTCAAGTCCCACGGAGGCACCACGATCCGGAGAGGCGGCTGGATATTCTTAGCTGCCCGAAGGAATCTCTGAACATCCGGGTGCGACGAGAGTGAGCAACCCTGCACTCGACCCCGAAAACATGCAAGAGCGGCTAAGTGCACCTTGAGAGTGTTGAAGGCGAGACCTCTCTCCAGAACCGCTAGAACCTCCGGTAAACCTGCGGCACGGGGCGACACCCCTCTGTCTCCAGCTCAAGCCTCAAAAACGCGCCAAATGTGAACATACGCTAAGGATGTCAATTGCCTCCGGGACTGCAACATAGTAGGGATCACGGATCCCGAGTATCCTCTGCGCCGCAACCGATTCCTTTAAACAGCCAAGCCGTAAGCAAGAATCGATCCACCTGCGGCATCAGCACCGAACCTTGGAACAAGAGATTGATTCGGGAGGGCAACCTCCAAGGAGGCGCGATCAGCAATCGCACGAGATCGGCATACCAGGGACGCCTGGGCCAATCCGTAGCAATGAGAATCACCTTGCCTCCGTGACGCGATATCCTCCTGATGACCCTTCCCAACAATGGCCAAGGAGGAAACACGTAAAGAAGCTGATCCGTCGGCCAGGGCTGGACCAGCCCGTCTAGGCCCTCCGACATGTGCTCCCTGCACCTGCTGAAAAAGCGGACCGCTTTGGCATTGTCCAGAGTCGCCATGAGTCCATCCCCGGCTGACCCCAACGCAACGTGATCTCGTGAAAGATTGCCCAGTTGAGCTCCCATTCTCCGGGATCCAGACGATGCCGACTGAGAAAATCGGCCTGCACATTGTCCTTTCCTGCCACATGAGCGGCCGACAGTTCTTGAAGATGCAACTCTGCCCACTGAAACAAACTTTCTCTCTTGTAGCAGAGGCGCACTGCCCGTGCCTCCCTGCTTGTTGATGTAGGCCACAGTCACCAGATTGTCGGAAAACACGCGAACCGCTTGCCCTTCGAGAAGCTCCGAGAAATGCCGGAGCGCAAGACGAACCGCCCGCAGCTCCAAGCAATTGATTGACCAGGCGCTCTCCTCCACCGACCAACTGCCCTGCGCTATCTGGGATAGACAATGAGCCCCCCAACCGGAGAGGCTGGCATCCGTCGATCCTCCAGAGGAACCCCCGTCTGCAGGTGTGCTGGAAACTGCCACCACCGGAGACTGACGCGGACGTCCTCCGGACATCGCAGCCGTCGAGTCAGGGGATGCCTTTGAGGAGACCATCAGGAGAGGAGTGCATGTTGCAGCGGACGCATGTGAGCGCTGGCCCAGGGAACCAGATCCAAAGCCGCGGCCATCAAACCCAACAACTGTAGATACTTCCAAGCTGTTGGCGCCTGTATACGGAGGAAGGCCTTTACCTGAGCTATCAGCTTTTGCACCCTGACCGGCGGCAGACGAACCCTTCCGCCGCTTGTGTCAAACAGAGCTCCCAAGTACAGCAACTGTTGTACGGGACTCAACTGACTCTTTGCTCGGTTGATGACCCAACCAAGGCGTTGCAGAAACTGCACAACCCGAGCCGTCGCCGCAGCCGACTCCGCCTGAGAGCCTGCGCGGATCAGCCAATTGTCCAAATAAGGATGCACCTGAATGCCTTCCTTGCGAAGAGCAGCCGCCACCACTACCATCACCTTTGTGAATGTGCACGGAGCGGTTGCCAGACCGAACGGCAACGCCCGAAACTGAAAATGCCCCATGGGCACTGCAAAACGCAGAAATCGCTGATGTTTCAGCTGGATCGGGATGTGCAGGTAGGCCTCCGTGAGATCTATGGACGATAGCCACTCTCCCGGCTTCACTGTGCGAATCACCACCCTCAGGGTCTCCATCCGAAAGTGTGGAACCCGTAAGCAACGGTTCACATGTTTGAGATCCAGAATTGGACGAAATGACCCTCCCTTCTTGGGCACCACAAAGTAAATCGAGTATCGACCTAACCCGTACTGGTCTAGTGGCACCGGCTCCACGGCCCGCAGTTGTAATAAACGACGTAGCGTTACCTCGACCGCTTGACTCTTCGAGCCCAGACCGCAGGGGGAAAACACGAAGGCATCCGCCAGAGGAGTAGCGGACTCCAGAGCATAACCCTCGCAGATAATCTCTAACACCCAGAGATCAAAAGTTATGGTGGCCCAGACGGAGAGAAACCCCTGCAAATGGCCTCCTACAGGAATCTCCGCCTGGACCAGCGCACCTTCATTGCAGCTTTTTAGAGGATGACTGCTGGGCGCTGAAGAACCCCCTGCCAAATCCTCGGGCACCACGAAAGGACTGCCCCCTCGTAGGGAAACGACCCCTCTGGTAAGGGGTAAACCGAGAACCTCGAAACTTACGAACTTCCCTGTTGTGACCCCTCTGCATTGGACTTGTCCTTGGCGCTCAAGGTCGATCCTCCGGAAGACGACCCCCCTTAGAATCGCCTAAATCCTTAACAATTTTCTCTAACGCTTCCCCAAAAAGCAGCTTGTCCTTGTAAGGAAGCTTACTAAGGCGTGACTTGGAAGACGTGTCTGCCGCCCAGGTCCGCAGCCAAAGAAAATGCCGAGCCGCAATGACTGACGCCATGGATTTAGCAGAAATTCTGATCAGATCATAGAAAGCGTCCGCTAGGTAGGCCGCCGCCGACTCCAGCTTGACTCCGTCCGGGGAGGCAGTCTCCTGCTTGAGAACCGACTGCTCCCCCTGAATCCATCGGATAGAAGCTCTGGACACAAAGGCCCCGCAAACCGACGCTTGCAACGCTAGGGCATTAGCGTCGAAAGCCTTTTTCAACACTTCCAACTTGCGATCCTGAACATCCTTGAGGGTAGCCCCGCCCTCCACCGGAATCGTTGTCTTCTTATTGACCGCCGAAACCAGCGCGTCCACTTTCGGCATCCGTAAGAACTCCTTCTCCTCCTGGGGAACAGGGTAAAGGCGTGCAATGGCACGCCCCCCCTTAAACTAGCCTCAGGGCACTCCCACTCAGACTCTATCATTTTTTTAATCACCCTATGCATGGGAAAGCACCGTTGTTCCGGCTTAAAACCTTGCAATAAAGGATTCTCCAAGGGCTCCTGCTGCAGTGCAGGCATAACCATATTTAATGCAGCGAGGGACTGAACAATCAGAGCCCCGAGCTCTTCCATACAAAAGACCCTGAAGATATTAGGATCCTCACTAGGCCCGAGTTCCCCTTCCTCTAAATCTAGAGGCCAGGACTCCAGACCCTCCTCAGAGCAAATCTCTCCCTCTTCAGGCATAAGAGGACTAGAGAGCTCAGGATCCACTGCCTCTGAGGAGATCTCTGCACCCTGCTGCCGAGTTGAGGAGCCCTCCCCTGGATCAGACTGCCCAGGCTCGTTTAATAAAGTAGTCTCCTGAAGCAAAGCAGCCGGACTGACAACCGGCTGAGACAATTTCAACATATAGGCTTTATGCAAAGCCAAAATAAAAGTCGGAGAAAAAAAGGAATCCACCGACTCCTGGGCTGTAGGGGACAAAGAAGCACTTGTTTCCGCCTTAGCAGAAGTCTTATGGGATTTGGCCTTTCCCTTCCCTGCACGCTGCAAAAGCGCGGGAGAATCCCCAGTCTCTGAGGGCAACGATGCTGCCGGCCCCGTTTTAAGCAACGGAGCCTGAAGCTGTTCCCCAGACAGCTCCCCAGGTCCTGTAGCTTCCATGAAGGGCCCAAAAACCAAAACGAAACTAATTAGAAATAAAAACAAAAATGAACAGCAAAGACCGCCGCGTAAAACACCGGCGAAATCAAAATGACGCTCCCGCCTAACATGCCGGTCGCAAACCGCCAAAGAATACAACTGATCTGCGGAAAACCCTGCTCTAAAACTAGCTGCCACCTCAGGCCTAAACCCAGGAAGCAAAAAAGAAACCGCAGCTTACCTCAGAAGCACAAGGTTTTGTCTCAAATGTCCCGCTGTTAGCAAGGTACAGAGACGAAGGGACAGCGGCGGGAAGAGGATACTGGGGCTCCCAGCTCCTAACAACCCCCTCGAGAAACAGCGGATCCTCCGGAAGCAGGCTCTGCCTCCGGTGTAGTCAGAAAACAAAAACACAGTAATCGAGGATCGCTGAATTGTTAAGTGCTTTCACTCCTGTGAAGGGATAAGGGAGCGCTCCCTGCTATGTTGCCCTGCCAGAGCCAGGTTCCCTTTGGAAAGTTTGAGCTGTCCCCTTTTGCCTTTACTTTTTTAATTCAAAAGAAAACCTAATCTAATCCACTGCTGATCCAAATTCGTCTCTCCTGGGAGCCTGCCAGACATACGTCCTCTCCAGCTGCTGAGGACTGAAGACTGGCTTTCAGGCACTAGAGGGAGCTATAGCAACTGCCTGCAAAAGTTTCAGCATTCAGTCCTCAGCTGCTAGAAGGGATTGACTACCCAACTGTACCTGGACTGGCCCGGAGAGACGAAGAGGAAAGAAGAATTACAGTACATGAAAGAGCCTGACTATTTTCCGCTCAGCATTAACTCCAGCTCCACTGTGAATAGGAAAAAATGCAATCAGTCTCTCAGGATAAACAAATTCAAAGTATCTTTGGGAACACCTTTATTAGGCAGACATCCTCCTCCTCTTATAGTATTACACTATTTCCTCATTTTCCAGGGAAAACTAAATGGTCACAAAGCACAATGTCACCTGAACCCACAAATATCAATTAAGTTTAACTTAAGTTTTTAAAAGAACAATTGAAGACTTTGCCAGGAAAACCCAGGGCCTGGGTCTCTAGGAGCCGGCATTGATTCAACGACACACACGCACCACAGCCCAAAGCAGTAACTTGTGCTATTATGATAGCGCATAGTATGTACCATAGACCCCACTGCGTAAAGTGGGACCCACAATATAAACTGCACATTGCTACACGCTAACACGCGTTATATCTGGCTGAATGTGTGTTAAGGCCTCAGTTTTCCACGCATACCTGCAAAAGCCATGCAGACATTTTCATCAAGTGCACAGATCTTTCGGACTGTTCTCTCATCCTGGAGTTTAGCTACCGATTTCTTTTCAACTCCAAGGACAACAATTTCTTTTCCTCTTACGCCAACCTTAAAAACAAATTCAAAAACCCTTTTAAAATCACACAAAATCAAATGTTATGAATAGGACTGATGATAGAGATTAACATAAGAAGGAAACTCTGCCTACCCAAATTGACCTTTAGTGTTTTGACAGTTTGAAACTTAACACAAATATGTTGCCCTAATAAAAAAAAAAAACAGGCCTCTGAGCAGACTAAACAGCTCATTGCCAGTCCTATAAATGTTTACATTTAATGGCAAGAACCAGAACACAGTTGGGCAGCAGATGAAATCAAGATTGTTTACTGTGCTGAATTAAACTTAAAGTAAACATGAAGTAGGTTCTGGTGAACAGATTAATGCCAAGTCACGATGGCTTGCTGCCCTTTCTCCCTTTGCAAACAGGTTCTGGCTTCCTGTAGTGTAAGATCCCAAATTATTTGTGAGACAAACCCAACACTCTTTCTTTGCCTCCTGTTACTCTACCATCTTTGAAACTCTCCCTCCAAGCCCTTCTTGTTCCCATCTGTCTCTGGGTGATAAACGAGCCCTTCTCCCCCTTCGTTTCTGCTTTCCAGCCTCTACTGTACTGTACTGTGCTATTCCCTGTCCCTCGCAGACCATGTGAAGCAGCATAAGAAGTGCGGGGGGGGGGGGGAGGGTCACACTTCCTGAAGAGCGGGGGATAGATGAGGGTTGATGGGGGTCACACTTTCTGAACAGCGAGGGGCAGATGGGGGGTCACGCTCCTTGAACAGTTAGGGGCAGATGAGGGTTGATGGGGGGGTCACACTCCCTGGACAGCGAGGGGTTGATGGGGGGGTCACAGTCCCTGAACAGAGAGGGGCAGCTGATGGAGGCGTCACGCTTCCTGAAAAGCGAGGGGCAGATGAGGGGGGGGGGGTCACACTCCCTGAACACATGGGGGGCAGATAAGAACATAAGATATGCCATACTGGGTCAGACCAAGGTCCATCAAGCCCAGTATCCTGTTTCCAACAGTGGCCAATCTAGGTCATAAGTACCTAGCAGTTTCCCCAAAAGACACAGGTTCCACAATGCTTGTACTGGGTCAAACATTGATATCCTGGGTCCCTTTTTAATAATGGTTTATGGACCTCTCCTCCAGGAACTTGTCCAAACCTTTTTTAACCCAGCTACACTAACAGCCCTTACTACATCCTCCAGTAACAAATTCCAGAGTTTGATTACACGTTGAGTGAAAAAATATGTTCTCTTTATTAGTCTTAAATAGTTTATTACCCTGTAGCTTCATTGCATGTCCCCTAGTCTTTCTATATTCTGATAAGGTAAACAATCGATCTACGTTTACCTGTTCCACTCCGTTCATTAATTTATAGACTTCTATCATATCTCCCCTCTGCCTTCTCTTTTCCAGGTTAAAGAGCCCTAACCTTTTTAGCCTTTCTTCATAGGAGTATCCTTCCATCCCCTTTACCATTTTGGTGGCTCTTCTCTGAACCTTTTCTAATAACGCTATATCCTTTTTAAGATACGGCGACCAGAATTGCACACAATATTCAAGGTGCAGTCTCACCATGGAACGGTATAGAGACATTATAATATCTTTTGTTTTATTTTCCATTCCTTTCCTTATCATACCTAGCATTCTATTTGCTTTCTTGGCCGCCGCTGCACACTGGCCGAGGGTTTTAACATGTTATCCACAATGACGCCTAAATCTTTTTCCTGGGTGGTAGTTCCTAATGTGGAACCTTGCATTTTTTAACCATAGTTTGGGTTGTTCTTCCCTAGGTGCATAACTTTGCACTTGTCCACATTAAATTTCATCTGCCATTTTGATGCCCAGTCTTCCAATTTATCAAGATCCTCTTGCAATTTTCCACAATCCTCTTGGGTTTTAACAACTTTAAATAGTTTTGTGTCCTCTGCAAATTTGATAACCTCACTTGTTATTCCCAGATGACGGGGGGGGGGGGGTCCACACTCCCTGAACAGCGAGGGGCAGATGACCGGGGGGGGGGGGGTCACTCACTGCCTGGACATCTGGGCCCAGTCCTTCCTTGACCAGTAGGGAAGGAGGAGTCGGTAAATAAGCTGCGGCGGTCCCGGGCTCCTACTCACCGCCGTGGAGCCCTTCTTCACCGCCTCCTGCGCGTACTCCACCTGGAAGAGGTGCCCGTCCGGCGAGAAGACGGTGATGGCACGGTCGTAGCTCATGTCCGGGCGCCACCAGCAGCAGCTCGAGCGGAAAGCGAAAGCGCAGACTCACGCTCGTGCGTCACTGCCGCGACGCCGACGCAGCGCCAATTCCGTAGCGTGCGCGCAGCCAGCGCCGAACCTCTTCCCCACCCACCGCCAACGACGCAGCGCACGCCTTTAGCGTAAGATCTCACCGACGCAGCGCGCGCACTCGGCGCGAGCGAACCCTGCCGAATAATAGATGCTGTCTGCCTGCAACAGGAAACTCTAAGGAGTGTGGCTGTACCACTTCGGATTAAGGGATCCCACGCTGCCCATTTTGGACACTTATTGCTTTAAAGCCTCTATATTTCGTATATTTGTTTCTTCTCAAGGTATGTAGTACGTGTATTAGACCTGATATACAATAAAGTTATTGTACTTTAGCAATTTCGTAGGACAAAGGAAATTAGATTATTCCATTGAAATCAATCCCCCCTCTACTGCGGTGAATGAGAACCTTTGAACAGTAATAGCAGCCAGATAATAAAAAAATTAAGATTGAAATAAAAATATTTAAACAAACATGTCGGTTGCCTTTGCTTCGGCTCGCCCGAGAGGGAAAGGGGAGGTGACCCAACAAACCATCCAAAAGGTAAAGCTCCTGCTGGCTTTTCTGCCTTTATTCCGCGCTCTGGCTGGTTTATTTCTAAGGTGCTAATGAAGCTTCAATGGGAGGAAACTAGTGAATTTCAAGGATTGGAAAGATGGACAACTGTGGGGGGAGGTGGAACAAAGCAAGGTGCGCTGCAGATCGTGCAAAGGCGCTGCGCCCTGCCCTTGCTTCGCCTCTAAACCGGCAGCGGGCACTGAAACTTCCAGCGATCGCGTTTATGGACGGAGGATGGTCGTTCTTGCAGTGGCAGATGCTGAGAGGTGCAGCCTTGCTCATTCATGTCAGCCACAGGATTGTATGCATATGACGGGGCTTTCTGTTCCAGTAGTCTGATATGTCCACATATGCGCATACCCATACACACACACACGTAGTTCTGGGGGGTCATAATAAACATTTAGTGGAATTGTCTTCCTGATCAGTGCTACTGTTCAGTGAATCTCTCCCGGGGAGTGGCTGGTAGACATGCACGACAATCTTCTGCAATAGGAAAGGAAGAGGTCTGATGTCTGTACGTGAGTCTTTTCGCAACGGTTCCGAGCCTCATGTCACCTCCTCATTCCATAGTAACCTGCACTTTTTAGCACAAAAAAATGCAGTTTTTGCGATCTGCCTGCTCTGTGCTATCATTGCAGAGTTTTCTTTATTGTTATTTTAAGGAAGTGGGGGGGGGGGGGATACGTTTTGTAGAATAACTGAGAGTTTATTTAAATATGAGGTGTAACTCTGATATTCATGGACTTGTTTTGGATTCTGTTGTCAACCTCCGGATTCCAAGGGATCTAGAAACAGATGATGCTCAGATCTCAAAGAATGGAATCAAAGACGGGGCACTAGGGACTTTACAGAAAGCCAAATCTCCAGTTTCCTAGAGGCTGTTGAAGGCCTATAGTTGCCCCTGTACGAAGTCAGTTAACTCATAATTACGTTCGCACTTAATTTACAGGCTTTTGATGCAAGGCAGCAGTCTCATAAAACAGTATATTTAGAAAATAAATCTCACCATATTTTGTTTCCCTAAAGTGTTGGGTCTTTCCCCAAGTCTTTGAAAAGTAGAAATGCAAACAGCGAAGTGTGCTAGAGTGAAGGGATAGCTTAGCGATTAGAGCAGGGCCAATGCGAGGATATTGGGCACCTTCAATGAACCTTCAGCCTTATGCCCCGTTCCCCCCCCCCCCCCCCCAAAAAAAAAATATATTTTGCTAATTAAACTCAACAATCACGATCATCACTACAGCGCCGCTCCCACAGGAATCTTGTAGAAATGTATAACTGTACATGCTTTTGGATAGTAAGTCATGCTCTACATGTATGCATGTGTGTGTGCCGCTCTGACATGTGCTGAGGGCTCTTTGATCTATTATTTTGCTTTGACTGTTGCTGCTCCTCCCTGGGTTACAGCATTAGGCTGGGACCCAGGAAGAGCAGGGTGCAAATCTCACTCACACTCCTTGTAGCCTCAGCAAGTCTCCCGGGGACAGGGAAATAGATACCTGCTGTACCCAAAGGTAACTTGCCTGCAACTTATACCAGAAAGGCCTCAGCTAAATATGATTTTAAAAATCAAGAGTTGGTGTGGGGCACAACAGGAGAAGGAGGAGTAATCTGGCGCCTTGAGCAGGGAATAGGAACTAGGATTAGCCTTAGAATGTACTATTAGCTGTGGTTGTAAACTTCGCGCAAGTCTTTTGTACCAGGAGAGCGGCCGCCTTCTTCGTCCTTCTCTTTCTCTAATGGCAGAGGTGCGGACATCCGAGTGCTGCGGCAGTACAAATCATTATAGACTGTGCTGGACGCAAAACATGACATTAGAAACCAGGGATACAGCACAGCCCAATCATTATTTATCATTTTTCAGAGTATCACTTTAGAAGATCTCCCCAGGGCTGTCATTTGCATTTGCATATGTTGGTCCAATGAAAGGCATCACAGCCTACTAAAGACCTTATTTAATACCGATTATAATTTTTCTTTCTGAATAACGCTGGAGGATTTCAGTATTGTTTCCAATTACCTGAAATGCGGTGCGGAATGTTTCTATGGAACTGCTCCACCTGGTGGCAGACTGAAGCTAATCAGGCACCTGCTAGTGGTCTTACTAAAGATTTTTGTCCTTATTCTCTGACCACCTTGGAATACCAGGGGTGTAAGCAAGGGTTTGGCTGCCCTTTCCAAGAAAATCCAGGGGTTGGGTCACCAGGAGTCAGCACTGACTCAACTGCACACATTGTATTTGCACGTTTTATGAGGAAAGGAAGTAGATGCTATATTCAATTGACAGGTTTTAATTTGAATGTCAGTCTTTGAAATTAGAATCATTCTCAAAGTATCTCACAAAGATAAAACTGAGTACTCTTGAATAGAGGAGGTGTCTCTAGATAATAAGCAGTGTGTTGCCATGTTAGTTCACTTTAATGGTAGTTAAATACAAACCGAAAAGGAAAATAAGAAAATTTCCCATTTATTTTGTGTGCAACACTGAAAATATTAGAGATCAAGTAGGGTCTATGTATTATTGCACCAAAAATGAAACTGGAAGACTAATAAAAATGAATGAAGCAGATGCCATCTTGTAGATGAACCAGTTTATTGAAGCATAAGCCATCCACTTTGTCAGGTGGGCAATAGGGCCCTTATCGTCTGTGGTTTCTGTATAAATGAATAGAATGACAAAAAGGCCTTGAAGACATACATATTCAGAGTCTACTACCTCTTGGACAATATGCCCTGACTAGCTAGTAATTAGCTAATCCATCCCAAACACTTGTAAGTTCTCTCCCATGTTTGTAATAGATTATGTTATTTCCAAGTTTGTTTTCCTTGTTCTATGTAATATGTTCTGTTACAACATAAACCACTTTAACCAGTGCATAAAGTGGTGTAGAAAAATTGTTAAATAAAAGTGAATTTACAAGACCTTCCTCTGATTTCTGCTATCAATGTTTTGTATGCTTTGTCCAGATGCTAGATGAAAATCATCACCTGATACAATGTATTATGGACTATCAGAGTAAGGGCAAAGCTGCGGAGTGCACTCAGTAAGTACAGCGCAGCCTGCTGGCGAGAGCCGGCACTTCCCAAAGGACAAGCGCGCATGCAGACATCCAGTCCTTCACTCTGGATTTTGTGAGCAACTCTCCGCCTCCAGAATTTCACTGGGTCCTTTTTTGTTGTTGTTGTTGTTAAATCAGAATAACAAAATTTGTAGACCAAAATAAAAACAAACAAACCAGAATTCTTACAGCGTGAGATCCGATAAGAAATAATATACCAAATATTAATATTAAGCTCCAATCCAAGATTGGCCAAAAAGTCTCCCTTTGGAAACCAGGCAACTTGGCAGTTCTGAATGAATATGAATAAGAGAAATTTGCATGCACTGGAGGCAGGGCATGCAAATCTATCTCATTAATATTCATGGTGGATATCCTGAAAACCTGACTAATGGAGTTCTCCCGGACAAGTTTAGGAACCACCAATTTAAATCTCAGGCTTTAGAATGACTGCATCTCAGAACCAAAAGCAAAATTAAAACCAGAATCAAGTGGAAAATAAAGTTTTAATGAGAGACTATTACCATACCAGAGCTGCCAAGTTATCCAGTTCCTAGAGGGAGATTTCAGGCCAGTCCTGGACTTCTGACAATCCAATCCTGGGGCATTATAGGACTTGCAGCACTGATTTCAATGGGCAGAATCCAGGCTAAAAAGCTTATAGTGCTGGGGATGTAAGTTCCAAAAGTCTCAGTCCTGGAAGAAGTAATTTAACAGCTCAGTCTCACTTTTCCAACTTCAAAAGCAATTTTCTGCAGAGAAAAAGAAGAGTGAAAACCATAGTCCCTGTACAGCAGAATGCAAAGTACAAATACTGGGGGTAATTTTATAACTAGAGCTTTATATCCGATTGAAAGATACGAGTAGATTTGTCTGTGTGTATAGCTCAGTAAGAGCTTTAGGACTCCTGGTACTGTGGCTGCATTGTAGATTGTGGTTTATATTTAAGGCATTTAGTTTAACTGGTACAGTAGTTTTCAGCTCTAATCCTTCTGGTCTCCAAAGAAATCTGGTTTTCAGAAAAAACAAAATATGAGAATGAAACTGACTCTTATGCTAAATGTTTGCAAATGTATCTAACATATACAGTATTGATTGTGGGTGTCCTGAAAAGCAAACATGTTTGGGGGACAGGAATGATGCAAAGAAGATTAAACCTGTGACTAATCTAGGGCGCATGTGCCGTGCGTTGAGTAACATTTACTCTTGCCTTTACAGATATCAACAGATTTTGCACAGAAACCTGGTGTACTTGGCCACAATAGCAGACTCTAATCAGAATATGCAGTCCCTGCTTCCAGCCGTAAGTAGCAGTGCGGCTCACGCGGACACTCGCGATCCAGGAGCACATCACACTCACTGGGCAGCAGCCTCTAATAATAAAAACGTGTTATTTGTTTATTTAAGAAAAACTGATTTTAAAAAACAAAAGGGCAGACAGAGAGATATCTACACGTTAAAATACACAGACCAGATGTACTGAAGGTTTTTCCCCATTTTGGGGCTGATTTTATATGAGCGGCACATAAAGTTGATGTGTGAGTTACGAGTGTTAGTCCCTGTTTTCAAGGATTTAGACATGTCGCTATTCTGTAAGTGTGCATGTGAATGTCCATCGCGCATAAATTCCTTCAGGGCAGAGCACAGTCGTGGCCTTTACTGACGTATGTAAATTATAGAATACTGTGACTTATATGTGTTACTGCGCTGATCTAGGTGTGGCAAATTACACCTGCCCTAGAACAGGCTTAAGGGGCTGCACCAAAGTTCCAGTGCGTCTCTCTGCCTCTATTATATAATGTAAAGCACACATGCGCTTTACTTTATAAAATAGGGTCTACATGCATGTATTGCCATGTGCGAAAACTGCGCAGAAAGTTATGGAATTACTTTCTTTGAACCCGATTCTGACGTGGACGTCCTAACCCTCTGTGCGCCCAGTGAGAACCGGACTCACAGAGTTAGCCGGGATTCTGATCCTGTGAGGTGCATCTAGCCTCACAGGATCAGAATCACGTCCAGACCTGTGTGTGCAGGCTGGGACCCCATTTCAGTCTGGCCTGCACGTGCAGACCTTGCCTGGCTAGCTCAGTCAGGGCTTTTCAATGAGCCGCGGTACCATGGTGTCCAGTTGCCATGGCACCACGGCTCCATTGAAAAGCTGCAATCCCCGGCTGCTGGCTCCAAAAGTGCTTTCCCCACAGCCCGACCCCCAATCTAGCCTCCCAAGGCCAGGGTTGGGCCATGGGGAATGTCCCGTGCCCCCTCATGCCATCCCCTGCCAAGTAGGGGAACTTATTCTACCCCAGAGATGGAATAAGATCCCCGTTCAAGCTGCCGGCCCTGGACATACAGGGCCAACATTTGGAATCGGCCCTGTATGTCTGGGGCTGACGACTGCCCACTGCCCGGCCTAACCCCACCCCCAATCCGTCCCTTTCCCACCCCCATCTAACTTCCCCATACAATGCGCAGGGAAGTTAGACCGGATTGGGAGAGGGCATAAATAGCGAGGATGGATGTCCCAACGGAACATCCATCCCCGCTATTTGTGCCTCAGAATGACCCTGTTTGTCTATGCTCAGTAAATCTGGCCCCTGGGCCAAACTCCAGTCCAGAAATATTAACGGGCACTTGTTCGTAAATAAAGACAAAACAAAACAAAGAATATAAAGGGATACCTTTATTTTGGACTAACTTAATACAGTTGAGGATATGTTACTTTGATTGTGTTATTAACCAGACAGAAAAGATACTATTCAGCAGTTTCTCCTACTTGTACTGAAGTTTAATGTTCATCGTTGTTATTCCATGTAAATCTCGGTGGGACAGAGTTGAGCATCTCCTGAGCCAGCCCTGGTATCATGAATCTCATCTCACCAGATATTCGGCCATTTTGGGTCTAGTTTTAGAAAATCCACCAGGAGCATTTAGCGTTGCCAACATTCGGTATAAGAAGGCCGATAATTGACATTTTTTATTTACCAAGAAAACCAAATCTGTTTATAAGCAAGAAATGACTGCAGTGACTGAAGGCCTGCCCTTAGCCCCATGGCAAACTGTGCGGGCAGGGGGTAATTTTGCCCCATTTGGGCGGGGAGGGGAGTATTCTCCTAGATATACAAAGAGGAGATGGGGAAAGTATCTCTCGGGAGCACCACGAAGAAGGTGCACTGGTCATGCAAGGCCAGCACTGAATGTCCGCCCCTGCCATAGTGCGTGACAGTAAAGGAGGAATCCTGCCAGAGATGTGCAAACACATACAATTCAGAGACGTGGAGCCCGACTGAGGTAAGGGGACATCTGGACGTCTCCGAGGAAGACAGGCTCGTTTGGACCCGATTCTGGACCGCGGGAACAAAATGTTCCTCTGGTGCACAGAATTGGGCCTGTGGATGGTCCCTGACTCCAACTCCTGAGACTTTGGCCTCCCTTTTCCCTACTGCCAAACCCTCGGCTGGCCTGCCGGGGCATGGATCGGGCGGCGGGGACCCTCTACACCCATCCCCAGCCCAACCCCAGGGGGGATCCCCAGGCTCAGTCACCAGATTTATGCTGCTTATTCTGCCTTTGAGGTGGAATTAGCAGCATGTCCCCTTTGACCCAACATGATGTACAGGGCTGTGACCTGAATCGGCCCTGTACGTCCTGCTCCCACTCTGCCCAGATCCCATCCCCTGCTATCTCTCCCTGTTCTGATGCTCAGGACATATGGGGAGAGCTGGAGGGAGAATCGGGCCCGGACGGTTTGTGGGACTATACGTCCCACCGGGATGTGCAGCTCCACAACCTATGTCCCAGAATCGGGTCCATAGCCACTGACTTCCATAGTGTTCAGGAAGGGTGACGGGCAGGAGAAAGGAGGCCAAAGGCTTGGGAGTCATTTTCTGGTTAAATGGAAACAAAACCAGATTCCTGAAACTTTCCGTGAATGGGAGTTGTCTATTTTCAAAAAGAAATCTTGCAGTGATATCCATAACTGAGCCCAGCCCATGATCTTTATTTTTCTATTTTATAACCCTAAATGCTTGAAAATCTGATTCCCTTTCTCTCCTATTATCCTTCCCTGCTCAGCTTCTCAAGCCCCTGTATATTTTGTTTGCTTTCTCACATATTCTCCTCTAGATCTTGTAATGCCCGGCAGCTTTTCCTAGCTCACTGAAGTGCTGGAAGTCTAGTACTTGCCTGATCCATTCTTCCGGGGCCACATGGAGAAAGCATGCCTGGCCCCAGAGTCATTCCAGAGGGCACGAGCTCACACCAGGTGTAATCACTGGCATGTCTGTCTGGCTCTTTTTCTACATTCACTTGGAATAATTTGCATCATTTAAACCAGCTTTTTTCTTTGTTTCAAAAACTCAGGAAAGAAATTTGCCATTTTCCGTCTGAGTAAAGAGATTGATGATTACTTGGGGGCCAAGATTCTAGGTGTTTTACAATCAACATATGCAGTTGAAAAAGAAATAAAATAACAGCAAATCGAAAAATCATAACAACACAACCAGTCATTAACATGGCATCCCATAGGCTAGTGTTACTTGACAAAGGCATGGAACAAACACAGAGGGTCCTTGCTGAGGAAAAAAGCAGAGTCAGACACCTGTGATGCTACTGCAGGGAGACATTGAGGGCCAGGCAGGTTTTGCTTATGCTAGTTTGGAAATGGTTTGTGGGTTGGCTTCTCTCCTAGGAATGTATTTCATGAACAACGTCTTGTGAAAATATTCCGATAGATGTAGAACTTGGCTGATAATTTTTTCGTTGGTTGGTGAGAATAATCACGTACCACAAAGGACTGCAATCATTTTCAACTCTCTTTCTCTTCACGGGAACCTTATTACAAATTTTATGCCAAGGAAAACCAGCAGTTGTTTTGATTTGCTTTTGCACTGATTTGCTCTGTAATCTGTTTTTTTCTCATGTTGTTTCCAGCCACCGACACAAAATATGAACCTGGGCCCAGGAGGGATGAACCAAAGTGGATCAAACCAATCACTGCATGGGCAGAGCAACCTCAACGATACCATTGGGGGTGGCTTGCCCCCCTCCTCACTCATGCACAGTCAGATCAGTAATGGTGAGCCCCCCATTGAAGGGCCGCTTTGAGGCTGCCTGAAATCAAACGCGCAAATTCAAAGGATACTTAGAGAAGGTCTTTCTATTCACCCTTCTAAAACACAGGAATTTATTTAGTGATAGCATGTATGCAAACAACATAACTCTGTGCAGTATATATCTATTTATGAATTACTTGTTTTATTTGATTGGCTCCTCTGCAGTTCTTCCCACTAGTATGCAGGAGAGAGCCTGGGGGCCCCTGGTAATAGTATCTCATTGAGTGAAACATCTGGGAAGAGCCTCTCTGTATATGAAATTGGTAGATCTCACTCTTCAAAGGGGGGATTAGACATTTTGTTTGTCAGTTTCATTTTGGATAAGATAAGGGTAAGACCTGAGCGAAAAGCTGAGACTGGTGGTGGGGGTGGTCAGGGGCACGAGGGTATTAATGCCTTGCTAACTGATCTCATGGAGGCACAATTATGTTTTGGTCATTATCAAAGCAGGAAGATTAATCCTCCTGCTTAAAAAAAAAAATCATTCCTGAGTGGTATGTTGGGTGTCATTTGTGAAATCACTTTTAAGCAGACCAGTCGGATTCAGAGTTCTGATTCTCTTGCCCCATTACCGAGGCCAAGGACTTGGGGGGAGTTGCACATTACTCACTACAGGGTGAGTTCTAACAGCTAACTATATGTGCAGAGGGTGCAGCTTGCTCAAACATTTTCTGTTCTGCGTCTGTGAGATGCCTACTTCAGAAGGCCTGGCAAACAAAGGCCAAATCATCTCCCAGCATACAAAAATAATGTGCAGAATTAATTTCATTTATTCATTTATACCCCACCCATCCTTAAAAATGCATAATAAGGATACCCAGTCATAAACAACAGAAATACCTTAGACAGCTATGGTCGTCTCTGCCAGGTTTGATGCTATGGATCCTTGTTAGCCATCCCTTTCTTTTCCTCTCATCTCCTCTTTCCTTCCCACACTCCATCACTTTTCCCCACCTTATTTACTATCTGCAGCATCTATTAATCCAAAGAGATAATCAGACAGACAGAAAACAATACTCAGTATTTATATACTACACAGGAGGGAAGGGCCAAAGCACTCCATATTAACCAGAGCGCACCCATTTTGAACCACGATCTATAAAATTAAAGTAGATTGTGAGTCGATAGTTGGGTGTTTCATGGAGCACACAACTTTCACTTTACTTTTGTTGAGAGACTGAAATTCCACTCAGAGAGAGACAAGATGAGTAGATGTGGCAATGTCCTGCCTCGTTCACACTCTGCACTTCCAGAAAGGGTGTGACTTAGTACATTTGTCACCACAAAATTGCCCCAAAATGATACACACGTGAGAAAATGCATTAATGGTCATTCTAGCAGCAGACATGCTAAGGACCAGGGTTGTCAGGTGCCTCCAGGTTACAAGGTAATGTTTGGCCTTCTCATGGATTTTCCCATTATAGATTATATAGGGGTCAAACCCAAAGCTGCTGTAGTCTACTCTGAAACTCCAACTAAGAGGATAAGTAGCCCATCAAAAGGGAAAGCTGTGCTGTATCTGCTTTCTAGATGCCCTTCTGTTTTCAGTGCACTCACTTTGTAGCTTTCATAAGCACTAAAGTCCCTTACGACTAGCAAGAACCAGCCAGTACAGTCAGACATGCATTTTGCACAGCTCCGCATGTGTGTTTGGAACCAGGATTACTTCTCTCTCTTGGTTGCTTGCTTTTCTTTCTAGGTCCTAACCACGTGTCCATGCAGCAGTCAGGACACAGCGCCCTGCCTACCACTTCCATGAGCATGACAGTCAGCAGTCACGCTTCTGGGCCTGGGTACAGCCACACGGTGCCTAGTTCCCAGAATGTGCCAATGCAGGGCCAAGGCGCAATAGGCAACTATGTCTCCCGAACAAATCTCAGCATGCCAGCCAACCCAGGTGAGGCCGTTCTCTTTGCTGACTTATTCAGCAGCATCATTAACGGGCCAAAGCTGCACCATGTCATATCGAATAACACTAGAAACTCAGAAAAGTGATGGATGGATTTACAGGCCCCCCCTGATCTGTGCGCCCCTGTTTAACGTCAGCATTTCAGCTTCTCTGCCCATTCCCCATGCTGGAGGCTACCAGCAAAATGCCAGATGTGGTGGACTGAGAATTTGGCAGCATTTTATTTCTGAGATTGTTTAAAAAATGACAAATTTTCATCTTGACTGAAGAAATAAAGTCAGTATGCAGGCTGCAGGTGATCCTTCCCTATTGACTAACTCCATTAATTTGCAGCTGGCTATAGAGAGTTGAACCTTCTGTGTCAGCTCAGTGGAAAACAAATGTGTCACTCCTTCAAAATCTACCTACGAAGGTTCCAGGTTATTCCCACTGAATAAAGTGTCACCTGCAGTTTGTGGATTGATCTTTATTTCTATGGAGAGAAATCCTTCAGAGGGAAGCAAGCACAGTTTCAGCGTATTGAACTGGGTCCTTTCTAGAAAGCTTCTTTGGGAAGCCCGTCATTTTCAGTGTTGTGGCAAGGGACATCTCCCCTACCTGCATTCCCGCACTATGGCTTCATAGCTCTTGGGTTTCTCCGGTGTAGCTGGATAGCATTTTTGCCACTGCTGGTGTCACATAGAGATAATCCCAATGAATTTTGGATTTCAATAACTCTGCTAACTCAATAACTAATTCTAAGGCTAGAAGAGAATACTAAATGTACTTCCTGCCAGCACTTAGATCCCAAGTTCTGCCAGTCTCAAGTAATTTACTTTCTACAGTAACCAGCACAGTACATAGTGCAGCAGGAACTTGTCTCTGCTGGTCCCTGTTCTCCTTCTTTCCCAATATTCTTCGAAAACTCTTGCTGCCCATCATAATGAAATCACAAGGCCCTTGGCAGCCATTTTTAATTGGGGCAGAAACTCAGTGAATACTATTGAGTTGATAGAAATATTGAAAAAAATCAGAAAGAAAGAAATGTAACCCAAACAGGTCTATCACTTGAGCTCGTAGATTAGTTAACAATCTGGGGGTTTATTGCTTCTATCTTATTATCTCTCTGCTTTGCTCCTACCCAGCACCCGTGGGCATGAGTCCCTAACCTGCTTTTTCTCTGGAATGCCCTGGATCAAGGCAACCTTTTGGCTCCATATCCTGAGGGCTAGACTGATCCAGTCCTAGTTATACTCCACTTTATCAATGGCTTGTAATTGTAATTTCTCTAGGAAAGTCAGAACTGTCAGTCCCAGCATATGTTGGGGGGGGGAGGGGATGCAGGGGGGCAGGCCACCAGGACTGTATCAGCCTGCCCCTAATGAAATGGAGCTATCCGCTCACTTTCCCTATGATTTACAAGCTCCTCTTATGTATGTCTGGTTTCTCTGTGTTACTGTTCCGCTACCAATAAAAACGTCTGGTTTCCGGGTGATCTCCTTTCTCCCCCAGACTGACCTTCTACTTCTCCTCCCCTCATCCACTTTCTGCAGGAGGAATTTCTGTGAAACCTACCTATGCAATGCATCCCTAGCACTGAGCATCACTAGATATAGATTCAGGTGGAGACAGAGCTGGGTACACTGGCAGGTGGCTGGGCCGCCAGGCCATCAATCAGTCAACCACCAGAGATAAAAGATTCACTTGTTGCAATGTCTAGGGATAAATAATCCACCTCCAGGAATAAGGATTCATCTCCCAGTAGGTTAAAAGAAAGCCAATAAAATGCAGCCTCTGGGAAGAAATGAATCTCCAAAGATTAAGGATTTCTCTTATAGTTCTGGCCCTTTATTTTATTTAGCCAGTTTTCTATACCGCCTTATCCTTCAATCAAAGCGGTTTACATTATGTAATTACTACAAACAGGTACTGGATACATTCCCTTTTCCCCATAGGGCTCACAGTCTGTGTACCTGAGGCAACGGAGGGTTAAGTGGCTTGTTCAAGGCCACAAGGAATGCCTATAGGACTAGAAACCCCAGTCCCTCCGGCCTGAGATTGCTGTCCCCAGGTGGGAATTGAACCCCTGGCCCTCTGGTACCGTGTCCTAACCACTAGGCTACTCCTCCCCCTCTAGGCCCTTGGATTAAGTGCATTGTCTAAGACTGAACTTTTTGCATTAGATTTTATTAGTCATTCTGAGCTGGAGGGTGGGAGGCGAGAGAAGAAGCCAGGCCAAGCGATACCTGTTTCAGATGGTGCTGTTTCTGTGTCTTTAGTGTCTATGATGCACCAGCAAGCGGCAACTTCACATTACAACTCAGCAGCAGGAGGGGGTCAGCACTACCAGAGTCAGTCTTCCATTGGAATGATGAGCCAGGCTAACCAAGGCAACAGCATAATAAGTCAGAGACCAATGGGCCCTTACAGAGCTTCCCAACAAGGTAAGATGGGTATGAAGCCTTCCCAGACTTTTGCTTTGCTTCTGTAGGTAAATCAAGGCAGTGCTTCTTAACCCTCTACTGGAGGCACACCCACCCAGTCGGGTTTTCAGGATTACCACAACAAACATGCATGAGTTAGGCTTGCATACAATGACTATCTATGCATATTCATTGTGTTAATCTTGAAAACACAACTGCCCGTGAGAGGGTTGAATAGCACTGATTTAAGGGATAAGACACGACTTCCCAAACCTGTCTTGTTGACTCCACAGCTAATTGGGTATCAGAATATTCAATGCGACAAGGCAGTAGCCAAAGATAGAAGGATGTTGGGTTGCATACATAGAGGAATTAACAGCAGAAAGGAAGAGGTACTAATGCCACTGTACAAGTCGCTGGCGAGGCCTCACTTGGAGTACTGTGTTCAGTTTTAGAGATCGTATCTCGCAAAGGATATAAAAAGACTTGAAATGGTTCAGAGGAAGGAGACCAAAATGATTTGGAGCTTGTGCCAGGAGATGTATGAGAAGAGACTTGGCCTAACTATGTATACGCTAGAGGAGAGGAGAGGAGGGACGGGGAAGATACGATACAGACCTTTAAATACTTAGCGTATAGGTTTAGCAGATTTTTATATACCACTTTTCACCTGGTCAAAGCACTGTACGTGGCACAGCAAAACAGTTGGTTACCTAGAACATATTAACTATATACAGTATACTTGGTTATCTAGAACGGTTAACTATGTATAATGATTATCAGTTATGTGGGTCATAGAATATATTCATATGCTTACATCATCTTCAGTATGTACAGCAGGTGGGGGAGGTGTTATGTCATGGAGCTGAAATGTTTTGAAAAAAGGTACACCTTTAGTTGTTTTTGGAAGGTGAGGAGGTCGGTGATGTTTCTTATTGGGGCCGGAAGGGTGTTCCAAATGGACAGGGCATATAGCTGAAAAGCTCTCCCACAGGCTTGTTGGTTGTATTTAGTTCTAGCTTGGAGATGATGAGCAAGTTCTTCATACATGATCGTCTGGCTCTGTTAGATTGTTGTGTTTGGCGCAAAGTGTGGAGGTGGATGGTGGTGTGGGAATGGATGGCTTTGTGGGTCAGAAGGAGGGTCTTGTATTTTATCTGGCTGGTTATTGGTAACCAGTGGAGCTGTTTGAGGATGGGTGTGATGTGGTCTTGTTTCAATGTTCCTTGTAGAATGCGTGCTGTTGTGTGTAGAGCAGTGCATAGAGGAAGTAGGGTAGACTGTGGGAGGCCCTGGTAGATGGAGTTGCAGTAGTCAAGGTGTGGAAGAATTATGGCTTGGAGTGCTGAGCGGAAGTCTGAAGGTTCAAGGAATGGTCGGAGGCATTGAAGGGTTTTGGCTTTGTAGTATACTGCTTTGGCAATTTTGTTTGTTTGCTTTTTGAAGGAGAGGTGTTGATCAAGGGTGATGCCAAGGTATTTCACTTCTGGTTGAACTTTTATTTGGGTGTTGTTTAGTGTTAGGTTGAGGGAGAGAATGAGTCATCCTTCGTTTATAAATAGAGCTTCCTTATTTTTGTAATTGATTGTGAGGTTGTTGATGCTCAGCCAGTTGGAGGCATCGGAAAAGCAATTTTGGTAATTGGTGTAGGATGGTTGCTTTGTGTTGAATGAACCATAGAGCATGATATCATCAGCATAGATATGAAAGTTAAGATTGTGAGATTTGATCATGGAGCAGAGGGATTGAAGGCAGATGTTGAAGAGGAGCGCGAATATTGGATCCTTGGGATACTTCTTGCATTTGGCAGTATGGGGTGGAAGTGTTTTTTCCGATTTTTATATGTTGGTGTCTGCTGGCTAGCTAGGAATGAACAAATCTTTTTCAAAGAAGGGGGAAGCTGTAAAATTAGAGGGCATACGATGAAGCTGCAAGGAGGTAAACTTAAAAGCAACATCAGGAAATACCTTTTCACTGAAAGTGGTGGATGTTTGGAATGCCCTCCCAATGGAGGTGGTGGGGCAAATACAGTGATGGAATTCAAAATGGCATGGGACAGACAGTGGATCCCTTTATAGCAAGAATATGACATCAAAGCAAACTTAAATATCTCTTATACTTCAATAAATAGACGGAGGAGGGTGACCTGCATGGATTGACAGGTACAACCTGAAACAAAGGCATGGGGGAGGGATACCTTGCATGGAACGGCGGTTACAACTACTCTAGCCACCTTACTGGACAGGATAGATGAACCATATTGGTCCTTATCTGCCATCATATCCTGTTGCTATGTTAAGTTTGTATCACTGGGAGACCCAGTACATGCACATTTTTCTTGTGCATATTCATTGTGGATATCCTGAAACCTGACTGGCTGTGTGGTGTGTGGTATTGTTTGGGAAGCCGTGGATTGGACTGCATAGCTCCCGTTCCAGTGAGAGAAGATGAATCAGGCCTGGTTATGGTACCATCCTTTTGCTTTAGGGAAATGAGAAGTAACTCCATGTATGCAGTAAGTCAAATCAGGACTTGCACAGACATGGAGCTATGTGGTTAGTCTAGTTAAGGGAGGTGTGAGAAATATGCTTCATTCTGGAGGAAAGGGGGTGGGGAAGAGATACAGTTCTTGGTACTGAGCCATTTACTCCTGACTAAAGCTATAATAGCACAAATTATTCATTTATAGAAATGGATCTCAAATCTGGTGAGCTTATACCTATTGTATCTATTCGAGGATCTGTATTGGAACCACTATCACAGTTTGACTTCTTTCTCCATCCACTTGACAAAATGGTTACATCTTATGTGCAGGACACAATGCATCTTTTGCGTCTATTGCAAGAAAGT
Organism: Ichthyophis bannanicus; assembly: GCA_033557465.1. NCBI lineage: Eukaryota > Metazoa > Chordata > Amphibia > Gymnophiona > Ichthyophiidae > Ichthyophis > Ichthyophis bannanicus. The sequence goes on from CM066049.1 coordinate 124,770,532, forward strand.
GGCGAGTCTCAAAATGTGTCCTTTTTGGTATTGATGGACATTTCTGCACTCTATACAACTATTCTTCAAGATAGGCTTTTGGACATTATTTTGAATACATTGGAACTTTGGAATTTTTTAGTGAACTGGCTCATCTAGTTTTGACTCATAACTATTTTTGGTATAATGGGACATTTTATAAACAGTGCCACAGATCGGCTATGGTGACTACCCTGTATGTTGCTCAATTTGAGGAAAAGCATGTTTTCGGATCTTGTTATTTTCCTTACATTGGCTTATGTAAAGTTTATTTGGATGAAGGTTTTGTCCTATGGACTGGTTCTGAAGGTGAACTGTTGCACCTTGGCCGAGTACTCTGGATAATAATCTACAGTTTACTATGCAGCATCACCCGGATCCAGGGCCGGCAAAAGGGTTTCTGATGCTTTAGGCAGAAGCCCCGGCTGTGCCGCACCTCCCGAGCCGTGCCACCCCCCTCTCCTGAGCCATGCCGTCCTCCTGTGCTCCAGCGGTGGGGTCGAGGTGGAACGTGGCTCTGCTCGGTGGCAGACCATGTGCTTCAGCACACATGACTTGCTGCTTCTAACCCCCCTCTGACATAACTTCAGGGATTCAGAAGTGTCATGCCATGTATGCCAAAGCCTGCCGCTGAGCCTAGCTGTCCTCCCCCTCCCCCCCATGGCCGGAATCAGTGGCAGTGGGGAGTGGCTCAGAAAGGGGGAAGGGAGGCACTGCTTAGCATGTGGGGGGGGGGGGGTGGCAGGCTAAGTATTGAAGCACATGGCCTGCCACCCACAGAGATCTGCTGCCCTAAGCGTCCGTCTAATGGACGGGTTGACGCTGCCTGGATAGCATCAAATTTTTGGATATGTCAGTGGAGAGGATAGTTGATGGTTTCAAACTCTGATTTATTGGAAGAAAGTAGATCGGAATAACTACTTACACTTTGATTGTTTTCATCCCCATGCCTTAAAGTCTAGCTTACCGATTAGTTGGTTTTTGTGTGCCAGACGAGTATGCTCCATAGAGGAGCTGTTCAAGAAGGAATTGGGTCTCCTCTTCCAAAGGTTTGTCACTAAAGGCTATGCCCATCTGATTATTACTCAAGCTTATCGGTGGGCAAAATATGCTCAATGTGACTTTCTATCACAGTATAAGCAACAACAACAGGACAACCAATTGGTTTGTGTTTTGCCCTTTTCGACGGCATCTAGTTGTATTGTCAAATCTATGAGAAAGCACTGGACAGTTCTGAGCTTAAATCTCACTCTTGCTGAGTTCCCATGGATCGTTTACAAACATGGGAGGAACCTGGGGGAGATGGTTACTGGATATTCCCTACCAAATGTGGGGAGTCCATCCCCTCAGGGCCATTTTGCCTGTTATTGCTATTGGTGTCAGTATACACTGACTGGCAGGTCCTGGGCCCATACTACTGGGAAGTTGCATGAACACTGGGGCTTTACTAACTGTGACCCCACATGGGAGTGTACATGATCATGTGCCCTTGTCTGCTGGTGTATGTCAGATGCACTAAGAGGAAAGTTTATTTGCATCTGAATGAGCACAAAAACTGGGTCACAAACAAATTGGAGTCAGTTCCTTTGGTGGCTCATTGGATACAATGTAACCATGCCATTACTGATATCCACTGGATCAATAGATGCGATCCTGGAGAAGTGGGAATGGCAAGAGAAGATTGAATGCTCGAGAACATTACTGGATTTTTCAGTTGAAGTCTATGGAACCTACTGGGTGCATGTGACTGAATGCAGCCATCTTTTTTTATTCTGTGATGTTACCCTTGTGGTGGAAAGGGCTGTTTGCCAGATTCGTCTATCTACAGCCAGTTGGAGTTTGAAAGAAAATTGGTCTATATTGGAGCCTTAGAGTATATGGTTTCTATGGATCCCTGATGCAAATAAGTTCTTCAAAACACAATATTGTGTCAGATTTTTGTTATGAGTACTTACTGGTCTGAATGAACTTGTTTTGAACGAATTTCTGCAAAATGATCTTTTCATGAGTATCTGCTGGTCTTGAATGAACCTTTGTTGAATGAACTTTTGAGAAAAAGATAAAAAAATAATAAGTTACAAATTATAAATTAAAATTTAGCTCTGGGTAATGGAGCACATGATTGATTTATTTAAACTTGTTTTTATACCACCTTTCTACCATGCAAGATGGTTTACAAATAGCCAACAAAGGTAACAGCTCCATAAAGTACTCTGTTCCACAGTGAAATAAACAATAAACCAGCAGTATAACAGTAACAGTGGATAATGCTTATAACTATCTATAATCAAAGGTAATCAAAGGTTCAACATGGAGTGGTACTGAGTTCAATTGCCAAAGTGTATATGGGGTCGATCTAACTGTATATGACTAGGGCGGTTGAGATTCTTGGGTTAAGATAAATGTTGTTGTATTCTTCTTGGAAGAGGTACATTTTGTTCCTTCTGGAATTCTGTTAAGTCCGCGCATCCTCTTAAGGGAGGGTGTAAGGAGTTCCATAATGTGGGGCAAATAGTGTGAATGCTCTTTTACAAGTTGCCTACTTGCTCTTAATCTTCTGAGGTGGGATCATGAGGAGGTTGGTGGTGCTGTTTCTTATTAGTCTTTCGGTTCGGGAGTTGGAGATCAGAGTCTGAAGACAGGTGGCGGATTCTTTGTGTAAGATTTTGAATATTGTAATGAGAGCTTTGTAACTGATTCTCGCAGTGATAGGAAGCCAATGTTGTTGCTTTAATTTGGGGGTGATGTGGGCTCAACGTGGAGCTCCAGAGATTATTCATACTGCAGTGTTCTGGGCTAACTATAGTGGGTGAAAGGTACTCTTTGGAAGGCCTTGGTAAATAATATTGCAGTAGTCCACGGTAGGTGTAATTATAGCCTGGCCAACGGTTCAGAATAAATCTAGGGGAAGTAGTAGATGGAGATTTCTCAGTGTTCTTAATTTGTGGTAGACTGAGGTAGTCGTTCTCTTTATGTGTTATTGGAATGTTAGTTGTTTATCTATTATTACCCCCAGATATTTTACTTCTGTTTTAACTTTGATGGTAACATTGTCTAGTTGCAGTGTTGGAGGTGGAGAGAAGGTTGAGTTGGTGGAAATTAATAGATTTTCTGTTTTCTTTTGGTTGATGTTCAGGTTATGTAGACTGTGTCATTTTCTTATTTCAAAATGAAACATTTCTGAAGGCTGGTGAAGTTGGGAGATAGAGGGTTGATGGAGGTGAAGAACATTATGTCGTCAGCATAGACTAGATATAGAATTTTGTGTGAATTGAATATTTGGCATAGCGGTTGGATGAAGATATTGAAGAGGAGAGCTGAGAGACTAAATTTTTGTGGTACTCCCATTTGCTGGGTAAACTATTTTGATGTAATTCAACTGACTTTTACCTGCTGTTTTCTTGAATCTTTGTAGGAACTGAACCAGTCAATTGTAGGGTTTTGGAGCCCAATATCAGAAAGCCTTTGACGTAGTAGATGGTGTGGGAGGGAGTCGAAGGCAGAGGCGATGTCCAGGAAAATTAGTATGAATGCTCTGTTGGTGTGTTGTAGGCAAGTTGAGAGTGTGTTTAGTAGGGAAGTAATAAGGGTTTTGGCTCTGATAATGCACCAATGATGACATAAGAGCAGCTCTGGCTCTGCGGCCTTAAGCTCCTTTTGCCTTTATTACTGGAAGTAGTATAAACTCACCAGATTTGAAGTCCATTTCTGTAAATGAATAATTTGTGTTATTATAGCTTTATTCTTGGGTTGTGCTATATTTATTGTATTGTGATACTTTTTTTCCTAATCATATGAGACATTTGTTTTGGATATATTCCTGACTAACATCTATTGTTAGGAAAATAGGCCATATCTAGAACTGCATTCAAAAAGCAACCAGATAAACAGAATAGTAATGAAGCATAATCTGCATCACCTTTGGCCATAGAAGACAATATGGACACTAGTTTTGATTGTTTTTACAAAACACAATCCCTCCCTCATGCCCTTGGAATTTAGCTCTCTTTTATCTACAGTACATGTAATGCCAAGGTTTCCTGGGAGGTCGCCTTTGGGGTCTTGGAGCCATGGAATAGATTGGAATTAGGATGCATTGTAATGAATCCCACAGAGAAGGCAAGCATTCGCGGCTATGGCTCATCTTGCTTTTGGCCTTCTTGAGACTGTCTTCCCTTCCAGGTTCTTCCCAGCAGTACATGGGCCAGGAGGAGTACTACAGCGAGCAGTATGGCCATGGGCAAGGCCCTACAGAGCCCCTGAGTCAGCAGTACTACCCTGATGGTGAGTAGCCACTCAGGACTCAGCGACCTGACAATGTACGTTTAAACATGCCATAGAGCGTTTAAAGCATATCCATTTTGTCAATACCATCATCAAGATATGGTTTAGATGGCTATGTTTTCTTTATTTTTTATGGATTGTTTTATCTCTGTTTTTTAATATGTTTTTTGTAAACCACACAGTTGTGTATAGCAATGTGTGGTACATAAATGCTGTAATAATAACAGCAGGATGGAAAGTGTGCCTTTTAAGAATGTGTTTGCAGGATTTCACGTTCATTCATTACAAGCCTCACTAACTCCAAGAGCAATTAAAAGGCTGCAGAGCAGGAGGTTACCTGTAAGAAGCAGATCCACTGTGATTAAATAGGCTTTATTAGCATATAATTCGAAAACTTGCATCAGTATTTATTTATATTTCAGAAGTCATAGAATTAATCCCTTAATAAGATAGTGGAGTAGCTTGGTAACCAAGAGCCTAGGGTTCAATTCCCACTAGCACTCCTTGTGGCCTTGGGCAAGTCAGTTAACCCTCCATTGCCTTGGAAGAAGGGCCTGGCAATCTAATTCAGGTCATACTGCCAAGAAAACCCAAAAGCTGCTGCTGGGTCACCAGGAGTTAGCACTGACTCAAAGGCACACTGCATTTTTGCAAAGATATTTGGGGGTCGAAACACTGCCCCTTCAGGCTATTTTCAGAGGTTTTGGGATATTTTCTTCACATCTTTGATAATATGGTGGTTGGGGCAAGTTACCTAATGGTTGGGGCAAGTTACCTCAGACCAGAAGGTAGGGGGTTCAAATCCCTCTAGAGGATAGCGACCTTGGGCCGGAAGGACTGGAGTTTCTAGTCCCACTGGTGCTTCTTGTGGTCTTGGGCAAGCCACTTAACCCTCCATTGCCCATGTTCCCTGTAAAATAGTTATCTCCAAGTTTTATAATGCCCTGTTCAATGTAATTTCAGTTTGTTCAATGTAAACCGCCTTGATATCATGAAAGGCGGTATATAAGAAATGTTAAATAAATAAATATCTGTGTGAACAAATGAGTCTTTGCTACAGCCTCTCTGTGATTCACATAATGACTGCTGTCGTTGTACAAACATCCTTAGTAAGCGCTCATAGTTGAGACTCATTTAGTAGATATTTGTTATTAGTGAATTATTGGCCAGTGACCATGGCCCACTTGTTTGTTATAGGTCACGGAGAATATGCATACCAGCAGTCATCGTATACTGAGCAGGGCTATGAAAGGTCATTTGAAGAGTCCTCCCAGCACTACTATGAAGGAGGTAAGGAGATATCAACAGCAGAGAATGAGCCTCCCATGTGTAGCAGACACAGTCACTGTCCGCCCCGTTCTGTAGCAATGTGTATAGCAGGTAGGTGCTGTTTCCAGAAATTTATAGACTGACCCAAACTTATCTGTGCAATGTACACGTGTGATCAACATTATTGGCACTCTCCTAAGAAAAAATTGGCCAGTGAAATGACTTTGGACTATATATGCACACATAAAAAAATCAAATCAAACAAAACCAATTAAAAAAGAAAATAGCAGGAAATAGTATAAAACTGGGACATTGCCAGGACATGATTATTCTATAATTTGACCCTAAACCTTCAATATTTAACATTCACATTTTTTTTTGTTGGATTGTTCGTCATGAAAGGAAATTCCTCTCTCATAAGAACATAAGATATGCCATACTGGGTCAGACCAAGGTCCATCAAGCCCAGTGTCCTGTTTCCAACAGTGGCCAATCTAGGTCATACGTACCTAGCAGTTTCCCCAAAAGACACAGGTTCCACAATGTTTGTATTGGGTCAAGCATTGATATCCTGGGTCCCTTTTTAATAATGGTTTATAGACCTTTCCTCCAGGAACTTGTCCAAATCTTTTTTAAACCCAGCTACACTAACGGCCTTTACTACATCCTCCGGTAACAAATTCCAGAGTTTGATTACACGTTGAGTGAAAAAATATTTTCTTTTATTAGTCTTATATAGTAACTTTACCCTGTAGCTTCATTGCATGTCCCCTAGTCTTTCTATATTCTGATAACGTAAACAATCAATCTACGTTTACCCGTTCCACTCCGTTCATTAATTTATAGACTTTTAGCATATCTCACCTCAGCCGTCTCTTCTCCAGGTTAAAGAGCCCCAGCCTTTTTAGCCTTTCTTCATAGGGGTATCCTTCCATCCCCTTTACCATTTTGGTGGCTCTTCTCTGAACCTTCTTGTGGCAAACCTTCCTATTTTCTCTTATATTAAAGGCACCTTTTGCCCAGAGTAATTAGAAGTAAACCAAGGGACAACACATTATGTGAACCCCCAGATACACTTATCTTATGATGAACTTCAGTTAATGAATAATAATGCCTTTAGGAACAGCATTACAGTTGTTTCTCTTTCAGAGAGCTTGCGGCACTCAGAAGTCAAAATGCCAAGTGTAGTCCAATCTTTCTGTATGTTGGCTACAATTTGATCAAACAAATCTTTTAAGTCTCGCATTGACTCTATGTATTTGAGCACCACACAGTCTGAATACAACGTGACACAGCACACCATGTTTCAAGCCGACTCACTGTTCCAAAACCATTGTCAACAATAATAGTCACCTAGACTCTGAAAGGTCAAACAACTAAGCAACCATTTATTATAGCGTCAGATGATATCAATCAAGGGTTAATCATGTGTCCATCCTTTACAATCCTTTAATATCTCTTGATATCTGTCCACTTCGCCCCAGCCTTATTTGAGTAAGCTCCGCCAATCCATATCTAAATTTAACCCATAAGATGTCATTGTATGGAATTTAAAAATCCATGATTGCTCCAGGTATTGTAATTTTGATATCCGGTCTCCACCTCTCGATTAAGAGGAACATGGTCAATTATCCTCCACTTTAATTCACCAAAGGAGTGACCCAACTGTGTGCAATAAGTAACCATGGGAGCTGATAAGACTTTGGTGTTTATCCTGGAGCGATGTTCCCGAAGGTGTGATTTTATTGGTGTGGTAGTTCTACCCACATATTTAAGTTGACAAGGACAAATGAATAAATATACTACAAATGCGGCCAAACAAGATGTTCTATAAGCAGGTTTGTAAACAAATGTCAGTAGATGGATCTTTCCATTCTAATCCAGTCAACATATTCTGGCAAAAGTCACAGGTAGAGCATGAAAAATGACCCAAATTTTGATTCTGCGTTATAATCCCATCTGTTGGTGTTGTAGTATGTACTACAAAATCATTGATATTGGGTGCCTTTAATATAAGAGAAAATAGGAAGGTTTGCCGCAAGAGAGGAATTTCCTTTCATGGCACACAATCCAACAAAAAAAATGTGAATGATAATATTGAAGGTTTAGGGTCAAATTATAGAGTATATATAGTGGGGTCTTAATTGATTCATTGCGATAATTTATATAGATATAGTGGAGCTTTTAGTCTTTTTGATATAGGACATGATTATTGGCACCCTTATAAAGAATTCAATCAGTTTGAACAGAAGAAACACTTAGATGCACCTGTCACCTGTGATCCTTGTCAGTACTCACATGAATTGAATCGACCAATGAATGATGGCTCTAATGTTTAAAATGGCCACATTCACTTTCTGTTCCATTTTTACAATGATGAAGACAAGAGAGCTACCTAAGACCGTCAGAAAAGCCATTATCACCAAACACCAAACTTCAGAGGGATACAAGGCCACCTCCAAAGACCTTGGGATTCCTGTGTCTACAGTTCGCAATGTTATTTAGAAGTTTTCTGCTCATGAAACTGTCAAGAACCTCCCAGGGTGTGGTGGGAAGAGGAAAATTAATCTAAGAAGTCTTCGAAGGTTAGTACAAACTGTTGGAAAAGCACCATGCACAACATCCAAAGAGCTTAAGGCTGACCTGGAGCAATCTGGAGTGGTGGTTTCAACCCGCACCATGTGCTGCACACTAAACAAAGAAGAACTTTATGGGTGAAGGCCAAGAAGGACCCACTGCTCAAAGACAGACATAAAAACACACGCCTGATCTTCCCCCAAACCCACCTTGAAAAACCAGAATCCTTCTGTGGACAGGTGAAACCAAATTTAAGCTCTTTGGCAATGCAGACCAGTGATACAATTTATAGGTGAAGAAATGAAGATTATAAGGAAAAAACACTCTTCCTACAGTTAAATATGATGGAGGTTCCATAATGCTGTGGGACTGTTTTGCTGCCCCAGGAACTGGAGGCCTGGAATGTATTAAAGGAATAAGAGGACTACCAAGGTATTTTGGAACGAAATGTGCTACCTAGTGTCAAAAAGCTAGGTCATGGGTCCTCCAGCAGGACAATTACCCAAAACATACATCCAAAAGTACAAAATAATGGTTAAAAACGAACAAATAGACTGTTTTAAACTGGCCAGCAATGAGTCCTGATCTCAATCCAAGCGAGAGCCTTTGGAAAGAGCTGAAATCTGCCATTGGTGAAATGAATCCTGGAAACATTCATGAGCTGAAACAAATTTCAGTTGAAGAGTGGGAGAACGTACCAGCAGACAGATATACGAACTTATAGATGGCTACAAGAAACATTTGGAGGCTGTCATCACTGCCAAGGGCTGTACAACCAAATAGTGAAGGGTGCCATTAATCCTGTCCAAGTAATATTTTGTTTTTTTTTTCTCAGAAATTAGCATGTCTAAGTTGCGCAGACATCTTTCTTTTATAGTATACCTTTGAACATGCTATTAAAATATTATGATGACATACAGTTGGAACATTTCCAATTATTTCTCAAGATATTGTACACAACATACCTGAAATGCAAGGGTGCCAATAATGTTGACTACAACGGTACAACAATACATTCATGATGTTTCCTTGCAGTCCAGTTTAGTAGCTGTGGTATTTCAGGTAACTATGCCTCATGCCTGCTGTTCCTCTATAGCACGCACACATTTGTGATACTGAATGGAAAAATAATATAATAAAAGATAATTAACAGTGCTAAATAGCTTCCACGAGACCTTGCGGCCTCTCTGACAGTCATGCTCTACTGAGGTTATGCATGTCCTCTGCTACAAGAACAAACCTCCTTAAATATCCAGAAGTCACACATGCCTTGGCCCCTCCACTCGTCCTTCTTCTGAGGGTGTCTGGAGGAGCATTCATTGAAATCGCCCGAACCTTTTTATAGATCCGTCTGAGTATTGATTCTTCCTCCTTATAAATGAAGTTCTTGGTCCAACTTCTCATGGACAGCAGAAGTCCATTGAGGGGGAAAATCTGTCTTCTTTGGGAGACCTCTGATCACCGACTCCCAACCATGTGCTTCCTCATAGGGAACTCGCAGTATAGCCAGCAGCAAGCAGGCTACCAGCAGGGGGCAGCGGCACAACAACAATCCTACCCACAGCAGCAATACCAAAACCAGCAAAGTTACCCTGGACAGCAACAAGCATACGGTGAGAAAGGAGGGGTAAATTATTAAAGGTCTAGGTGCCTTTTATGTGGGTAAACATATTGTTAACTTTCCTAAGAAAGCCATTAAAGGGGATCATTTCATAAGAAGTCCAGTAATACTGCCGATGTGTTAAAGGCTGATGCAAACGGAGTAATAATACTATGATAAAGAACTGAAAGGCATCACGGCACGATTTTCTAATATTCTGTGCTCGTTGAGCATAATACTTCCATCATCAGTCCTGCTATGTAGAGGGTAATTGTCAGGCCTAATAAATGTGCACTTTCAGACACCTATTTTATGCTTGTTTTATAGAGGCCATTTATATCTGTACGTGACCACTAATGCGCAAAAATGACTAAAATACTGACATTTATACGCATTGTTCTTAATGTCCATCTTAGAAATTTATAGGCCCGTAAAAATGTTTAATTATCAGGTCACAATATATATGTTTTAGTGATGTGGCCAAACAGAAAAGTCTAACAGCATTAAAATATCACACAAAAAGCCGGATGCTCGTCTCTTGTTTACTGAATCTGCTCATGTAGGTAATCAGCATCACCACTTTCCATCACCCCTGTAATTTACAACCAGCATTGGTATATATCTGGCAACCAGTTTCACCAGATTGTAGTTTCACCATCGGCAATATTCATCTTTCGCCTGTCCTAACTTCATGCAGTTTGATTGTCTGGTTAGCTGCTGAAAATTGCCACTGAGCAGATAGTCAAAGGCACCACCCCCAGAATGCCCGGGCGCTGTCTGCTTGGCACTGGGATGTTTAACCTGATTAAGAGACGGCATTCAGTGGCGCTGTCTGGGTGAGTGCTGTTGAAGGCTCTTAGCAGCATTTATGCAGTTTGCAGGTCTGCAGACAGTATAAACGATTTTGAATATGCCCTGCTATGTACATATACTTATATTTCAAAAACATAACCCTTAGTAGGTCTGCCTTACCATGTGGGCCTTATGTCTTCCTATACGCTTCCACATCTGCTATTAGACACATTACAAGCCAATATTCAAGCACAATGTACACAGATACCTTATATCTGAATAGAGACTGAGACTGGCAAATGATTTACCTCCAGAGTGCAAAGTCAGGCTTTTCTGAGGCAGATACATGAGCAGATACTGTTATATTACACTGTTCTTCTCAGGCCCAGCTCAAGGAGCTGCATCTCAGTATTCCAGCTACCAGCAGGGACAGGGGCAGCAGTATGGGACCTACAGAACCTCTCAGACAGGCCCAGCGGCACAACAGCAGAGGCCTTATGCATACGAACAGGCAAGTTCCAGCCCGAGTCCCATTTTCTTATCTCCCTTCTCCAGCTGATATCTAATATTCTCTCTTTCTTATTTCACTCCCCTGCATGCCTATCCTTTTTCTACCTTTCTTCCCCCTTTCCATCTTCCATCCTGTCCTCTTCATTTGATGTTCACCTTTTCTATTCCTTTCACCATGAGAACATAGGACCTGCCATACTGAGTTAGAGCAAAGGTCCGTCAATCCCAGTATCCTGTTTCCAGCAGTGGCTGATCTAGGTCGCAAGGACCTGTCAGGATCCCAGAGAGGAGATAGATTCTCTGCTGCTTTTGCTCAGGAGTGAGCAGCTTTGTTGATAAGCTGTAGAGATGTGTGGGTGTGCTTGTTGCACATAGCCCCGCTCTCAGCTGTCTCTTCTTATGCTCGCCACCATGCAGAGCCTGACGCCTCTGACTCCTCTTGCAGCACCTGACACTCAGCACCGGCACCGTGGCTGAACTCCTCTGACTTTTCTTGTGGTACCAGACCCTGCTTGTATCTTTCCGGAAGGAGCAAAGGCTCCTCCCTCAATCACTGATCCGCCGCAGCCTAGAGGCCTAGATGATGTCACCAGATGACACCAGGCTGCGCTCATGCAGCCCTAATGTGCCCAGAGGCTGCAGAAAATCAAAGGCAATAGGGCCTGTGTAAATTTAGATTGATAGTGGCTCTCAAGCTGCACCGACTGGAAGACAGACCAGAGCCGGGGCGATGCTGAGTGCCACAGTCGTGACTTGTGCATGGCGTGGGATAACGGCGGTGTTCAGGGCTGCATATCACAGCACCAGCAGGGAGTCCCAACCATGTCAGCAGCTTTCAGGATTTCTCGCATGCACCTGAGAGGTGTGTTGCGGAGCCGGCACGAAGGGGTAGGAGATGCATCCAGGAAACGAGATGTGTGTGGAGTTGGCACAAGCAGGGACACACCGGCCCTGGCACTTCTTGTTTTAATGTAGATTCAGCTGTGCTCCTTCTCCCACCAGGGCACTTATGGTTTCAGGTTTGGGTTTGGTCTGCACACCTGGAAGTGAAATCACTAAAGCGCTACTGGGAGAGAGGAGCACAGCTGAGCCGATACTAGATAAGAATTGCCAAAGTCGGTGCCATCAAGGCTCTTTCCCCTGCTGGTGCTTGCACAGGCTTGTCGACACAAGGAGAAGCTGCACCATTGGGGCGGGAAGGGAAGAGGTTGACAGGAAAAATGCTGCACTTTGGGGGGGGGGGGGCACAGAGAAATCCTGGACTACAAAGGTGAGGTAGAGGAGGAGATGTCGGGCTATATGGGGAGGGGGGGAAAGAGGGATGATGCCAGGCTACGAATGTGGATGGGGGAAGAGAGAGAGGAAGATACAGAGCTGAATAAGTTGTTGGGTGAGTGGGGGGGGGGAGAGATACAGAGAGAGAGAGGGGTGGGTGAGAAAGAGAGAGCAGTAAAATGTTGGGCTACATTGGTGGAAGGGTGGGCAGGGCAGATGCTGGGCTACATGGGTAGGTGGGAAACAGAGTGAGAGGTTGCTGGGTTACATGGGTGGATGGGATGGGTGGTGGAGGGAAGGGATAGACAATGAGATGAAGAGCAGATGCTGGGCTACAAGGATGGGGGGAGAGAGTGGAGATGCTGGGCTACAAGGGTGGGGAGAGGAGAGTGAATGGAGATGCTGGGCTATAAGGGTGGGTGGGTGGGGGAGTAAGTGGAGATGCTGGGCTACAAGGGTGGGGAGAGGAGAGTAAGTGGAGATGCTGGGCTATAAGGGTGGGGGAGGAGAGTGAGTGGAGATGCTGGGCTATAAGGGTGGGGGAGGAGAGTGATGGAGATGCTGGGCTACAAGGGTGGGTAGGAGAGTGAGTGGTGATGCTGGGCTATAAGGGTGGGGGAGGAGAGTGAGTGGAGATGCTGGGCTACAAGGGTGGGGGAGGAGAGTGAGTGGAGATGCTGGGCTATAAGGGTGGGGGAGGAGAGTGAGTGGAGATGCTGGGCTAAACGGGTGGGGGAGGAGAGTGAGTGGAGATGCTGGGCTATAAGGGTGGGGAGGAGAGTGAGTGGAGATGCTGGGCTATAAGGGTGGGTGGGGGGAGTGAGTGGAGATGCTGGGCTACAAGGGGGGAGTGAGTGGAGATGCTGGGCTATAAGGGTGGGGTGGGAGAGTGAGTGGAGATGCTGGGCTATAAGGGTGGGGGAGAGAGTGGAGAGATGCTGGGCTAAGGGTGGGGGTGGAGAGTGAGGGGAGATGCTGGGCTATAAGGGTGGGGGAGGAGAGTGAGTGGAGATGCTGGGCTATAAGGGTGGGGGAGGAGAGTGAGTGGAGATGCTGGGCTATAAGGGTGGGGAGAGTGATTGGAGATGCTGGGATATACGGGTGGGGGAGGAGAGTGAGTGGAGATGCTGGGCTATAAGGGGGGGGGTGGAGAGTGAGTGGAGATGCTGGGCTACAAGGGTGGGGGAGGAGAGTGAGTGGAGATGCTGGGCTAGAAGGGTGGGGGGAGAGTGAGTGGAGATGCTGGGCTATAAGGGTGGGTGGGGGAGTGAGTGGAGATGCTGGGCTATAAGGGTGGGTGGGAGAGTGAGTGGAGATGCTGGGCTATAAGGGTGGGGGAGGAGAGTGAGTGGAGATGCTGGGCTACAAGGGTGGGGGGAGGAGAGTGAGTGGAGATGCTGGGCTATAAGGGTGGGGGACGAGAGTGAGTGGAGATGCTGGGCTATAAGGGTGGGGGAGGAGAGTGAGTGGAGATGCTGGGCTACAAGGGTGGGGGGAGAGAGTGAGTGGGGATGCTGGGCTATAAGGGTGGGTGGGAGAGTGAGTGGAGATGCTGGGCTAAAAGGGTGGGGGATAGTGAGTGGAGATGCTGGGCTATACGGGGGGGGGAGGAGAGTGAGTGGAGATGCTGGGCTATAAGGGTGGGGGGGGGAGAGTGAGTGGAGATGCTGGGCTATAAGGGTGGGTGGGAGAGTGAGTGGAGATGCTGGGCTACAAGGGTGGGGGAGGAGAGTGAGTGGAGATGCTGGGCTATAAGGGTGGGAGGAGAGTGAGTGGAGATGCTGGGCTATAAGGGTGGGGGAGGAGAGTGAGTGGAGATGCTGGGCTACAAGGGTGGGGGGTAGAGTGAGTGGAGATGCTGGGCTATAAGGGTGGGGGACGAGAGTGAGTGGAGTGGAGATGCTGGGCTATAAGGGTGGGAGGAGAGTGAGTGGAGATGCTGGGCTATAAGGGTGGGGGGAGAGAGAGTGGAGATGCGGGGCTATCTGGGTGGGTGGGAGAGTGAGTGGAGATGCTGGGCTATAAGGGTGGGGAGAGGAGAGTGAGTGGAGATGCTGGGCTATAAGGGTGGGGGAGTGAGTGGAGATGCTGGGCTACAAGGGTGGGTGGGGAGAGTGAGTGGAGATGCTGGCTATAAGGGTGGGTGGGAGAGTGAGTGGAGATGCTGGGCTACAAGGGTGGTGGGGGAGAGTGAGTGGAGATGCTGGGCTACAAGGGTGGGGGGAGAGTGAGTGGAGATGCTGGGCTACAAGGGTGGGTGGGGGAGAGTGAGTGGAGATGCTGGGCTATAAGGGTGGGGAGGAGAGTGAGTGGAGATGCTGGGCTATAATGGTGGGGGCGGAGAGTGAGTGGGGATGCTGGGCAATAAGGGTGGGGGAGGAGAGTGAGTGGAGATGCTGGGCTATAATGGTGGGGGAGGAGAGTGAGTGGGGATGCTGGGCTATAAGGGTGGGTGGGAGAGTGAGTGGAGATGCTGGGCTATAAGGGTGGGGGAGGAGAGTGAGTGGAGATGCTGGGCTATAAGGGTGGGTGGGGGAGTGAGTGGAGATGCTGGGCTATAAGGGTGGGGGAGGAGAGTGAGTGGAGATGCTGGGCTATAAGGGTGGGGGAGGAGAGTGAGTGGAGATGCTGGGCTATAAGGGTGGGTGGGAGAGAGTGAGTGAGTGGAGATGCTGGGCTATAAGGGTGCGGGAGGAGAGTGAGTGGAGATGCTGGGCTACAAGGGTGGGGGTGGGAGAGTGAGTGGAGATGCTGGGCTATAAGGGTGGGGGACGAGAGTGAGTGGAGATGCTGGGCTATAAGGGTGGGGGAGGAGAGTGAGTGGGGATGCTGGGCTATAAGGGTGGGGTACGTGTGTGTGTGTCGATGCTGGGCTTTACGGGTGGGGGAGGAGAGTGAGTGGAGATGCTGGGCTATAAGGGTGTGGCGAGGAGAGTGAGTGGGGTTGCTGGGCTATACGGGTGGGGGGAGGAGAGTGAGTGGAGATGCTGGGCTATAGGGTGGGGGTTGGAGAGTGAGTGGAGATGCTGGGCTATAAGGGTGGGTGGGAGAGTGAGTGGAGATGCTGGGCTATAATGGTGGGGGGGAGTGAGTGGGGATGCTGGGCTATACGGGTGGGTGGGAGAATGAGTGGAGATGCTGGGCTATAATGGTGGGGGAGGAGAGTGAGTGGAGATGCTGGGCTATAAGGGTGGGGGGAGGAGAGTGAGTGGAGATGCTGGGCTATAAGGGTGGGGGGGGGAGTGAGTGGATATGCTGGGCTATCAGGGTGGGGGGGGGAGAGTGAGTGGAGATGCTGGGCTATAAGGGTGGGTGGGAGAGTGAGTGGGGATGCTGGGCTATAAGGGTGGGGGAGGAGAGTGAGTGGAGATGCTGGGCTATAAGGGTGGGTGGGGGAGTGAGTGGAGATGCTGGGCTATAAGGGTGGGGGAGGAGAGTGAGTGGAGATGCTGGGCTATAAGGGTGGGGGGAGAAGTGAGTGGAGATGCGGGTCTATAAGGGTGGGGGCGGAGAGTGAGTGGAGATGCTGGGCTACAAGGGTGGGGGAGGAGAGTGAGTGGAGATGCTGGGCTACAAGGGTGGGTGGGGGAGAGTGAGTGGAGATGCTGGGCTATAAGGGTGGGGAGAGGAGAGTGTGTGGAGTTGTTGGGATATATGGGTGGGTGGGTGAGTGAGTGGAGATGCTGGGCTATAAGGGTGGGTGGGGGATAGTGTGTGGATATGCGGGGCTAAAATGGTCGGGTCAGCACAGTCAGTCGAGATGCTGGGCTAAAAGGGTGGGGGAGGGGAGTGAGTGGAGATGCTGGGCTATAAGGGTGGGTGGGGGAGTGAGTGGAGATGCTGGGCTATAAGGGTGGGGGGAGAGTGAGTGGAGATGCTGGGCTATAAGGGTGGGGGGGAGAGTGAGTGGAGATGCTGGGCTATAAGGGTGGGGGAGGAGAGTGAGTGGAGATGCTGGGCTATAAGGGTGGGGGAGGGGAGTGAGTGGAGATGCTGGGCTATAAGGGTGGGGGACGAGAGTGAGTGGAGATGCTGGGCTATACGGGTGGGGGTGGAGAGTGAGTGGAGATGCTGGGCTATAAGGGTGGGTGGGAGAGTGAGTGGAGATGCTGGGCTACAAGGGTGGGTGGGAGAGTGAGTGGAGATGCTGGGCTATAAGGGAGGGTGGGAGAGTGAGTGGAGATGCTGGGCTATAAGGGTGGGGGAGGAGAGTGAGTGGAGATGCTGGGCTAAAAGGGAGGGGGAGGAGAGTGAGTGGAGATGCTGGGCTATAAGGTGGGGGAGGAGAGTGAGTGGAGATGCTGGGCTATAAGGGTGGGGGGAGGAGAGTGAGTGGAGATGCTGGGCTATAAGGGTGGGGGGAGAGTGAGTGGAGATGCTGGGCTATAAGGGTGGGGGAGGGGAGTGAGTGGAGATGCTGGGCTATAAGGGAGGGTGGGAGAGTGAGTGGAGATGCTGGGCTATAAGGGTGGGGGAGGAGAGTGAGTGGAGATGCTGGGCTATAAGGGTGGGGGGAGGAGAGTGAGTGGAGATGCTGGGCTATAAGGGTGGGTGGAGGAGAGTGAGTGGAGATGCTGGGCTATAAGGGTGTGGCGAGGAGAGTGAGTGGAGATGCTGGGCTATAAGGGTGGGAGGAGAGTGAGTGGAGATGCTGGGCTATAAGGGTGGGTGGGGGAGTGAGTGGAGATGCTGGGCTATAAGGGTGGGTGGGAGAGTGAGTTGAGATGCTGGGCTATAAGGGTGGGTGGGGGAGAGTGAGTGGAGATGCTGGGCTAGAAGGGTGGGGGAGGAGAGTGAGTGGTGATGCTGGGCTAAACGGGTGGGTGGGGGAGAGTGAGTGGAGATGCTGGGCTATAAGGGTGGGGGAGGAGAGAGGGAGTGGAGATGCTGGGCTATATGGGTGGGAGGGGGAGTGAGTGGAGATGCTGGGCTATAAGGGTGGGTGGGCGAGTGAGTGGAGATGCTGGGCTATAAGGGTGGGTGGGAGAATGAGTGGAGATGCTGGGCTATAATGGGTGGGGAGGAGAGTGAGTGGAGATGCTGGGCTATAAGGGTGGGGGGAGGAGAGTGAGTGGAGATGCTGGGCTACAAGGGTGGGTGGGGGAGAGTGAGTGGAGATGCTGGGCTAAAAGGGTGGGGGAGGAGAGTGAGTGGAGATGCTGGGCTATAAGGGTGGGGGAGGAGAGTGTGTGGAGATGCTGGGCTATAAGGGTGGGTGGGAGAGTGAGTGGAGATGCTGGGCTATAAGGGTGGGGGAGGAGAGTGAGTGGAGATGCTGGGCTATAAGGGTGGGTGGGGGAGTGAGTGGTGATGCTGGGCTATAAGGGTGGGGGAGGAGAGTGAGTGGAGATGCTGGGCTATAAGGGTGGGTGGGAGAGTGAGTGGAGATGCTGGGCTATAAGGGTGGGTGGGGGAGAGTGAGTGGAGATGCTGGGCTATAAGGGTGGGAGGAGAGTGAGTGGAGATGCTGGGCTATAAGGGTGGGTGGGAGAGTGAGTGGAGATGCTGGGCTATAAGGGTGGGGGAGGAGAGTGAGTGGAGATGCTGGGCTATAAGGGTGGGTGGGGGAGAGTGAGTGGAGATGCTGGGCTATAAGGGTGGGGGAGGAGAGTGAGTGGAGATGCTGGGCTATAAGGGTGGGCGAGGAGAGTGAGTGGTGATGCTGGGCTATAAGGGTGGGGGAGGAGAGTGAGTGGAGATGCTGGGCTACAAGGGTGGGGGAGGAGAGTGAGTGGAGATGCTGGGCTACAAGGGTGGGTGGGGGAGTGAGTGGAGATGCTGGGCTATAAGGGTGGGGGAGGAGAGTGAGTGGAGATGCTGGGCTATAAGGGTGGGTGGGAGAGTGAGTGGAGATGCTGGGCTATAAGGGTGGGGGAGGAGAGTGAGTGGAGATGCTGGGCTATAAGGGTGGGGGTGGAGAGTGAGTGGAGATGCTGGGCTATAAGGGTGGGGGGAGGAGAGTGAGTGGAGATGCTGGGCTATATGGGTGGGTGGGAGAGTGAGTGGAGATGCTGGGCTATAAGGGTGGGGGAGGAGAGTGAGTGGAGATGCTGGGCTATAAGGGTGGGGGGAGAGTGAGTGGAGTTGCTGGGCTATACGGGTGGGGGAGGAGAGTGAGTGGAGATGCTGGGCTATAAGGGTGGGAGGAGAGTGAGTGGAGATGCTGGGCTATAAGGGTGGGTGGGGGAGAGTGAGTGGAGATGCTGGGCTATAAGGGTGGGGGTGGAGAGTGAGTGGAGATGCTGGGCTATAAGGGTGGGGGAGGAGAGTGAGTGGAGATGCTGGGCTACAAGGGTGGGGGAGGAGAGTGAGTGGAGATGCTGGGCTATAAGGGTGGGTGGGAGAGTGAGTGGAGATGCTGGGCTATAAGGGTGGGTGGGAGAGTGAGTGGGGATGCTGGGCTATAAGGGTGGGGGGAGGAGAGTGAGTGGAGATGCTGGGCTAAAAGGGTGGGGGAGGAGAGAGTGAGTGGGGATGCTGGGCTATAAGGGTGGGGGGAGAGTGAGTGGAGATGCTGGGCTATAAGGGTGGGGGACGAGAGTGAGTGGAGATGCTGGGCTAGAAGGGTGGGGTGGTAGATTGAGTGGAGATGCTGGGCTATAATGGGTGGGGAGGAGAGTGAGTGGAGATGCTGGGCTATAAGGGTGGGGGAGGAGAGTGAGTGGGGATGCTGGGCTATAAGGGTGGGGGGAGAGTGAGTGGTGATGCGGGGCTACAAGGGGGGGGGAGGAGAGTGAGTGGAGATGCTGGGCTATAAGGGTGGGTGGGAGAGTGAGTGGAGATGCTGGGCTATAAGGTGGGGGTGGTGTGTGTGTGGTGATGCTGGGCTATATGGGAGGGTGGGAGAGTGAGTGGAGATGCTGGGCTATAAGGGTGGGGGAGGAGAGTGAGTGGAGATGCTGGGGTTTAAGGGTGGGGGGGAGAGTGAGTGGAGATGCTGGGCTATAAGGGTGGGGGAGGAGAGTGAGTGGAGATGCTGGGCTATAAGGGTGGGGGTGGAGAGTGAGTGGAGATGCTGGGCTATAAGGGTGGGGGAGGAGAGTGAGTGGAGATGCTGGGCTATAAGGGTGGGGGAGGAGAGTGAGTGGAGATGCTGGGCTATAAGGGTGGGGGAGGAGAGTGAGTGGAGATGCTGGGCTATAAGGGTGGGGGAGGAGAGTGAGTGGAGATGCTGGGCTATAAGGGTGGGGGAGGAGAGTGAGTGGAGATGCTGGGCTATAAGGGTGGGGGAGGAGAGTGAGTGGAGATGCTGGGCTATAAGGGTGGGGGGAGAGTGAGTGGAGAAGCTCGGCTATAAGGGTGCGGGAGGAGAGTGAGTGGAGATGCTGGGCTAAAAGGGTGCGGGGAGAGTGAGTGGAGATGCTGGTCTATTCGGGTGGGGGGAGAGTGAGTGGAGATGCTCGGCTATAAGGGTGCGGGAGGAGAGTGAGTGGAGATGCTGGGCTATAAGGGTGGGGGAGGGGAGTGAGTGGAGATGCTGGGCTATAAGGGTGGGGGACGAGAGTGAGTGGAGATGCTGGGCTATAAGGGTGGGGGAGTGAGTGGAGATGCTGGGCTATAAGGGTGGGGGAGAGTGAGTGGAGATGCTGGGCTATAAGGGTGGGGGAGAGTGAGTGGAGATGCTGGGCTATAAGGGTGGGGGGAGAGTGAGTGGAGATGCTGGGCTATAAGGGTGGGAGGAGAGTGAGTGGAGATGCTGGGCTATAAGGGTGGGGGGGGAGAGTGAGTGGAGATGCTGGGCTATAAGGGTGCGGGAGGAGAGTGAGTGGAGATGCTGGGCTATAAGGGTGGGGGACGAGAGTGAGTGGAGATGCTGGGCTATAAGGGTGGGTGGGAGAGTGAGTGGAGATGCTGGGCTATAAGGGTGGGGGGAGAGTGAGTGGAGATGCTGGGCTATAAGGGAGGGAGGAGAGTGAGTGGAGAAGCAGGGCTATAAGGGTGGGAGGGGGAGTGAGTGGAGATGCTCGGCTATAAGGGTGGGTTGGGGAGTGAGAGGGGATGCTGGGCTATAAGGGTGGGGGGAGAGTGAGTGGAGATGCTGGGCTACAAGGGTGGGGGAGGAGAGTGAGTGGAGATGCTGGGCTATAAGGGTGGGGGAGTGAGTGGGGATGCTGGGCTATAAGGGGGGGGGTGTGAGTGGGGATGCTGGGCTATAAGGGAGGGGGGGAGAGTGAGTGGAGATGCTGGGCTATAAGGGTGGGGGAGGAGAGTGAGTGGAGATGCTGGGCTATAAGGGTGGGGAGGAGAGTGAGTGGAGATGCTGGGCTACCAGGGTGGGGGAGGCGTGTGAGTGGATATGCTGGGCTATAAGGGTGGGGGAGGAGAGTGAGTGGAGATGCTGGGCTATAAGGGTGGGGGGAGGAGAGTGAGTGGAGATGCTGGGCTATAAGGGTGGGGGAGGAGAGTGAGTGGAGATGCTGGGCTATAAGGGGGGGGGAGGAGAGTGAGTGGAGATGCTGGGCTATAAGGGTGGGTGGGGGAGAGTGAGTGGAGATGCTGGGCTATAAGGGTGGGGGACGAGAGTGAGTGGAGATGCTGGGCTATAAGGGTGGGTGGGAGAGTGAGGGGAGATGCTGGGCTATAAGGGTGGGGGAGGAGAGTGAGTGGAGATGCTGGGCTATAAGGGTGGGGGAGTGAGTGGAGATGCTGGGCTATAAGGGTGGGAGGAGAGTGAGTGGTGATGCGGGGCTATACGGGTGGGGGGGAGAGTGAGTGGAGATGCTGGGCTATAAGGGTGGGAGGAGAGTGAGTGGAGATGCTGGGCTATAAGGGTGGGTGGGGGAGAGTGAGTGGAGATGCTGGGCTATAAGGGTGGGGGAGGAGAGTGAGTGGAGATGCTGGGCTATACGGGTGGGGGGAGAGTGAGTGGAGATGCTGGGCTATAAGGGTGGGGGAGGAGAGTGAGTGGAGATGCTGGGCTATAAGGGTGGGGGGAGGAGAGTGAGTGGAGATGCTGGGCTATAAGGGTGGGTGGGAGAGTGAGTGGAGATGCTGGGCTATAAGGGTGGGGGAGGAGAGTGAGTGGAGATGCTGGGCTATAAGGGTGGGGGGGAGAGAGTGAGTGGAGATGCTGGGCTATAAGGGTGGGGGAGGAGAGTGAGTGGAGATGCTGGGCTATAAGGGTGGGGGAGGAGAGTGAGTGGAGATGCTGGGCTAAAAGGGGGGGGGAGGAGAGTGAGTGGAGATGCTGGGCTATAAGGGTGGGGGAGGAGAGTGAGTGGAGATGCTGGGCTATAAGGGGGGGGGAGGAGAGTGTGTGGAGATGCTGGGCTATATGGGTGGGGGAGGAGAGTGAGTGGAGATGCTGGGCTATAAGGGTGGGGGGAGGAGAGTGAGTGGAGATGCTGGGCTATAAGGGTGGGGTGGAGAGAGTGTGTGGAGATGCTGGGCTATAAGGGTGGGGAGGAGAGTGAGTGGAGATGCTGGGCTATAAGGGTGGGTGGGAGAGTGAGTGGAGATGCTGGGCTATAAGGGTGGGGGAGGAGAGTGAGTGGAGATGCTGGGCTATAAGGGTGGTGGGGAGGAGAGTGAGTGGAGATGCTGGGCTATAAGGGTGGGTGGCGGAGATTGAGAGGAGAAGCTGGGCTATAAGGGTGGGGGGAGAGTGAGTGGAGATGCTGGCCTATAAGGGTGGGGGAGGAGAGTGAGTGGAGATGCAGGGCTATAAGGGTGGGGGGAGGAGAGTGAGTGGAGATGCTGGGCTATAAGGGTGGGGGGAGGAGAGTGAGTGGAGATGCTGGGCTATAAGGGTGGGGGGGGAGAGTGAGTGGAGATGCTGGGCTATAAGGGTGGGGGACGAGAGTGAGTGGAGATGCTGGGCTATAAGGTGGGTGGGAGAGTGAGTGGAGATGCTGGGCTATAAGGGTGGGAGGAGAGTGAGTGGAGATGCTGGGCTATAAGGGTGGGTGGGGGAGTGAGTGGAGATGCTGGGCTATAAGGGTGGGGGGAGGAGAGTGAGTGGAGATGCTGGGCTATAAGGGTGGGTAGGAGAGTGAGTGGGGATGCTGGGCTACAAGGGTGGGGAGGAGAGTGAGTTGAGATGCTGGGCTATAAGGTGGGGGAGGAGAGTGAGTGGAGATGCTGGGCTATAAGGGTGGTGGGGGGGAGTGTGAGTGGAGATGCTGGGATATAAGGGTGGGGGAGGAGAGTGAGTGGAGATGCTGGGCTATAAGGGTGGGTGGGGGAGAGTGAGTGGAGATGCTGGGCTATAAGGGTGGGGGAGGAGAGTGAGTGGAGATGCTGGGCTATAAGGGTGTGGCGAGGAGAGTGAGTGGAGATGCTGGGCTATAAGGGTGGGAGGAGAGTGAGTGGAGATGCTGGGCTACAAGGGTGGGGGAGGAGAGTGAGTGGAGATGCTGGGCTATAAGGGTGGGGGAGAGTGAGTGGAGATGCTGGGCTACACGGGTGGGGGGGGAGAGTGAGTGGAGATGCTGGGCTACAAGGGAGGGGGGAGGAGAGTGAGTGGAGATGCTGGGCTATAAGGGTGGGTGGGAGAGTGAGTGGAGATGCTGGGCTATAAGGGTGGGTGGGAGAGTGAGTGGAGATGCTGGGCTACAAGGGTGGGGGGAGGAGAGTGAGTGGAGATGCTGGGCTATAAGGGTGGGTGGGAGAGTGAGTGGAGATGCTGGGCTATAAGGGTGGGGGAGGAGAGTGAGTGGAGATGCTGGGCTATAAGGGTGGGGGACGAGAGTGAGTGGGGATGCTGGGCTATAAGGGTGGGGGAGGAGAGTGAGTGGAGATGCTGGGCTATAAGGGTGGGGGAGGAGAGTGAGTGGAGATGCTGGGCTATAAGGGTGGGGGAGGAGAGTGAGTGGAGATGCAGGGCTATAAGGGTGGGGTGGGAGAGTGAGTGGAGATGCTGGGCTATAAGGGTGGGGGAGGAGAGTGAGTGGAGATGCTGGGCTATAAGGGTGGGGGAGGGGAGTGAGTGGAGATGCTGGGCTATAAGGGTGCGGGAGGAGAGTGAGTGGAGATGCTGGGCTAAAAGGGTGGGGGGGGAGAGTGAGTGGAGATGCTGGGCTATAAGGTTGGGGGGTGGAGAGTGAGTGGAGATGCTGGGCTATAAGGGTGGGGGACGAGAGTGAGTGGAGATGCTGGGCTATAAGGTTGGGGGGGGGAGAGTGAGTGGAGATGCTGGGCTATAAGGGTGGGGGAGGGAGAGTGAGTGGAGTTGCTGGGCTACAAGGGTGGGGGAGGAGAGTGAGTGGAGATGCTGGGCTATAAGGGTGGGTGGGAGGAGAGTGAGTGGAGATGCTGGGCTATAAGGGTGCGGGAGGAGAGTGAGTGGAGATGCTGGGCTATAAGGGTGGGGGACGAGAGTGAGTGGAGATGCTGGGCTATAAGGGTGGGTGGGAGAGTGAGTGGAGATGCTGGGCTAAAAGGGTGGGGGGGGGAGAGTGAGTGGAGATGCTGGGCTACAAGGGTGGGGGAGGAGAGTGAGTGGAGATGCTGGGCTATAAGGGTGCGGGAGGAGAGTGAGTGGAGATGCTGGGCGATAAGGGTGGGGAGGAGAGGGAGTGAGTGGAGATGCTGGGCTATAAGGGTGGGTGGGGGAGAGTGAGTGGAGATGCTGGGCTATAAGGGTGGGAGGTGAGTGAGTGGAGATGCTGGGCTATAAGGGTGGTGGAGGAGAGTGAGTGGAGATGCTGGGCTATAAGGGTGGGGGAGGAGAGTGAGTGGAGATGCTGGGCTATAAGGGTGGGGGGGAGAGTGAGTGGAGATGCTGGGCTATAAGGGTGGGGGGAGAGTGAGTGGAGATGCTGGGCTATAAGGGTGGGGGGAGAGTGAGTGGAGATGCTGGGCTATAAGGGTGCGGGAGGAGAGTGAGTGGAGATGCTGGGCTATAAGGGTGCGGGAGGAGAGTGAGTGGAGATGCTGGGCTATAAGGGTGGGGGGGAGAGTGAGTGGAGATGCTGGGCTATAAGGGTGGGGGGAGAGTGAGTGGAGATGGTGGGCTACAAGGGTGGGTGGGAGAGTGAGTGGAGATGCTGGGCTATAAGGGTGGGGGAGGAGAGTGAGTTGAGATGCTGGGCTATAAGGGTGTGTCGAGGAGAGTGAGTGGGGATGCTGGGCTTTAAGGGTGGGGGACGGGAGTGAGTGGGGATGCGGGGCTATAAGGGTGGGTGGGGAGAGTGAGTGGAGATGCTGGGCTACAAGGGTGGGGGAGGAGAGTGAGTGGAGATGCTGGGCTATAAGGGTGGGGGGAGAGTGAGTGGAGATGCTGGGCTATAAGGGTGGGGGGAGAGAGTGAGTGGAGATGCTGGGCTATAAGGGTGGGGGAGAGTGAGTGGAGATGCTGGGCTATAAGGGTGGGGTGGGAGAGTGAGTGGAGATGCTGGGCTATAAGGGTGTGGCGAGGAGAGTGAGTGGAGATGCTGGGCTATAAGGGTGGGGGAGGGGAGTGAGTGGAGATGCTGGGCTATAAGGGTGGGGGGAGGAGAGTGAGTGGAGATGCTGGGCTATAAGGGTGGGTGGGGGAGTGAGTGGAGATGCTGGGCTATAAGGGTGGGTGGAGAGTGAGTGGAGATGCTGGGCTATAAGGGTGGTGGGGAGAGTGAGTGGAGATGCTGGGCTATAAGCGTGGGGAGAGGAGAGTGAGTGGAGATGCTGGGCTATAAGGGTGGGGGAGGAGAGTGAGTGGAGATGCTGGGCTATAAGGGTGGGGGAGGAGAGTGAGTGGAGATGCTGGGCTATAAGGGTGGGGGAGGAGAGTGAGTGGAGATGCTGGGCTATAAGGGTGGGGGGAGGAGAGTGAGTGGAGATGCTGGGCTATAAGGGTGGGGGAGTAGAGTGAGTGGAGATGCTGGGCTATAAGGGTGGGGGAGGGGAGTGAGTGGAGATGCTGGGCTATAAGGGTGGGGAGAGGAGAGTGAGTGGAGATGCTGGGCTATAAGGGTGGGGGAGGAGAGTGAGTGGAGATGCTGGGCTATAAGGGTGGGGGGAGGAGAGTGAGTGGAGATGCTGGGCTATAAGGGTGGGGGAGGAGAGTGAGTGGAGATGCTGGGCTATAAGGGTGGGGAGGAGAGTGAGTGGAGATGCTGGGCTACAAGGGTGGGGGGGGGAGAGTGAGTGGAGATGCTGGGCTATAAGGGTGGGTGGGGGAGAGTGAGTGGAGATGCTGGGCTATAAGGGTGGGGGGAGGAGAGTGAGTGGAGATGCTGGGCTATAAGGGTGGTGGGGGAGAGTGTGTGGAGATGCTGGGCTATAAGGGTGGGGGAGGAGAGTGAGTGGAGATGCTGGGCTAAAAGGGTGGGTGGGGGAGTGAGTGGGGATGCTGGGCTATAAGGGTGGGTGGGAGAATGAGTGGAGATGCTGGGCTATAATGGTGGGGGAGGAGAGTGAGTGGAGATGCTGGGCTATAAGGGTGGGGGAGGAGAGTGAGTGGGGATGCTGGGCTACAAGGGTGGGGGAGGAGAGTGAGTGGAGATGCTGGGCTATAAGGGTGGGTGGGGGAGAGTGAGTGGAGATGCTGGGCTACAAGGGTGGGGGAGGAGAGTGAGTGGAGATGCTGGGCTACAAGGGTGGGGGGGAGAGTGAGTGGAGATGCTGGGCTATAAGGGTGGGCGAGGAGAGTGAGTGGAGATGCTGGGCTACAAGGGTGGGTGGGAGAGTGAGTGGAGATGCTGGGCTATAAGGGTGCGGGAGGAGCGGGAGGGGAGATGCTGGGCTATAAGGGTGGGGGGAGGAGAGTGAGTGGAGATGCTGGGCTAAATGGGTGGGGGGGAGAGTGAGTGGAGATGCTGGGCTATAAGGGTGGGGGGGAGAGTGAGTGGAGATGCTGGGCTATAAGGGTGGGGGGGGAGAGAGTGAGTGGAGATGCTGGGCTATAAGGGTGTGGGGAGGAGAGTGAGTGGAGATGCTGGGCTATAAGGGTGGGTGGGGGAGAGTGAGTGGAGATGCTGGGCTATAAGGGTGGGGGAGGAGAGTGAGTGGAGATGCTGGGCTAAAAGGGTGGGGGAGGAGAGTGAGTGGATATGCTGGGCTTTAAGGGTGGGGGGGGAGAGTGAGTGGTGATGCTGGGCTATAAGGGGTGGGGGGAGAGTGAGTGGGCATGCTGGGCTTCAAGGGTGGGGGAGAGTGAGTGGAGATGCTGGGCTATAAGGGTGGGGGGAGGAGAGTGAGTGGAGATGCTGGGCTATAAGGGTGGGGGCGGTGAGTGAGTGGAGATGCTGGGCTATACGGGTGGGTGGGAGAGTGAGTGGAGATGCTGGGCTATAAGGGTGGGGGAGGAGAGTGAGTGGAGATGCTGGGCTATAATGGTGGGGGAGGAGAGTGAGTGGAGATGCTGGGCTATAAGGGTGGGGGGAGGAGAGTGAGTGGAGATGCTGGGCTATTAGGGTGGGAGGAGAGTGAGTGGAGATGCTGGGCTATAAGGGTGGGTGGGAGAGTGAGTGGAGATGCTGGGCTATAAAGGTGGGGGAGGAGAGTGACTGGAGATGCTGGGCTTTATGGGTGGGGGGGAGAGTGAGTGGAGATGCTGGGCTATAAGGGTGGGTGGGAGAGTGAGTGGAGATGCTGGGCTACAAGGGAGGGTGGGAGAGTGAGTGGAGATGCTGGGCTATAAGGGTGGGGGAGGTGGAGTGTGAGTGGAGATGCTGGGCTAAAAGGGTGGGTGGGAGAGTGAGTGGAGATGCTGGGCTATAAGGGTGGGGGAGGAGAGTGAGTGGAGATGCTGGGCTATAAGGGTGGGGGAGGAGAGTGAGTGGAGATGCTGGGCTATAAGGGTGGGGGGAGGAGAGTGAGTGGAGATGCTGGGCTAAAAGGGTGGGTGGGGAGAGTGAGTGGAGATGCTGGGCTATAAGGGTGGGGAGGAGAGTGAGTGGAGATGCTGGGCTATAAGGGTGGGGGAGGAGAGTGAGTGGAGATGCTGGGCTATAAGGGTGGGGGGAGAGTGAGTGGAGATGCTGGGCTATAAGGGTGGGGGAGGAGAGTGAGTGGAGATGCTGGGCTATAAGGGTGGGGAGGAGAGTGTGTGGTGATGCTGGGCTATAAGGGTGGGGGAGGAGAGTGGAGAGGCGGGGCTACACGGGGGGGGGGAGAGTGAGTGGAGATGCTGGGCTACAAGGGTGGGGGAGGAGAGTGAGTGGAGATGCTGGGCTATAAGGGTGCGGGGAGGAGAGTGAGTGGAGATGCTGGGCTATAAGGGTGGGGGGGAGGAGAGTGAGTGGAGATGCTGGGCTATAAGGGTGGGTGGGGGAGTGAGTGGAGATGCTGGGCTATAAGGGTGGGAGGAGAGTGAGTGGAGATGCTGGGCTATAAGGGTGGGGGAGGAGAGTGAGTGGATATGCTGGGCTATAAGGGTGGGTGGGAGAGTGAGTGGAGATGCTGGGCTATAAGGGTGGGGGGAGAGTGAGTGGAGATGCTGGGATAAAAGGGTGGGTGGTAGAGTGAGTGGAGATGCTGGGCTATAAGGGTGGGAGGAGAGTGACTGGAGATGCGGGGCTATACGGGTGGGGGGTGGAGAGTGAGTGGAGATGCTGGGCTATAAGGGTGGGGAGAGGAGAGTGAGTGGAGATGCTGGGCTATAAGGGTGGGGAGGAGAGTGAGTGGAGATGCTGGGCTATAAGGGTGGGTGAGGAGAGTGAGTGGAGATGCTGGGCTATAAGGGTGGGGGGAGAGAGTGAGTGGAGATGCTGTGCTATAAGGGTGGGGGAGGAGAGTGAGTGGAGATGCTGGGCTATAAGGGTGGGGGAGGAGAGTGAGTGGAGATGCTGGGCTATAAGGGTGGGGGGAGGAGAGTGAGTGGAGATGCTGGGCTATAAGGGTGGGGGAGGAGAGTGAGTGGAGATGCTGGGCTATAAGGGTGGGGGAGGAGAGTGAGTGGAGATGCTGGGCTACAAGGGTGGGGGAGGAGAGTGAGTGGAGATGCTGGGCTATAAGGGTGGGGGAGGGGAGAGTGAGTGGAGATGCTGGGCTATAAGGGTGGGGGGGAGAGTGAGTGGAGATGCTGGGCTATAAGGGTGGGGGTGTAGAGTGAGTGGTGATGCTGGGCTATAAGGGTGGGGGAGGAGAGTGAGTGGCGATGCTGGGCTATAAGGGTGGGGAGGAGAGTGAGTGGAGATGCTGGGCTATAAGGGTGGGGGGAGAGTGAGTGGAGATGCTGGGCTATAAGGGTGGGGGGAGAGTGAGTGGAGATGCTGGGCTATAAGGGTGGGTGGGAGAGTGAGTGGAGATGCTGGGCTATAAGGGTGGGGGACGAGAGTGAGTGGAGATGCTGGGCTATAAGGGTGGGGGAGGAGAGTGAGTGGAGATGCTGGGCTATAAGGGTGGGGGAGGAGAGTGAGTGGAGATGCTGGGCTATAAGGGTGGGGGAGGGGAGTGAGTGGAGATGCTGGGCTATAAGGGTGGGGGAGGAGAGTGAGTGGAGATGCTGGGCTATAAGGGTGCGGGGAGGAGAGTGAGTGGAGATGCTGGGCTATAATGGTGGGGGGGGCAGTTATTGGAGATGCTGGGCTATAAGGGTGGGGGAGGAGAGTGAGTGGAGATGCTGGGCTATAAGGGTGGGGGAGGAGAGTGAGTGGAGATGCTGGGCTATAAGGGTGGGGGAGGAGAGTGAGTGGAGATGCTGGGCTATAAGGGTGGGGGAGGAGAGTGAGTGGAGATGCTGGGCTATAAGGGTGGGTGGAGAGTGAGTGGAGATGCTGGGCTATAAGGGTGGGTGGGAGAGTGTGTGGAGATGCTGGGCTATAAGGGTGGGGGAGGATAGTGAGTGGAGATGCTGGGCTATAAGGGTGGGGTGGGAGAGTGAGTGGAGAGATGCTGGGCTATAAGGGTGGGGGAGGAGAGTGAGTGGAGATGCTGGCCTATAAGGGTGGGGGAGAGAGTGAGTGGAGATGGTGGGCTATATGGGTGGGGGAGGAGAGTGAGTGGAGATGCTGGGCTATAAGGGTGGGTGGGAGAGTGAGTGGAGATGCTGGGCTATAAGGGTGGGAGGAGAGTGAGTGGAGATGCTGTGC
Organism: Ichthyophis bannanicus; assembly: GCA_033557465.1. Classification (NCBI taxonomy): domain Eukaryota; kingdom Metazoa; phylum Chordata; class Amphibia; order Gymnophiona; family Ichthyophiidae; genus Ichthyophis; species Ichthyophis bannanicus. The sequence continues at coordinate 124,799,812 of CM066049.1, forward strand.
TACAAGGGTGGGGGAGAGTGAGTGGAGATGCTGGGCTATAAGGGTGGTGGGAGAGTGAGTGGAGATGCTGGGCTATAAGGGTGGGGAGGAGAGTGAGTGGAGATGCTGGGCTATAAGGGTGGGGGAGGAGAGTGAGTGGAGATGCTGGGCTATAAGGTGGGGGGGAGAGTGAGTGGAGATGCTGGGCTATAAGGGTGGGGGGGAGGAGAGTGAGTGGAGATGCTGGGCTATAAGGGTGGGGGGAGAGTGAGTGGAGATGCTGGGCTATAAGGGTGGGGGGAGAGTGAGTGGAGATGCTGGGCTATAAGGGTGGGGGGAGGAGAGTGAGTGGAGATGCTGGGCTACAAGTGTGGGGGAGGAGAGTGAGTGGAGATGCTGGGCTATAAGGGTGGGGGAGGAGAGTGAGTGGAGATGCTGGGCTATAAGGGTGGGGGAGGGGAGTGAGTGGAGATGCTGGGCTATAAGGGTGGGAGGAGAGTGAGTGGAGATGATGGGCTATAAGGGTGGGGGAGGGAGTGAGTGGAGATGCTGGGCTATAAGGGTGGGTGGGGAGAGTGATTGGAGATGCTGGGCTATAAGGGTGGGGGGAGGAGAGTGAGTGGAGATGCTGGGCTATAAGGGTGGGGGAGAGAGTGAGTGGAGAGGCTGGGCTATATGGGTGGGTGGGGGTGTGTGTGGAGTTGCTGGGCTATAAGGGTGGGGGAGGAGAGTGAGTGGAGATGCTGGGCTATAAGGGTGGGGGGAGGAGAGTGAGTGGAGATGCTGGGCTATAAGGGTGGGGGGGGAGAGTGAGTGGAGATGCGGGGCTATCAGGGTGGGGGGAGAGTGAGTGGAGATGCTGGGCTATAAGGGTGGGGGAGGAGAGTGAGTGGAGATGCTGGGCTATAAGGGTGGGGGAGGAGAGTGAGTGGAGATGCTGGGCTATAAGGGTGGGTGGGAGAGTGAGTGGAGATGCTGGGCTATAATGGTGGGGGAGGAGAGTGAGTGGAGATGCTGGGCTATAAGGGTGGGAGGAGAGTGATTGGAGATGCTGGGCTATAAGGGTGGGTGGGAGAGAGAGTGGAGATTATGGGCTATAATGGTGGGGGAGGAGAGTGAGTGGAGATGCTGGGCTATAAGGGTGGGGGAGGAGAGTGAGTGGAGATGCTGGGCTATAAGGGTGGGTGGGAGAGTGAGTGGAGATGCTGGGCTAAAAGGGTGCGGGAGGAGAGTGAGTGGAGATGCTGGGCTATAAGGGTGGGCGAGGAGAGTGAGTGGAGATGCTGGGCTATAGGGGGGGGGGTGGAGTGTGAGTGGAGATGCTGGGCTATAAGGGTGGGGGAGGTGAGTGAGTGGAGATGCTGGGATTTATGGGTGGGTGGGAGAGTGAGTGGAGATGCTGGGCTATAAGGGTGGGGGAGTGAGTGGGGATGCTGGGCTATAATGGTGGGGGAGGAGAGTGAGTGGGGATGCTGGGCTATATGGGTGGGTGGGAGAGTGCGTGGAGATGCTGGGCTATACGGGTGGGGGAGGAGAGTGAGTGGAGATGCTGGGCTATAAGGGTGGGGGAGAAGAGTGAGTGGGGATGCTGGGCTATAAGGGTGGGGGAGGAGAGTGAGTGGAGATGCTGGGCTATAAGGGTGCGGGAGGAGAGTGAGTGGAGATGCTGGGCTACAAGGGTGGGGGACGAGAGTGAGTGGAGATGCTGGGCTATAAGGTGGTGGGGGAGAGTGAGTGGAGATGCTGGGCTATAAGGGTGGGGGAGGAGAGTGAGTGGAGATGCTGGGCTACAAGGGTGGGGGGAGAGTGAGTGGAGATGCTGGGCTATAAGGGTGGGGGACGAGAGTGAGTGGAGATGCTGGGCTATAAGGGTGGGGGAGAGAGTGAGTGGTGATGCGGGGCTATCCGGGTGGGGGCGGAGAGTGAGTGGAGATGCTGGGCTATAAGGGTGGGGGAGGAGAGTGAGTGGAGATGCTGGGCTATAAGGGTGGGTGGGAGAGTGAGTGGAGATGCTGGGCTATAAGGGTGGGGGGAGGAGAGTGAGTGGAGATGCTGGGCTAAATGGGGGGGGGAGGAGAGTGAGTGGAGATGCTGGGCTATAAGGGTGGGTGGGGAGAGTGAGTGGAGATGCTGGGCTATAAGGGTGGGTGGGGGAGTGAGTGGGGATGCTGGGCTATAAGGGTGGGGGAGTGAGTGGAGATGCTGGGCTATCAGGGAGGGTGAGAGAGTGTGTGGAGATGCGGGGCTATAAGGGTGGGGGAGAGTGAGTGGAGATGCTGGGCTACAAGGGTGGGTGGGAGAGTGAGTGGAGATGCTGGGCTATAAGGGTGGGGGAGGAGAGTGAGTGGAGATGCTGGGCTATAAGGGTGGGGGCGAGAGTGTGTGGAGTTGCTGGGCTAAATGGGTGGGGGAGGAGAGTGAGTGGAGATGCTGGGCTATAAGGGTGGGTGGGAGAGTGAGTGGAGATGCTGGGCTATAAGGGTGGGGGACGAGAGTGAGTGGAGATGCTGGGCTATAAGGGTGGGGGGAGGAGAGTGAGTGGAGATGCTGGGCTATAAGGGTGGGTGGGAGGAGGAAGAGTGAGTGGAGATGCTGGGCTATAAGGGTGGGGGGAGAGTGAGTGGAGATGCTGGGCTATAAGGTGGGGGGGGGGGAGAGTGAGTGGAGATGCTGGGCTATAAGGGTGTGGCGAGGAGAGTGAGTGGAGATGCTGGGCTATAAGGGTGGGGGAGAGTGAGTGGAGATGCTGGGCTATAAGGGTGGGGGAGGAGAGTGAGTGGAGATGCTGGGCTATAAGGGTGGGGGAGGAGAGTGAGTGGAGATGCTGGGCTATAAGGGTGGGGGGAGGAGAGTGAGTGGAGATGCTGGGCTATAAGGGTGTGGCGAGGAGAGTGAGTGGAGATGCTGGGCTACAAGGGTGGGTGGGAGAGTGAGTGGAGATGCTGGGCTATAAGGGTGGGGGAGGAGAGTGAGTGGAGATGCTGGGCTATAAGGGTGGGTGGGAGAGTGAGTGGAGATGCTGGGCTATACGGGTGGGGGAGGAGAGTGAGTGGAGATGCTGGGCTATAAGGGTGGGAGGAGAGTGAGTGGAGATGCTGGGCTACAAGGGTGGGGGGAGAGTGAGTGGAGATGCTGGGCTATAAGGGTGGGTGGGGGAGTGAGTGGAGATGCTGGGCTAAAATGGTGGGGGGAGAGAGTGAGTGGAGATGCTGGGCTATAAGGGTGTGGCGAGGAGAGTGAGTGGAGATGCTGGGCTAAAAGGGTGGGTGGGAGAGTGAGTGGAGATGCTGGCTATAAGGGTGGGGGAGGAGAGTGAGTGGAGATGCTGCTGGGCTATAAGGGTGGGGGGAGGAGAGTGTGTGGAGTTGCTGGGCTATAAGGGTGGGGGACGAGAGTGAGTGGAGATGCTGGGCTACAAGGGTGGGGGAGGAGAGTGAGTGGAGATGCTGGGCTATAAGGGTGGGGGAGGAGAGTGAGTGGAGATGCTGGGCTATAAGGGTGGGTGGGAGAGTGAGTGGAGATGCTGGGCTATAAGGGTGGGGGAGGAGAGTGAGTGGAGATGCTGGGCTATAAGGGTGGGAGGAGTGTGAGTGGAGATGCTGGGCTATAATGGTGGGGGTGGGGAGTGAGTGGAGATGCTGGGCTATAAGGGTGGGGGAGGCGAGTGAGTGGAGATGCTGGGCTATAGGGTGGGGGGGAGTGAGTGGAGATGCTGGGCTACAAGGGAGGGTGGGAGAGTGAGTGGATATGCTGGGCTATAAGGGTGGGGGAGGAGTGAGTGGAGATGCTGGGCTATAAGGGTGGGTGGGAGGAGAGAGTGAGTGAGTGGAGATGGTGGGCTATAAGGGTGGGTGGGAGAGTGAGTGGGGATGCTGGGCTATAAGGGTGGGGGAGGAGAGTGAGTGGAGATGCTGGGCTATAAGGGTGGGGGAGGAGAGTGAGTGGAGATGCTGGGCTATAAGGGTGGGGGAGGAGAGTGAGTGGAGATGCTGGGCTACAAGGGTGGGGGAGAGTGAGTGGAGATGCTGGGCTATAAGGGTGGGAGGAGAGTGTGGGTAGATGCTGGGCTATAAGGGTGGGGGAGGAGAGTGAGTGGAGATGCTGGGCTATAAGGGTGGGGGAGTGAGTGGAGATGCTGGGCTATAAGGGTGGGGGAGGAGAGTGAGTGGAGATGCTGGGCTATAATGGTGGGGGAGGAGAGTGAGTGGAGATGCTGGGCTACAAGGGTGGGGGAGGAGAGTGAGTGGAGATGCTGGGCTATAAGGGTGGGGAGAGGAGAGTGAGTGGAGATGCTGGTGCTACAAGGGTGGGTGGGGGAGTGAGGCAGAGCGTAGATGCTGAGCATGGCAAGGAACCTTGTGAAGGGTTCTTAAGGAGACACGAGTGAGAGGAGAATGGCGAGTACAGTTGAAATTTGATAATGGGAGTGGTGAAAGACAGAAGGGAATAAGAGACCGTGGCGGGAGGGAGAGATGGGCTGGGTAGGAGATGGAAAGTTGCTAGAGACGTGAAAAAGGAGGAGATTGAAGATTAAGAGTGGACAGAGAAGCAGGAAAGAAATAAAACAGAATGATCAAAATGTCAGAAACAGATGTAGTGAGGGGATGGAGAGAGGAGAAATGGACAGCAAACACTGGAAAGAGTTGGCAGAAGACAAATGAAGAAAGCAGAAAAGAGAAACTGGGACAAACGTGACTGGAAAAATAAAAGCTCAGACAACAAAGGTAGAAAAAGGTATTTTATTTTGAATGTATTAACTGGAATATGTCAGCTCTGGGAGATGTGCATTGCAGATGTTTTGGGTTTTGTTCAGTAAAAGAGAAAATGCAGTTCTATTTTTAGTTTTCCAGTATCTGCTGAGTTTGACTTCTTGGGATTCCTGGTTCAGTTTTTGTCTTCATATTTCTCTTTCTAATTTGTGGTCCCTTGTTCTGTATTTGGTGAGAGTCTGTCGGAGCTTTGCCTGTGACCGAGGTGTGGAGGAATTAGTGTGTAGTTTCTCTAGAGAGCTGTAGTAGTCCCACATGTTCTGTTTTACCAGAAGTAGGTGTATTGATGTTCTGCAGCCCATGTAGTGTTGCCTGTTCTTTGGTAGAGTTTGTGAACTGCATAGAATGTGTCACATATTTGTGGCATATAAAAGCTTTTAAATAAACAAATGAATAGATGCTTGACTCATAGGAATTGGAGCTGCTATGGTATGGCACATTTGCTACATATGTGAGTGGTGTGTTTTTTTTCAGGTTTTGTGTTTTTTACAATGTGCCTGATAGTGGGAAGAGTTATATTGCTGTTATGTTTATGTTTATGTTTATTAATCATTTGATATACCGCTTAGGCCAGAAGGCATTAAAGCGGTTTACAATAATATCATTTGAGGAAATAGGAAAAGAACGCCATTATAAGATAGGACAGAATAGAAGACAGAAACAGGCAAACAGATAAGAGGAGGAGAAGAATAGAGACAGCAAGTTACCACAAATGCAGGCATCACGATCCAGTCCAGGATATCAATATGAATCGCCACGGTCCAGTGCCTAAGGGCCACGCCAAAGGACCCTCTGGCAAGGCCCTCAGGCACGGGCCCGCAAGGCGCAGGCGCGCCCTAGAAACGGCGGTTTTTATGCCGTTCAGCATGTCGGCTGCTTGGTGGCGTGAGGAGGAAGGGGGAGCTCCTGCTCTCACCCCCGCTGAGGTAACTGCTCTCCCGCTGCCCTAGAAACGGCGGTTTTTATGCCGTTCAGCATGTCGGCTGCTTGGTGGCGTGAGGAGGAAGGGGGAGCTCCCGCTCTCACCCCCGCTGAGGTAACTGCTCTCCCGCTGCCCTAGAAACGGCGGTTTTTATGCCGTTCAGCATGTCGGCTGCTTGGTGGCGTTATCCAATGGCATGTGTATTAGAATATTTTTTGTATGCTTACTTCCAGGGAGAAATATCCTGGTTCTGATCTGCACCTGTTGTAGAATTTTATAGACCTCTCTCATATTTCTCCTGAACCGTCTCTTCTCCAGCTGAAGGGCCTTAACCTCTTTTAGTCGTTTCATCCCTTTTATCATGTTGGTTATTCTTTCCAGTACCATTTCTAATTCCGCTATAGCCTTTTTGAGATGTTATGACCAGAATATCACAGAATACTCAAGATGCAGACACAACATGGATATAGCGATTTTAGAAAAGGTTCAGAGAAGAGCCACCAAAATGGTAAAGGGGATGGAAGGATACTCCTATGAAGAAAGGCTAAAAAGGTTAGGGCTCTTTAACCTGGAAAAGAGACGGCTGAGGGGAGATATGATAGAAGTCTATAAATTAATGAACGGAGTGGAACGGGTAAACGTAGATCGATTGTTTACCTTATCAGAATATAGAAAGACTAGGGGACATGCAATGAAGCTACAGGGTAAACTATTTAAGACTAATAAAAGAAAATATTTTTTCACTCAACGTGTAATCAAACTCTGGAATTTGGTACCGGAGGATGTAGTAAAGGCTGTTAGTGTAGCTGGGTTTAAAAAAGGTTTGGACAAGTTCCTGGAGGAATGGTCCATAAACCATTATTAAGAAGGGACCCAGGATATCAATGCTTGACCCAGTACAAGCATTGTGGAACCTGTGTCCCTTGGGGAAACTGCTAGGTACATATGACCTAGATTGGCCACTGTTGGAAACAGAATACTGGGCTTGATGGACCTTGGTCTGACCCAGTATGGCATATCTTACGTTCTTATGTTCTTATGTAACATGGAGCAGTACGAAGCATAATTTTGTTATCCATGTAATTCTCATTCCCTTCCTAATAATTCCTAACATTCGGTTTGTTTTTTTGACTGCCACCTCATACTGAGCCGAGGATTATTGATCACAATGATGCCTATATAAAAATAAAGATATATTCTCTGTGATGGCTCCCACTAGATAGAATGAATTACCTAGGGATTTATGGATGGAATTAGATGTAAGAAAATGTAGAAAATGTATTTATTTAACAAGGCTTATATACTGCTTTTCTACCAAAGTGGTTTACATTCAGGTACTGTAGATATATATATTTTCCCTTATCCCCAAAGGGCTCACAATCTATGTTTTTGTACCTGAGGCACGGAGGGTTAAGTGGCTTGCCCAAGGCCACAAGGAGCACCTGTGGGACTAGAACCCCAGTCCTTCCGGCCCAAGGTTGCTGTCCTCTAGCGGGATTTGAACCCCTGGCCCGAGGCAACTTACCCTAACCACGAGGCCACTCCTCCTTAAAACTTGGCTCTTCCCAGTTTAAGAGATGAGTTTCAGGAAATTAGCATTTATTTAGACAGGCTTAGTGTAATTATACATTTAATGTGACAAGGTGGGATATGTGTAGTCTGCTGATCTGCTTGCTGATGTTAGTTGACGTTCAGCTTATGTCGTTTTTGGTTTTCATATGAATGTCATTATTGTAAATCATTGTGAACAGCTGATATCGGTAACGTCAGCATATCCATTTTAAATGACGATGCAGATAAATCTGGTGTAATCCAGCGTCACAGAGCAACAGTTTGCATTATTCTCCCCTATGTGCATAACTCGTCCACGTAAAATTTCATCTGCCACTTGGAAACCCAGTCGCTCAGGGCCCTCTCCTCCTTTTTCTCACAAACCGCATGTGATTTAACTTTGAATAATTAGTGTCATCTGCAATTTCATTCCTTCATTCAGCATTTCCTTTTCCAGGTCATTTATAAATATGTTCATAAACACTGGTCCCAGTACAGATCCCTTCTTCCACTCAGGAAACAGAGGATTTGCTGCCGCCTTTCTGGTTTCTGTCTTTATACCAGTTCCCAGTCCACAACAGGACTTTGCCTCCTTTCATTTTCTCAGGAGTCTCTCGTGATGGACTTTGTCATATGTCTTCTGAAAATCAACTGGCTTATCTTTATGCACATTTATGAACCCCTTCAAAAAATGTTGCAAGTTCGTGAGGCAAGACTTCCATTGGCTAAACTCATATGGGCTCTGTCCCATGAAACCATACCTATCTATATGATTAGTAATTTTGGGGCCGATATTTAAAAAGGCTGGTATTCAAGTGCCATGGAGGTCAACCGGGGCGCTTAAATATTGGCGGGATATTCACCGGCAGTATCCAAATAGGAGCGGTTGCTGAATATCAGGGCTGAGTGGCGCTATCCAGCTCTTATCTAGTTAGCAGACTTATGCGCTTTGCAACTTGCACCAGCTTTTCACGCAAGCTAAGTTGCTTGGATAGGCGCCGGTTGAAAATCCACTAACTGGGTAACTGCACTTATCTGGATAGCAACAACACCAATCTCGCTTTGCCCCTGGGCTAACTGGATAGTGCCAGGGAGGTCTATGGAGATATTCAGCAACAATGTCTGGACAGTGTTGCTAAATATCGCGGTCAGCACCCTTACCTTTTCCTGGTCACCCTTGGAGCCCTTTATAAAAAGTGGTATTACTTTGGCCACCCTCCAATCTTTGGACACTATAAACGATTGTAATGATAGGATACAAATTATTAATAGATCTAAGGGTTTTTTTTTAAAGTTTTTTCAAAACTGTGGAATGTATACTATCCAGTCCAGGTGATTTGCTATTCTTTATTCTGGCAATTATGCTCCATTACATCTTTCAAGTTCACCATGATTTGTTTCAGTTCCTCCAAATCATCATCATTAAATACTATTTCCAGCATGGGTATCTCCCCAAAATCCTCCTCAGTAAAGACCAAAGCAAAGAATTCATTTAATCTTTCCCTGAGTGATCCTGTCACACCTCCATTCTCTAATGGTCCAACAGGCTCCCTCATAGGCTTCTTGCTTTAAATGTACTTGAAACAGATTTTATTATGAGTTCTTGTCTGTATGGCAAACTTCTTCTTTTTACCTTCCTTATCGATGCGTTGCATCTAGCTTGCCAGTGCTTATATTTTCCCGTGTTCTTCATTTGGATCTGCCCTCCATTTTTGAAAGATGTTCTTTCAGCTACTATGGGATTCGTGGCACAGTCCTTTGGTGGTTCAGGTGCTTTCTGACCTCATGTTCCTTCACTATTCATGTTGGTTCTTCGTCCTCGCCCACCATACCACTCCCATGCGGTGTTCCATAGGGTTCTGTATTAGCACCTCTGTTCTTCAATCTGTTTCTTGCACCACTGACTCTGCTCGTACAACACTCTGGGCTCTCGGCATATTACTGTCATCATCCTTCTTTTCCGCACTAGTTCTCTTTCTCCTCTAAACTCCTGTCTGGCCCTGATTTCCTCATGACTATCATCCATCTGCATCTGAACCCCGCTAAATTGGCAACCATTTGGTTTACCTTTGGTGCCCCCTCCCCCACCTTGGCCCCCACTCTCTCTCTAGCATTCCTATACCCATGACGTCCACTCTTCAGTAGTTGGAGGTCACTCTTGATTCCTCCCTCTTTTCATCCACACATCACCTCTGTTGTGCGTTTTTCTTTTCTCACACTGCACCAGCTGGGAGCAGTACATTCTTTCCTCCCGGTGTCTTCCCTGGTTACCCTCCCGGTGTCGCTCTTTCTCTCCAGACTTGATTACTGTAATTCTGTTTTGGCCAGCCTCCCTCATTACCAGCTCCACCGCTTGCAGCTGCCCGGCTCATTACCCATGCTGATCATGTCACTCCCCTACTTCTTAATCTGCACTGGCTTCCACTCCAATACCGCTTTCAGTATAAGGTCCTTATCACCGTCCATCGGGCAGTTCATTCTGGTACCCCACAATATCTGGCTGGCTTGTTACACATGCACATCCCTCCCCGCCCCCTCCGATCCTTTCACTATCACTGGCTACCCCTCCCTTCACCGACCCGTACGTGCCTGGAACTTACACGGCATTCTGCATTCTTCTTTCTCGGACCAGTGCTCTGGAACTCCTTACCATCTTCCTCCGTGCTGAGCAGTCCTTCTCCCGATTCAAGGTGATGCTGAAGACCCATCTCTTTGGCATCGCCTTTGATCTCACCCTTACCTAGGTTCATATTGCATCCCCTTCCCTTCTCTCATTGCCCGCATGTCTATGCTTTCTATCTTTCCTGTGTGCCCTGTCCTCTTCTCTATCCTATTATGACTTTGGTGTTCTCTTCTCTCTGTTAGCAGCAATTACTTGTTTATTGTACACCACCCAGATGCCTTGGTTTGGGTGATTAATCAAGTGTGAAAATAAAGATAAAGATACAATTGCCTTTTTCACCAAACCTTGTAACCATGCCAGCAGTCATTTGGCCTTCCCTCTACCTTTTTAATGCATGGAATGCATCTGGTGTGGGCTACCAAGATGGTATCTTAAATAACTTTACTTAAGCTGCGTTAACCTTTAGTAAACATGCCTCATAGAGTTAAAGTGGATAAACGTTCTGCAGGAAACAAAATGCATCTTGAAATATTTATGGACAGAAATTCCATGTGTAAAGGGAAACGGAATAGCGGTGGGGGTAGAATGCACAGGCAAATGATGAAATGCTAACAGAAATTAAAGAAGCTACAAAGTTGGGCAACATACTAATAATTACCCTGGTATTGACTGGATAAGTGTCACAGCAGGGCATGCTAGGGAGGTTAACCTTTCTCCAACCGTGCAAACCTTTAGTAAACCTGCCCCTATGTCATTTTTAATATACAGTGACACCCCTTCACCAATTTTATCTAACCTGTCACGGCAATATAATTTGTGTCCTGCTGTCTAGTGTCCCATTGGTTATTTTCCTCTCATCTCTCCCTCCCTGTCTCTCGCCTCCTCTATTGCCCTGAGCAAGTCATGTAATGTCCATATGTGAAAAGCTTGGGGAAGGGATATTTGCAGTGAACACAGCTGATACTATTTTTAAATTAACACTTATGTTATTATTAATATTACTTCTAATGTGGTTATGCCTCTCCTGTCTTCTGTGGATAGAGTCAATATGGAAACTACCAGCAATAAGAAAGGAGCACCCACATACCTAACTTCCAGCTCTGGACCTGAGTGCATGGACAGTTTTCATTCATGGTAACATGTTGGTTCTCCATCTAGCACAAAACATCTGTCTGTGAACAGTGTTCATTTTCATGCTATAAAGGAAGCGGCCAGGCATCACCAAGAAGAAGATGGCGCTTTAATGGTTTGATACTGCCTATCTGGTGCTTTGTATAGTTCTGTAGATTGACAAAGTATGGATGATTTTTTTTTGTTTCCTGTCTTTCCATTCTTGATGTTTCTAAAATACCTTGGATGTGGGGCAAGGGATTTCCCTCATCATCTGAGACTTACATAGTTCACCTTGAAACGCTTCAAGGGCATTCTGAAATCTAAGCAAATTCCTGCCACTTAGCTGACTTTCTTGGCAATAACATGTAATTGTGTAATGATGTTCCCTCCAAAACTAGCGCACACAGCCTTAGCCCAGAGCGCCCGTTGAACTTTGCAATAAAGCAAGGGTCCTTAACAAGTAAGCTCAAAGAGACCTTCATATGGAAGGGCGTGTTTTCCAGGAACACTGTCACACGTTTGCTCTAATATCTTTCTTTTGTGTAAACTGTTCTCTGTTTGTAAAATAACACTTCTAAAGTAATTGTAAAAGTGCATGACTGAACCCCAAACTCCCAAACATTTACATTATGGTTTGACTGTATGTACGTGTCACTCGATACTGTAAGTGGCAGCTTTGTATAATCATGTTCCAAGCAAGACAGCTACGAAAGGAGATTGAACAGACCGTTCCTTGCAGAATGCAGGCCTTGGGCATTCTGCTACTCCAAAATCTGCCAGTTATTTGGAGAATCATTAAGCCTTCTTAAAATGTGTATCTACAATCAGACAGGAATTTCTAACCCAATTTAAACAGCAAGTCTGTTCTGAGTTTGCTGGCAGCAGGCCCCTGCCAATACCAGTGGCGTTTATAAAGATCATTCAAAGATACCTTTTTATGAGCTCCACCCATCAGAATGTGACTTTAGACAGATGCGCCCGGACCCCCAGATTAATGGAAAGGGCTTTCAAAGGATGGGTGGATTCATGATGAAGATGAAGGAAATTGATAGCGTGCAATGTTTCCTGCTGATGCGCTACATTCTTACATTAAGAATCTCTTGAATGTCCTGTAGATGTACACAAATGAGCACTTTGGAAAAATTGTATGTATATTTATGTCTTTAATTTATACATGATTTCTTTTACTCTCTTATTTCCAGTTCTTTCTAAGAACACAAAGGGTTTTTTTTTTAATATGCTGTGGTCATTTTATTTATCAATATGGGTGTGAGGGAATAACAGATGTGATGCTGTTTATTTTGTTTCCATTTTCATGAGCGATTTGTCTCATTTTCTTCCATGCATCTCCATCCATAATGGTTTAATAAATGTTTGAAATGACTTCACTGGAAGGAGCCCCATCAACCTTCCTTATCCGTGATCACCTTTCCACTATATCAGAAGTGTGCCCAAATCACAATGCAGAAGCTATATAGCGGATGGTGTTTTATTTATTTTGTTCATTTCCTGTTATAAAATATTAAACAAACATATTTGATTTCTTCACCTCTGTGATTATTTTATGATGTTGCCTTCAGCTGCTTGCCCAGGGTGAGGCTGGGAAAAGTACTTTGTGGAGTGCTGCAAAGTGCCGAAGACAAACCCTTCTCTATTCCCATTCTCCCAGATGTTACCGATTCCTTGTACTTATATCAGTGACACACTTTGAAGAGGTATGGACAGCATTTGCAAAGGTGCATAAGGATGTATGGCTTAAAGATTTGATTGTGATTGATGGTGTAGCCACGGCCGGCCCAGCAACTAGACAAACAAGTGTCACCAAGAGAGGCAACTTCAGGGGAGGGGTGGAGGAGGCGGCAAAAAGCAGAGCATTCAAAGCTAAGCAATATTTTTTGACAACTAGAGGTGCAAAGCTTAAGGCCTGCCTAGGGCGCCAATACCTTAAACCAACTTAGGGTCCGGCTCGGTGTATAACTTCTAGAAATCTGGGTGGAGGGGAGTTCTGGATTGCTTTCTCTCTAGGGTTGCCAACTGGCCGGTTTTTCCACAGCCAGGCCGGCTGCCGGCGCAGAGGCAAAACCGGCCCTTTAAAAGCCGGTTTTTTTGCTCTGGCCGCAAGATCGGGAGCGGCCAGAGCAAAAAACCGGCTTTTCTCCGCTTCAGAGGGAGCCAGGGAAGCCTGCGCGAGGCCCCGGCTTGCTGGTGGCTGTTCAGAGGGAGCCGGGGCCTCGCGCGGGCTTTCCCGGCTCCCTCTGAAGCCTCAGACAGCCGCGATGCTGGTCGGGGGGGGGGGGGGGCGGCAAGGACTGCATTGGCTGTGATGGGGGGGGGACCTGGACTGGAAAAGGGCTATGGGGGGGGGGGGGACTTGGACTGGAAATGGGCTATGGCGGAGGAAGGGGGATCTTGGACTGGAAATAGGCTGTGATTAGGGGGACTCGGACTGCAAATGGGCTGTGATGGTGCGGGGGGACTCGGACTGCAAATGGGCTGTGATGGTGGGGGGGGGGGCCTAGGACTGGAAATAAGCTGTGATGGGGGACTTGGACTGGAAATGGGCTGTGATTGGGGGGGGAGCTAGGACTGGAAATGGCCTGTGATGTGAGGGCTAGCACTGGAAATGGGCTGATGAAGAGCTGGAATAGGACTGGAAATGGGCTGATGTGGGGCATGGGAGAATGGGACTAGAAGGGAGTGGATGCTGGGTGGGCCTAGAACTATAAGGGAATTGATTTGGGGGGAGGACTAGAATGGATGGGGAATGAGAATGGAGAGGGGAAAAATATTTTGTGTGGAAGAAAAGTCTATGATGGGCCGGTATTGGGAGAGTAAGAGGGGCTTGAGAATGGAAGGGTGAAATTTAAACGGATGATAAAGGAATAAGGAAAGAATTGGGGGAAAGAGCAAAAGGGAAACAATCAGTATGTTAAAGCAGAAATAGAGAGAGAATGGAAAACATCTAAAAGAGAAGAAAGGACAAATGGATAGCTCGCAGAAGACACGAAGAAACCAGAAGAAAGTGACTGGAGCAATTGCAACTGAAAAATAAAACGCCCAAACAGAAGGTAGAAAAATACTTTTTATTTTGAATTTATTAACTGGAATATGACATTACTTTATAGTTTTATTTCTCCAGTGTTTTACATTTCATGTTTGGATTTTGGGGTTCCCAGTTTAATTATTATCTGACCAAGGAAGTTAGCCTACACGTATCCTCGGTAATTTTTGTGGGTGGGGCTGGGGGCGGGGCAGGGGTGGGACTAGGGGCAGAGAATGGGTGGAGCATGGCGAGCCACAGGTGTCGGGTTTTTCTCGGTGAAAAAGTTGGCAACCCTATTTCTCTCAACTTTATAATTTTACAATACTATCTTCTGCTACTCATTTTATATTACAATTGATGAGAAGTTTGGGGGTGCCGTTACTGCATGATTATTTTGCTTCTTGTGCTGTTTGTTTCATGGTATTTATATTGTAAGCTCTGGTTTACCTTGAAATAAAGTCGCGAAAAACAAAAACTGATCGGAGACCGGGCGCTCTCGCCATTATTCTTATGGAGGCAATTATCGGGATTATGCGTTTAACTACCTCGAGGAAAATCTGTTGTGTCACAATATCCTAAAAATACATTTATAAACTACATCCCCCGCAGAGAGTCTGGAGCAGTAGCAAGCCCGGCCAGGTAATGCTCACGCGGCCCGGGTGACATTCTCTGGGGGCGGAGCCAAGACGACGGCCGCTCCCGGCGCGGCGGCATGACGTTTACCTGAGGGCGGAGCCAAGACGGCAGCCGCTTCCGGCGCCGCGGGGATGACGTTACGCCCTCCTGGTATCCCGACACCTGTAACCGTCGGTGGGTGCTGATAGCGCTTGAGACCGGGACCAGGTTATTAGGTACCCCTGGATAGTCTTTCCTTCACCGCCTCGTTTCCCAGTCCGCGGGGACGCGGATAGCAAAGGACTGCAGAAGAAAATGTTCTAGGGTTCTCGCAGGAAATGACGTCGGGGTTCCGGAAGCATGGCGGCTTCTTCTCGTTGTTAGTGCAGGTAATGGCGAGCTTTGTGCTCCTGGGGTTGTTGCACACGACCTAGGATCCAGTGACGGAGCTTCCTGTGCTGTCACGAGCTGCAGCCCTGAGCTCTTGTGCTGTGAGACATCGGTGCCTCTTCGTGCTTTGGACGTCCAGCTTCTGAAGTGACTCTGAGGATAAGTCTGAAGGTGGTGTGATGATTACTCGCCCGATTTCAGTAACGCGCTGGACGTCCGGAGTCGCATCCAAACTTACACCTGCTCTAGGCACGAATAGGCCTGGGAAAAGTTCTTGCTTGTTCAGCCGGCCACCTGGAGGGCGTGCAGAAGAAGGTACACTCATGTCTCCTATCTTTTCCATGTTAATAACAAACACTGACGAGGATTGAACGCGCATATTATTGTTTTCTCATGTCGCTGGGCATCCTCTTATGCCAGCATGCATGAGATGGCCCCCAACCCCCCCCCCCCCCCCACACACACACACAGTTTCCCCAGGGGTATATCTATATGGCCATTGGTGTGAGCATACGCATCGGGGACATCTATTTACTAAAATTGGGTGGAGGCATATGTGTCCATAGTTTCCTGGCACGCTGTGCTCTGGATATCCCTGATTGGACTTGGACATCCTTTATAAAATGCCACTTCACACGTACTACATTACACAGTGGGGATTAAACCAACACTAGAAACCAAACCAGTTGCCATTCCTAACAGGGCTGTACTGAGGGCTTTACAAGTTTGGAAGGGGTGTTGATGTCATCAGTGGGGTTCCGGGAAACCCAGCAAGAGCAAGTTCCTGCATAGCTGGGGAGGAGGGGGGCAGGTTCACAAGTTACACAGGGTGCAGTTTTAGCTTGGTACAGTCCTGAACCCTATATGATCTCTTTGGCACAAACATGAGATCTTGTGAAGTCACAACACAACCCTGAACTCCTGACAAGTTATAGCACCATACTGATCTTCTGAGGTTTGTGGTCCTGCAATGTTAGAACACAGCTCTGAGCTCTTGTGATGGCACCACACAGATCCCTAGAGATCAGAGTGACATGATCAATATCAGACACTACAAATTGCTGAAATTTATTTATTTGCATTATTTGTTATACCAACTTTCATCTTAAAATCAAGGTGGTTTACAAATCCAATATAAAAATGAAAGCAAAATCATAAAATAAAACAAGACATACAAAAGTGATGTAAATAGCACAATATTTCCCAAAAATCAAACAAAATGGCTAAAAAAAAAAGAAAAAATACAAATATTTAATAAATAGTAAATTACTAAATATATTTGGACAGCGAGACCATCCCAACTGTTAGGCAAAATAGAGGATTGCTGTATGCATTAAAAAGCAGGGCATTCAAAGCTAAACAATGGATTTTGACAGCCGGGAGGTTGAATAACTTAAGGTTTGCCTAGAGCACAGCACCTTGAACCAACTCTGGGGCCAGACCAGTAGTTATTGTTTTCCTCCATAGACAGATTGCATAATTCTTACTGCTGGACTCCTGTGCTATATAATATTTTGTGTCTTCCATTTCCAGGTCAGTTTGAGGCTGTGGGTGGCATGTTCTTGTGTAGGCAGCTGGTCTGTGCATCATTTCTTCTGAGATCTGTGCTGCAGCATCAGGTTTTACATTGCAGGATCTTCTCCACAAGTTATGCAGCATGGACCAATCAGCGACGACCAGGGAAAAAAAAAGACCTTTCCGAAAAGAAATTGGTAAATTCTGAGATGAAAAATTGGACTCTAGTTGCTCAGAATTTGAAAGCTGCCAGTGCAGTTATTGCTTGAAAGTCTGAGCCACTCTGTGCACTTGTCTCTCTTAATCTAAATGCTTTTCTGTCCATCCGTGGTGTTAGAACGGGGAATCTAGCAATATGTTACTGCATAATTGTTTGTGCATATGGCATGACTAGATTCTGACTCTGAGACACACTGCCGTGTTGCTGCTGATAGTTAATGGTACTAAGTCACAGTGGTTCCTGAGAATATATGTAGTATTTAACGTTTCTGAAAGCTCCTCCTCCTTAAACTCAAATTCATAGTGACAAGAGTGTCTATTAGCGGTTCTGTTATATTGATCTACATGAGAACCTCATGCAAGCACCACAGTGATACAGGGAAAGCACAAATACAACAGTACCTAAAATGTTTTCAAAAGGGGTCCATAAGAAATAGCACATACCATTTTCATGTGTTCTAATAAAACACTGTAACCGTGATAACAGGTATTTTCAACTAAAAAGGAAAGGTGCTTAGGAATAATACTCCACAAAAAAGCATAGCAGCTGAGAAACGGGCATGGTGATGCACTGAGGAATGTTGCAGGGGCGACTGCCTGAAAATGGATCTCTCTTCTATCTTGCCTAGACTCGATACTTTGTGGATCAGCGCAGAATTTCTGTATTTGGAGGAAGAGGAGGCAGAGGTGCCAGCTGTTTCCACAGCGAGCCCCGGAAGGAGTTTGGGGGACCTGATGGTGGTGATGGGGGTAATGGGGGACACGTGATTTTAAAAGGTAAATGGATGGAAGGAGAGGGCCTTGAGTCTAGGAGTCAACAACGTGCTTAAGTTTTCTCAGAGTACAACAGAACCCCTAATATCTATTGTATTGAAAAACATCATTGTGGTGAATATTTATGCTTTTTCTAATTGCCTGTGTGACTATAGATATGAGGGCAATAAAAAAAACCCCTTATGCCTTTGTTTTAAAGAATCTTTCATTTCATCTCCTCTTGTTCTGTAAATGAGAGACAGATGGCACTGTGCTCTCGCATTCAGGAAGCTGTGTAAGGTGGCATTTTCATCTGTGATTGACTAATGCTGTTCTCACAAGCACTCTTTCTATAATCCAGTAGTGAATGCACATTCATCTATAAGTGCATTCGCTCTGCTGCTCCTCACTGCCTTTCTTAACTTATCTCTCCCTACGCCCCTCCTCAGGAACTCTGCTATTCTGGCAAATCACTTCTGTCCATGCCCTTCTCTTCCATTGCTAACTCCAGACTTTGCTCCTTTCACCTGACTGCTCCTTATGCCTGGAACAAACTACCTGAGTCTGTACATCAGGCGCCTTCTCTGACCCTTTTCAAATCCAGGCTGAAAACTCACCTCTTCACTGCCGCTTTTGGATCTTGGCTCACCTGGTCTCCTTTGTGCTTCCTTACCATTCCCCCTAGATGTATCCCGTGTCTACAGCTACTGTGTTGTCTGTCTTGACCTAGATTGTAAGCTCTGATGAGCAGGGAGTGTCTTTTACATGTGTTTGTGCAGCACTACGTACATCTTGTAGTACTGTACAAATGTTCAGTAGTAGTAGATTTGTTGCTGCTTATGTTCACACTGGGAGGAGATCAGAAAGCAAGCTCCACTTTAATCCTGGAGAAAGAAAACTCGCTCAAGGATTTAATTGCTCTATGTCATTAGTTGCCCTAGGAATAACTGATGAAGCATTACATGTTTGTGAATGGATTTTTAGCATCAAGTTCATGATGAAGTCTGAACACAAAAAAAAGTGATCCAAATTGAAATTGTTCGAGCAATTCCTCAGGAACAGGATTAATCTAGAACCGGTGAACTAATTCAGGCACAGACAACTGTATATGTGAAAATAGTGTAATATTGCTGAGCTATCAAAATCATTTGTTACTTGGCTGAAGCAGTAGAACCTAAAGTTGAAAAAAAGCTCTAATTATTATTTTCAAATCCCTGGGAATCATTTTAAAGAGAGATGATTTTTCTTTCAGTGGATGCCCAAGTAAAGTCACTTTCGTTGGTGCAGCCAATTTATCGGGGGATGGATGGCGAGCCTGGGGGAAGCAAAAACTGCTTTGGATGCAATGGGGAAAACTTATATATTAAGGTGATCTGCTAAGTTTTGTGCAAATCCTTCTGCGATGTGGAATCAGCAGCTGCTATATGTGTATTTTTCGTTTTGTAAGGTCCCTCGGGGCACTCTTGTGAAGGAGGATGGGATAGTTGTGGCTGACCTATCGCAGCCTGGGGACAAGTACATTGCAGCCTTAGGAGGAAATGGAGGCAAAGGAAACCGCTTCTTTCTAAGCAATGAGAACCGTGCACCGGTAATGGCCACAGAAGGAGAGGGAGGCCAGCAGAGGATTTTGCAGCTGGAGCTGAAGACCATGGCACATGCTGGGATGGTGAGCCATACATCAGATCATTCGGTCATCTGTCTCTCTGTTGTAGTCAGAAAGCCAGAGACTATTCTCGTTGAACAAACAGCAAACTTCAGGATATTTGGTTAAATGCCAGACCTACATTAAACCTGGTAGAGATTGATTGAACCTAGGCCTATAATTTTTGACATATGAGAGCTTGAACATGTTCTAGGTAGTTTGAGACATGCTTCACTTTTTGAATTGTGAAGTTTGGGGTTGATATTCAGACCCCTTAGCCAGTTGGCCAATGGTAGGCAGTCCAGTCTTGTAGCACTAGTAGTAGCAGCAGCAGCAGCAGTTGAGAGTGCTGAGCATGATATTCAGTGGCACTTTCAGGATGGTGCTCCTGAATATCTCCACTATCTGGTTAGCGTGGGCAGAGCAAGGGAGATATCTATGCTATCCAGAAAAGGGCTGACTTTGTCTAGTTAGTGGGATTTTCAGTTGACACTTATCCAGGCAACTGAGGCTGCATGAAATGAAATCCGGTAAGTGCCAGTTGAATATCCCACTAACTGGGCAAGTGTAGCACTTATCAGGACAGCACCGCTCAGCCCAGATAGTCAGTGACAACTCCTCTCCGGACACTACTGCGGAATATCCCACATCTGACTGTCGTGGTGTATGAGGACTATGTGATGAAAACTCTGATGTAGCCTCCCATTCCCTCTGTGCTGGGTGATGTAGAGCAGGTCCTGCTGCTTGGACTTAAGAGTGCCAGTTTGTTGTCACCGTGTGTGTGTGAGATATTGCATAATGATGTGGTGTACATTTTAATTCTGGCATTATCTTGTCATGTAATAAGTGGAGAACTGCAGTGATTTTTGAGCTCTTACAGTCTAGCACAAGATAGTGACGTATGTTCTGACCTCCTCTCCCGGTATCCTTCCAGGTCGGATTTCCCAATGCAGGAAAGTCATCACTGTTGCGGACTATCTCCAATGCTAAACCTGCTGTAGCCCCTTATCCCTTTACCACCCTCAATCCCCATGTTGGCATCATTCAGTACCAAGATCATGAGCAGCTTGCAGGTGAGATCCATAACATTGGCATTTAAACATGGGAAAAATACCGGAAAGTTCCTGCAGACGCATTCATCTGGCTGCATCTGTGGACTCGTGGAAACTGGAACTGCAGGTCCACGGCTGTATTGGGATAGAACCACGACTGGCTCAGCCTGCCCCTTTTGACTTGGAGCTTTTTTACAGCCCTCGGTCCAAGTAATTATCAGCCTTGCTCCACAGATATCCCTGGACACCGTGAAACCTTTTCTGAAATTTTCTCCATTATTCCATGTTTGTTAAAATCCAAAGTGAGATTGGGTCCAAAGGCATGTAGCAGATATCACATACATTTACCAGCCACTGCTCCCTTCAGACAGAATTTGAATGGTGACTGGAGGCATTAAGGCAATTTTAGATAGGGCTCAGAGAGGGAAACTCCCACATTCAGATCAGGAAGTGGAGAATTTCCATAGTATTCTACAAGAGGGTCTGCCAGAGGTAGAACCTCTTGCAAAATAGATGCAGGACTGTACAGATTGTCTCGTGCCGTCCAGATGAGCAACTTAATAAAAACATAAAACAAAAACTACATGTATGTCGAGAGCAGTTTCTGACAATCCCTGCTTGTCCCATGCTCCTAGTTCAGCACCATTGGATTTCCCGCTCTGCCCCAATCATGTCTCCCCTCTGACCTGACTGACACATGTGCCACTCTCTTCCACATATCTGTTGGCCTCTATCCAATTCCTCTACTTTCTTCCCCCCTGCCTTCTCCCTCTTTAGTCATGGCAATAGCACCTCCATGTGTTGCGCCCCCCCCCACACGCCAAGGTCATGGATGTTATGTGCCCCTTCCCTGGGCTTACTCAGGGTCTCTGGTACAAGCGTGAGAAGAACCAGTGCCCACTTCCTCCTGCCCTGCTTGGTGCTGGGATCTAAAATGGTGGCTAGAGGTAATCATATGGGGTGGGGGTGGGGTGGATAGTGTCCATGACTTGGGGGGCAGTCAGATAGAAGTGTTATTGCCTTTAGGCTTGTCATGCCTACAGAGGGAGAAAGCCTGCGGGGCTTGAGAGTAGGGGAGTTGGATGGTTTCTTGGGGTGATTAGGGGCCAGTGGGTTTGTTGGAAGATGAAGGTACAGGGGAAGGGGGTGGCACAAGATACCAGGGGCTGGAAGACTTGAACATTTACTGTTGCTCATTTGTGCCTCGTGGCAGGTGTAAATGCCAACATCTACATTTTTGGCAAAGCTGTGGCTTCCCTATATGAAATGGAGCATCCACCCAGATACCGCTCTCGCCAAACCTCCAGGATTTTTCGATGTGGTAGATCGCCATATCTAAAAAGCACCTGTTCTGAGATAGCATTTACACATGTGAATGTAGCTTTAATGAAGGAGGAAAGAGATTCTCATATTAAATTGCCTTGAACATCAGCGAGAACTCCAGGATGTTATCATTAGCTGTGTAATATTCATCTGGCTGGTTTCTAATCGGTGTCTTGGAATGTCTGATTCATAGGGAGAGGGTTAGGCGTGTTCTTAAGGTGGTGGCAGTGGTGATACAAAGCCCACCTCCCCTTCACAAGTCCTGCCGTGCTGCACGCTGGGAGTTGCTCTTGTGCTGATGGGCAGCGAATTGAGTAGATCAGAGCTGGGATGTATACATATGGCTCCAGCTGTATTGTAATTTGTGATCTTTTTGGTGTAGCTCTTTCCAATGCTGCTGCTGCTTTTCGACTTAACATCGAGCCAGAAGGAACAGGACACTCGTGTTATGCTAGTAAAAGGGAGGCACTTTGTCTCTCACACGTAGGAGTGAAATTCTTCACTTGTCACTGTGGCTTTCTCACATTTTCCTGTCAAACCTACAAGTGTTTTCTTGCATGCTCATACCCATCTTTGCACATCCTCACCCCATTACACATTTGTCCTTCCTCTAACATTTTCATCCTTTGTCTTTCTTCTTCTAGTTGCTGATATACCTGGAATAATACGTGGCGCCCACCAGAACCGAGGCCTTGGTTTTGCATTCCTGAGACACATTGAGCGCTGCCGCTTTCTCCTGTTTGTTTTGGATCTCTCCGTATCCGAACCATGGACTCAGCTTCAAGACCTAAAGTATGAACTGGAACAATATGAAGAAGGCTTATCAAGAAGACCTTGTGTTATTGTGGGGAATAAGATTGACTTGCCGCAGTCTAAGGTGAACCTACCGCTCCTGCGGGAGAAGGTGGAAGAGAAGATTATTGCCATATCTGCACTGACTGGACACAATGTAGAGGAGCTGATACTATATCTACGTGAACTCTATGACGGTTACATAGATGCAGATATCTCAAAGTTACAGAAACCGCTCAAGTGGTAGGAGCCTAAGCCTTTAAGGAGACAGCATAGGATCTCATCCTCCCTTCCTGAAGGGGAAACCACAGGAGGAACCTAGCCATAGGATCTTGTCTAACTCTGGACCAAGAGTGAAAGATAATTGAGTGATTACAACTCTGTCCAAGAAAGAAAACTGAGCCAAAGAACATTCAGAGCTTACCTTGAAGAAAATTGCAGCTCTGTACACCTCACTACATCGTTCTTAATATAAAGATAATTAAAAGCTAGAATTTATTTAGTTTGTACCTTTATATACTGATCACTCCACTGATGAGCGGAATAGAGAAGCCAGCGAGATTTTGTCCATGTCTGCCTCATACTGCTTTTACCACTTACAAGAAACTCCATCGCCACTACTGCTACTGTGAGAGAGCCAACCTCACACCCAAGTATTTCTAAAAATAGTTACAAACTATAGTACTAGGGGCCCATTCGAAAGGAGTCATATGCGCTAACAAGTACCTGCACCTTTTACTCTTTATCAGTCATTAGTTCCACAATTCACATACTTTGTAGTCCATTCATTTTTCTTTACTGTTCTTACCACTGTACTTGGTATACTGTAAGTTGCTGAGTTATTTTACTGCACAGCAGTTGCTTGCCAAATGCTTATTTGGCCACTGACACTGTTGCTATTGTTCAATTTGCTGCTCCTTAACCTGACCCGGCTGCAGGTTATGAATGGTCTTCTCCCTGAGGGGTTGGTGAATTCCCAAGGGAACAGAAAAAACATTAGCTAGCATGAGTCTTGTTCTAATATTGGCAAGGAACTGGTTGACAGCAAAATAATTCAACTGCTTACAGAGTATAGTGAGAACTGTGAAATTGAGCATATGAACATTTAATAAATGTGAAATGTATTGATGAGGAAGCTGTTTTTATTTGAAAAGTATATTTAAAAAAATGTGTTTGAGCAGTAAAGCAAAGAAAAATTGTTGTTATTAAGTACCCTTGAGTCGTCTATTCATGGCAACCCTGTGGATAGTTGTTCAGTCTTTAGCCAAGTGACTCATTGTTGATAGCGTTGCCTCCATAGCTGCTGTTACTGTACCGATCCATCTCATTGCCGGCCTTCCTCTTTTGCGTTGACCTTCAGCCTTACCAAGCGTGATGTCTTTCTCTAACAGTCTCTCTCTTTGCATGATGTGTCCAAAGTAAGAAAACTTAATGGACTATAAAGTGAATTGTGGGACTGATGACTGATTCAAGGAGTACAAGGTGCAAGTACTTTCTAGTACACGTGCCTCCTTTCTGATGGTCCCTAGTACTGTTTGTATGTAATTAATTTTGCAGCTAGTTGTGAGTGTAATTTGGCTTTCTCATAGTAACACTAGGGGTGGGGAGTGTTTTGTAAGTAGTTTGATATTTTCCTTCAGTTGGTGGAATTGTTGTGTGGACATTCACAGTTTTTACACAGTATTTCTTGTAGGGCTGTGGTAGCTATTTCAGCAGGGTCTGGTTGAATTACTAATAAAGCACCACTGTGGCAGGAGCTGTACGTAGTCTGTTATAGAGACTGTGCAGTACTAAAAGCCATTGGTAACATTTATTAACCTCGCTTTAAATGGACACATTTCTATACAAACTTACTTAAAAGCTGTTCATGTTTACTAGAGACAGAGCCTGAACCCTCACAGCAGGAATGGACAGTCTAGACAAATTTCATTCTGGCTCCGCTGTATCCTGATAACAGAGTTGGATATAACATATCCAAATTTTTACATTTGGCTGGAATTTGCATTGCTCAGTTCACTTGGAAATTTATAAGTGAACAGAAGGAGTTGCCACATGGCTATTCAGTACCAGGCATGTATCTAAATCGGAGCCACCCTGGTCTTGGCCTAACAAATCAGATCTAATGTAGTAAGTCAACTTCTGATTGACCTGAAGTTTGGTGAATTGTATCAGGCTCTTTATATAATAAGAGCTGGTGCCAATTCCAAGCCTTTTTCTCTTTGCAAGGGAGTTTGATGTGATTTGTTTTACAAAACTGCAGGGAGATCATTCGGACCACCGGAACTGAAGTGTGTTTGTATCTTTCTGTTTCAAGGCCAGAGACTTATCAGCCCCACCCCCCCTCGTAGCATAGTAATATAGTTGATGACAACAGATAAAGACCAGTATGGCTCATCAAGTCTGCCCAACAAGGGGCTAGCGTTGTAGAGGTGACCCTGTTGCACGTTCCCCCCCCCCCCTGTGCCTGCTGCTCCATGCCATGGATGTCGCAAGTAAAGGCTGGGTCTCCCTTCTCCGGCAGCACCTTCACATCAGCCAGCCCAGGGAGCAGAAATCAGGCTTGCGAATCCAGCGTAGGACTACCACCTTGATAGCTTGCAGCAGTGCCCGTGGGTCAGGCCACTTCTGTATTTTAAGCAGATTACTGTTAACTTCAGCACCAATGTTTCTGATGTCAAATAACTATGTTGTGAAAGGGGTCATGGGTTAGCATACCCAGAGTTCTTTTCCCAGTGGTTGTGCTGCTGAAATCCATATGGTTCATAATATTTGTTAGAGTAAATCAAACCCCTGTTCCATGCCACATGCTGGAGATGCAGACTGCGTGTGCTGCCTTTTAGCATGTATTGCTATGTCACATACTAGAGCACAGGTATGCTGAGCGTGACCAGTATGGAACGTTTTCCTGAATTATAAATCAGAAGTGTGACTCTGTCATTGTCGGTCTCATTTTCAGGATAACCATAATAAACAATATTTGCATATGCATTACCTCATTTGTATGAAAGTATAGCTCAGTCTTATTCAGTTGGGCTCTTAAGCTTTGCAGTTGAATAGTTCAGCTATAATTGAAGCCAAATGGGTTCTTGATCTCCCATGTGTCATTGGTAAATGGTGAAAAGAACATGAATCTGCTTTGCCAAAATGCGAGACCCTGATTTGTGAAGGCTTCCAAGATAAGGCTAGTTGAGCTAAACAAATGAGAAGTAATGTTGCAGTTTTCTGACCAGGGAAGTTGGCGCTCAACCGACTAATGAATGATCGCTATCTGGTGCTTCTTTCTTGCTTTTTCTTCACATCCCTCTTCTTCTCGAGAGCAGCTTCTCCCCCCCCCCCCCTTCCACGCTCTATAGAATCTCAGCTGGTCAGCATTTGTGTGTCCTAAATAATTAGCTTCAGGCATCTGTGTTGAAATAATGTGCCATTTGGGTAAATTTGAAGAACCATGAAGATAATCAGAAAGTGTTGGTATTTCCTACTGCCTCTCTGACTTCATCACAGTGGTGGCCTGCCTTTATTTTGTGCTTTTAGAGTAAAAGAAAGAAGAACCAGCTCCAGTCACGAAGGAGCTTTCGCTGCTCTGCCCTTATTCAGCTTAGATTGTTACTGGCTGAAAGTCACCTTTATTTATTTTTTTACAGTTACTGCCAAATATTAGAAATTTCAGGTTCTTTCAGGCACTGATAGTCTGTGTTGCATTGGACAATCAACTATCAATAAAGAAACAACAAGCAGTCAAGAAATCCAACGATGCATTGCTCTTGGCAGAATAGCTATGAAGGACCTAGACATGTTTCTCAAGAGCAGAGATGTCTCTCTCCGTACAAAGATTTGACTTGTCCAAGCCATGGTATTTTCAATAACGTCATATGGATGTGAAAGCTGGACAGTGAAAAAGATAGATAGTAAGAAAATTGATGCCTTTGCATTATGGTGCTGGTGACGAATACTGTGTATACCATGGACTGCCCAAAGAACAAACCAGTCAGTACTAGAGGAGATCAAACCTAAACTTTCTTTAGAAGCTCAGATGACAAGACTTCGACTTTCATACTTTGGACACATCATCCCTTTTTCCATCCTGCCCTCCGCCTCTTTCCCCTTCCTCTCCCCCTCCTTCCCCTCCCCCCTCTACATATCTACCTCCTCTTTTCCACAGGTGGTCCTCCTTCCAACCTGTAACCATCTCAGATCTGTCTAAGGTATATTCCACATCTCGGAAGTCCACTTGCTCCCTAGAACCTATCCCCTCCCAATGACTTCTCAATGCCTCCCTAGCTCTTTCCCCACACATTCTGTCCATTGTCAATTCTAGTCTCTCATCTGGTACCTTTCCCTCTGTCTGGAAGCACGCTGTCATCCGCCCCATTCTTAAAAATAACTCTCTTGATCCATCCTCTCCAGCCAACTGGCGCCCCATCTCAAATCTTCCCTTTCTTTCAAAAATTATTGAAAAACTGGTCTATGTACAACTTTCCTCCCACCTTGAAGCCTCCCTGATACATCACCCTCGTCAGTCTGGTTTTCGTCCCAACCACAGTACCGAATCTATTCTGCTTTCCCTTCTCAATGACTTGCATATTGCCCATGATCACGGCCTCATCTCTATTGCTGTCTCCCTTGACTTAGCTGCTGCTTTTGACCTTGTGGATCATCACACCCTTCTAGATCGTTTATATAACATTGGGCTCTTTGGTTTCACTCCTATCTTTCTCATAGGTCCTTTTCTGTTTCCTAGGGTCTCTCTTCCACTCCCCCGACCCCCCCACTCCCATGTGGTGTCCCCCACGGCTCTGTCCTTGCTCCTCTTCTATTTAATGTCTTCATGGTTCCCCTTGCCCTTTTGGTCCAGCATCACAGCCCATTACTATGCAGATGATATTATTATTCTTCACCACACCGACCCCTCTGTCCCTGATCTCACCCCCCTCAATTCCTGTTTGGCTTCGGTGGCCACCTGGTTCTCTTCTAACTTCCTGCATGTGAACCCCTCTAAAACCTCTGCTATATGGTTTACTTTCGGTGCCCCAGCCCCCTCCATCACCCCTCTTCTGTCCTCCTCCCCTCTTCCACTTGTTTCCTCCCTGCGTTACCTAGGGGTTGTCCTGGATTCTGCTTTATCATTCAAGGAACACATTTCTGTGGTACAACGGTCCTTCTATACATTTGGACAACTTTGTGCAGTTTGCCCCTTTATTTCACCCTCTTCTATGACCACACTGCTCTTATCTCTTGTGGTATCTCGTCTAGATTATTGTAATGTTGTTCTCGCCGGCCTTCCTCAAGTTCAATTACAGCGATTGCAATTAGTTCATCACACAGCAGCATGTATCCTGGTGCATGCCTCACGCTTTGATCATATCACCCCCCTCCTAATTCACCTGCACTGGCTTCCACTTGTCTATCGTATTCATTTCAAAGTTCTCATCCATGTGCATAAAACCATTCACACCAGTGTCCCTCTCTATCTTGCTGATCAGATTCCCCTTCACTCTTCCCACTGTTCCCTTCGGTCAATCCATCTGAACCGTATGTTCCTTCCCTCTCCGTCGCAGGCTCATCTTGAATCTATACGTTCTGCTTTTTTCTTCTTGGGCCCATGACTCTGGAACTCGCTTCCCCTTGCTTTCCGCCTCGAACCCTCTTATAAGACTTTCAAGTCCATGCTGAAGACCCACTTATTCTCCTCTGCTTTTCACCTCCCTCCCCTATCTCCCCCACCTCGTTGAATGTTGATGTTTCTAAACCTTCTATTTCCTTTGCATTATTACTGCTATGTTTTTGTTGCTGTATTCTTTCTCTATACTGTTCTGTCTCTTTCTTTTCTTTTTACTATGGCGTTCTTTCCCTTTTCTCAGCAGCCTTATTTTTGATATTGTGAACCACTCTGTGCCTTGTGGTGTGAGTGGTATATCAAATGTGTTAATAAAGATATCATTGGAGAAAGACATCATGCTTGGCAAGATAGAAGGTCAACGCAAAAGAGGAAGGCCACGGCAGGAGACAATGTACTACTGTGGATCAGGAACTGGTTAAAAGATAGAATGCAGAGGCCAATTTTCCCAATGGAGAAAGGTGAATAGTGGAGTACCCCAGGGATCTGTGCTGGGTCTGCTGCTTTTTGACATATTCATAAATGACTTGGAAAAGGGAATAACGAGTGAGGTTATCAAATTTGCAGATGACACACAACTATTTAAAGTCGTTAAAACCAAAGAGGATTGTGGAAAGTTGCAAGAGGATCTTGATAAATTGGAAGACTGGGCATCAAAATGGCAGATGAAATTTAATGTGGACAAGTGCAAAGTTGTGCACCTAGGGAAGAACAACCCAAACTATGGTTACACGATGCAAGGTTCCACATTAGGAACCACCACCCAGGAAAAAGATTTAGGCATCATTGTGGATAACATGTTAAAACCCTCGGCCCAGTGTGCAGCGGCGACCAAGAGAGCAAATAGAATGCTAGGTATCATAAGGAAAGGAATGGAAAATAAAACAAAAGATATTATAATGCCTCTATATCGTTCCATGGTGAGACCGCACCTTGAATATTGTGTGCAATTCTGGTCGCCATATCTTAAAAAGGATATAGTGTTATTAGAAAAGGTTCAGAGAAGAGCCACCAAAATGGTAAAGGGTATGGAAGGATACTCCTACGAAGAAAGGCTAAAAGGTTAGGGCTCTTTAACCTGGAAAAGAGACGGCTGAGGGGAGATATGATAGAAGTCTATAAATTAATGAACGGAGTGGAACGGGTAAACGTAGATCGATTGTTTACGTTATCAGAATATAGAAAGGCTAGGGGACATGCAATGAAGCTACAAGGTAAACTATTTTAAGACTAATAAAAGAAAATATTTTTTCACTCAACGTGTAATCAAACTCTGGAATTTGTTACCGGAGGATGTAGTAAAGGCTGTTAGTGTAGCTGGGTTTAAAAAAGGTTTGGAGAAGTTCCTGGAGGAAAGGTCCATAAACCATTATTAAGAAGGGTCCCAGGATATCAATGCTTGACCCAGTACAAGCATTGTGGAACCTGTGTCTTTTGGAGAAACTGCTAGGTACTGTGACATGGAAGCCTATACAGAGCCTATGATAATAGAGGAAAAAGAGAAAGTTACCTTAAAACCTGTTAGGCAGCCAGCACACACAGCTCAGAAGGAGCAAAGAAACAGTGGAATAGGATTACCACACACAAGCCATGATGCAGCAAGAAGTTTAGGATCTGATTATTATCACCTGTCCAGGAAAGCACAGGGAACGTGTAGTGGAGAGGGAGATAAAAGCTGCTGGGTAGATCCAGCAGAGGTCAGTGCGAGCAGCAGCTGTGCAGGAAGCAGAGGTCACAGAGAGGGAAGCCTGCTGAATCCAGGAAGCAGTGGGAGTAGCCCTGGAACAGGAAGCAGCAAGGGAAAGGCTTCAGAAGAACGTGGCTGTTGAAGTGCTCAGAGTGCTAGCAACTGGAGGTCTGAGGTGGAGCCTGCTTACAGCCAAGAGGTAGAAGCTATAACTCCAGAGAGAAGGAGAGACCAAGCTGAGGTCAGAAAGCTGTCCAGACTGGGAGAGCAGGGGAGTCCACAGTCCTCCATTACCAGAGAGAAGACCTCACCATTTATACAGGTGGGAACCAAGCTTTATCAAAGGGACAGCTAAAAGGTCTGTTTGTACCAGAGGGTCAGAGCAGTGCACAGAGCATGAATTAACTACAGTAAGATATAAAACAATTTGTAGCCGTTGGAGATTAGAGGAGGAGAGCCAGAGAGGACATACTGCAGTAACAGGTATTCCAAAACCTACTTGCTTAGAACTGTACCCTTGTAGTCCAACTGAATCCTCAGAGAGAGGCTTGTACAGAAACAGCTATGAGGATTTAAACCCAAGTGTAACACCGGGTGAATGCGAGCTGATGCAGTGGGAAAGTAATAACAATATTCCTGAATGTGCTCCCATGGACTGTATGTTATGCATGTCTGATAATGTTGAATCCTTGCGCTGAAGACCTGTAAGCTACAAAGAAAAAGAACATATTTTTCTTTGGAAGTACTGTTTTTGTTTCCAAGTTTTGTTGTACAAAAGATATTCTTGAGGGAAGGGGAATAAAGCCCTTATCTTTGTTTTGCCTTAACACTCGACTGAAGACTATTTTGTTCTGCAAGATAGGAGGCAACTATAACCTTGGGGCCCTAGGCGAAGGCCTATACGGGACCTGTGGGGTCACAGTACGTATGACCTAGATTGGCCACTGTTGGAAACAGGATACTGGGCTTGATGGACCTTGGTCTGACCCAGTATGGCATATCTTATGTTCTTATGCCAGCAATGAGATGGATCAATACAATAGCAGCAGCTACGGGTACCAGTCTGTCAACAATGAGCCGCCTGACTGAAGACTGAACATAGTTTAGGACAACTATCCAAGGGCTGTCAGGAGTCGACACCGACTCAGTGGCACTTAACAACAACAAAACATTCTCTAAAGTAGAGTCCTTGGAGATGAAATGGTAAGCTAAGTCATGCTTTGCAGGTTTAGGGGCTCTTAAAATGATTTTATATTTTGTATGCCCTTGGTACATCTTGTGCCTGTGCCTCTCCTCTTGTTGCTGCCTGCACATACAGAACCCAAGAGGTGAGCAGGTTTGGAGTGAGATCCCTTATTATTTAGCCTGCTGTGAGGTGATGTTGTAAACTCCATGTGTATGGATGCTTAAACTCCTTTTTAGCATCGCAAAGAAGATCCTGGGTGTGCATCCCTATAACGTTTGTGCTTGATGTCCTATTCACACCAAATTTTCTGGACATACTAGGGGGGAATCAGAGGGCTCTGACAGATGTGTGAATTTTTTAGCTTCAGGCATATTGGCAGCCAGTAGACGGGTGGTTGGTAAAATAGGCTCTTTCATTTCTGGGTATAAGTTGTGCAGAGAGTTCAGTCCAATTGCTTAATTCCATCCCTCTCCCTGCACCTAGCAGGATCTTTGCTTTTATAGAATTTTAAAATAGTACATCTGGCCATGGCTTCAATTTCCTGTAGTCCTCCGAGTTCCCTGATGGAGATACTCTGCTGTCGGGAGCAGACCTGATTTTTGGAATATGTACAATGGTGATTTTTCAAATATGCCTTAGCCTGCTTAATTTGCATG
Source organism: Ichthyophis bannanicus (assembly GCA_033557465.1). Taxonomy (NCBI): domain Eukaryota; kingdom Metazoa; phylum Chordata; class Amphibia; order Gymnophiona; family Ichthyophiidae; genus Ichthyophis; species Ichthyophis bannanicus. Next base: position 124,831,256 of record CM066049.1, read on the forward strand.
TTGTGGGTAACCTGAAAACCCATTATAAATAACTTAGATTTATAAATCTCCTTACTATTTAGAGCAGGGGTGTGCAAGTTAAGTCCTCAAGGACTATAAAGAGGTCAGGCTTTCAGGATATCCCTAATGACTATGCATGGGATAGATTATGCATACAATTAAGGCAGCATCTATGTAGATCTATTTCATGCATATTTCAACTACTTTCAACTAAACCCCAAAAAATCCACAGCAACTTGGATAACAGGTGGAGCCCCATCTCCTGATAATGGCCCCAACAATTCAGGGTTAGCCCACTGCATTAGTATCTTCCTTCAGATACCTTTGGTGTTTTTCTCAATTCAGATCTTTTACGCATCACATTGGTCAAGTGGTCAAATCTTCCTTCAATTCCTTGCACCGCTTTCAAGCCATCCCACCCTTAATATGTATACTCTAGAGGAAAGGCGGGATAGAGGAGATATGATAGAGATGTTTAAATTCCTCCGTGGCATAAATGCACAGAAGGGAGAGTCTCTTTCAATTGAAAGCAAGCTCTAGTATGAGGGGACATAGGATGAGGGTGAAAGGGGATAGACGCCGGAGTAATATGCGGAAATATTTCTTTACGGAAAGAGTGGTAGATGTGTGGATTAGTCTCCCAGTGGAGGTGGACAAGGATAGTATGTGAATTCAGAAAAGCATGGGACAAACACAGAGAATCTCTAAAGGAAAAAAAAGGGGACTGTTGTAGTGGTTGATATGGAAGGGCAGACGAGATAGGCCATGTGGTCTTTTTCTGCCATCATGTTTCCTAGAGATCTCGGTGCAGTTTACTGCCATTCTCAGCAATTATCTCTAGACTTGATTACTGCAATTCTGTAATTGCTGGTTTATCTTCTGCTGTCTTTAGAAGACTTCAAACAGTACAGGATACAGCTATCCATGTACTCACTTAGGTCTGTAGGTACGACCATGCAACTCCTCTCAGTATCACTGGTTGCCAGTAAAATATTGTGTCCAATACAAATTTCTCCTCACTTATAAAGCTTTATATTGAATGGCCCCAGAATACCTATCATTCCTAGTCCATTGCTCTCCAGCCTGTTCTCTCCGATCTACGCACGGTAACAGGCTTCGCCTACCTTCACCAACTTGAGCTAGGTTTGAGGTAATCGGGCATTGTGCCTTTTTCTTCCTCGCCCCATTACTGTGGAATACTCTTCCTGCCGACCTTCGCCTGCAATCTTGCCTGAACCGCTTCAAGGCTGATCTGAAGACTTACCTCTTCAGGCAAACATTTGTTCTTTAGTGATAGCTATGTATGCTGGGGGTGGGGGAAGAGGGGGGAGGAATGTTATGGCTTGCCTGGAAGAAGATCTTCGGACTGTGACTGACTTGTCTTTTAGTTGTTTCCGTTGAATGGTTTACTTTTCTCTCCCTTTTATGCCCCGTTTCATTCTGTCCTGTCCATTTTCGCTGCAGCTCCTTTCTTCTCTTTTTTTTTTTAAATTTGTAAACCACTTTGTACACTTGGTAAAAGGCGATATAGTAAATCTTAATAAAACATTCATTATGAATATCCTGAAAACCTGGTCTATTTCTGGCCTCCGAGGGCTGGATTTGTGCACAGCCAGGTATGCAGTACGGAGCTGAGGAAAAGGGCACACAGGAATTTGCCCTATGAACAGAATTCACGAGGAAGCAGTTAGGAGGAGACAGAAGAGGTAATGATGAGTTGTGGAGTGAAGACAGGTGTAGGTGAAAAAAAGAAGCTTGACCTGCATAGACAAATGGATTGGGGGGGGGGGGGCAATGCAGAGTCAAAAGAGGGATGTTTGAATAGGCTGCACTGTAGAGAGATGGTTCCATGAGAGACCTGTGAGATGCAGGTTGCAGTAGTCCTAGACAGGAAGCAATGAGAGCGTTAGATAAGAATTTTGGTGGTGGCAATACTCACTGGGGTGTTTTGTTCTATGATTAGTATCTTAATTGTATGTTTTTGCTTACTTTAACATTTGTGCTCCATTTGCTTTGAATTTTATTAGGTGGATGTGAATAATTCATGTAGGGTTTTTTGTAGTTAGAAGTCCTTGGTGATGCATGATCTAAATCAAGATGTATCAGAAATGTGGAACTATCCAGAAATGCATAGAAAATGAATGCTGCCTCTTCTGCCAATCACCAGGCAACCCCCCTGCTTGTTATCTGCCATCATCCTGGCTTCAAAGGAAAGGCAGCTGCTTACCCTGCTGTTTACACATCTCATGTCCCAAGCTGTGTTCCTGTAGGATCCTCTTGTACGAAATCAACAAGCTGGCCTCCCGCCATGCATTCTGAATGTTCCACAACTGGAGAAGAACCAGATTCATTCTATGTCATAAGGAAGAGGCAGACTCCATCCTGGTTTTATCCTCATTGAATGGAGATGGTCTGTTCCTTATCGTCCCTCCAGTCTAGTCCAGAACCTTTGAATTTATGCACCTCCTCCCGCAGCTTTGGAGACTGAACACGTCACACTTCTTGGTGACTGTAGTATAAGTAGTCCAGGGACTGCCTCCACAATTCAGTTTTTCAGTCTCCATTGCAGCGGAAGGAGGTGTGAGTCCAGAGATTCAGGACTCACTGGAGCAAGGATTAGGTCTAAGATGTCCCTTTAAATTGCCGATTTTCAGCAGTTGCTTTGCTTAGTGTTGAAACTTGAATAAGAGCTGCCCCCCCTTCTACCCCCTCTCAGCCGTGGGTGCGAGTGCAGAGAAGTGAGTGGGAACGGTGCCGGGGCCTCTGGCGTCAGATCCCCCGGAGCAGGAGAGAAGCCGTGGAGGCACGCCGCTGGAGCAGAGTGCATGGTGTGTGATTGGGCTCTGCTGAGGCAGAGTCTGAGGAGATGGCCCAATGACTGCAGGCTGCTAGTCCAGTCCAGTCAGTTGCTGAGCTTTCCTCCGGACAGCGTCGCTCAGCTGCTGGGGTCCTTAGCTCTGGAAAGGTAAGCGCCGGAGATTTAGGTGAGTGACACTTTCTTGTTTCTGAGCTCTGAGCTGTTTCTTTTGCTGTGGGCAGGCTGCGACCACGTGGAACTTGTGCGGAAAGCAGGAGGCCGTGGTAGCAGTGCTTCTGGGGCCCATTTGGGGTTCTGAGCAGAACAGCAAGTATTTTTATTTATGTGGTTTAAAAGGCCAGGGACTCCTTTAGATGGAGCAGAGGGTACTGTTTTAGTTAAAAAGACAAAGCGAGCTGACAGTTCTGAACAGTCATTACTTTTGGAAGAATAGTCAGACCTGGTAGAGGACTGTGACATAGAGCAGGATTTGGAAGAAGGTGAGTTACCGGAACCTGAGGACCAAGCGCGGGTCGTTCGAGTTTTCCGGAGAGAGGAACTTTCGGCACTCATCGCGGAGACGCTGAAAGCCTTGAATATGCCAGCAGCGGGCCAGGCAGCGGATGCCACTTTGGAGGATCCGTTACTACAGGCTGTTAGGAAATCGCAGAGGGCATTCCCAATTCATAGTGTTTAAAGAAATGATACAAGAAGAATGAGACATGCTTGAGACGAGTCTCAAGGGCTCCAGAATGATGCTCGACTGTATCAACTAGAGGAACCGGATAAAGAGATTTTTAAGTCCCCCAAGGTAGATGCGGCAGTTTCGGCAGTAACAAAAAAGACGACGATTCTTGTAGAGGGTAGTGACGCTCTTAAGGATTCTCAGGATAGGAGGCTGGATACTCTGCTAAGGCAGGTGTTCGATGTGAATGCTCTGTCCCTACAGGCTTCAATTTGTGGAGCGTGGGTGGCAAGGGCATGCCTTCGGTGCTCCCAGAGACTAAAGAGTCTGCAGGTAGAGGAGGCGATCGAGGAAACGACTCACATAGAATCAGGGGCGGCATATTTGGCTGATAGCCAATATGATCTGATTCGAGGTTTGTCTAAAAGTATGTTGTCAGTAGTGGCATCCAGGAGATATCTAAGTCAAGGCTAGGCAAGCTGCCTTTCAGAGGTAAGCTTCTCTTTGGGGAAGATCTGGAGAAGCTGGTAAAGGACTTAAGAGAGTCAAAGGGGGCAGATTGCCGGAAGACAAGCAAAAGCAGGTTCGGTTACTGGTGCCCTCCAAAAGTCAGCAGAGGGAGTTTTGGTGCTTTAGACAGTCAAGGTTTGATCAATTTCAAAGAGGACATTCCCAGGGTTGATCCTCCAGGGTTTCGAGGATTTAGAGGAGCGGACAGAGGTTTTGGGGCCTCTGCCTCCTCCAACATCAAGAAGCCACAATGAAGGGACGAGGGTTCAGGCAGGACTAGTACCTGTGGGAGGTCGCTTGAGGGACTTCTTTCCTGTCTGGGCCCAAATAACGTTGGATCGGTGGGTGTTGGAGGTCGTACAAAAAGGATATGCACTCGAATTCCAGTGTCTGGTGATGGACGCTTTCGTTCAATCTCCATGCAGAACGGGACTGAGGGAAAGCGTGATTCAAGAGATGTTGGACAGGTTGTTAGCACTCAAAGCGATGGTACCAGTTCCGGTGGACCAATGCGGCTGTGGTCGATATTCAATATATTTTGTGGTGCCAAAAACGGAAGGTACCTTAAGGCCAATTCTGGACCTGAAGAGGGTAAACAGGTACCTTCGAGTGTCTCATTTTCGTATGGAAATGCTGAGGTCGGTTATAGTAGCAGTTTGATGGGGAGAATATCTCACATCGTTAGATCTCGCGGAGGCCTATCTGCACATACCGATTCGGTTGGAGCATTAACACTTTCTTCGCTTTGCGGTGCCCATGGGGCACTTTCACTTCCAGGCGATGCCGTTCAGTTTGGCTACAGCACCCAGGACATTTACCAAGATCATGGTAGTGGTGGCAGCGGCGTTGCAAAAGGAAGGAGTGTTGGTGCACCCTTACCTAGACGATTGGTTGATTCGTGCAAAGTCAAGAAAGGAAAGCAAACAGGCAACACACAGAGTTGTGCATTTCCTACAATCCCTAGGATGGGTAGTCAATGTAGCAAAGAGCAAGTTGGTGTCGTTGCAACAGAGTGAGGCAGAGTGTTCCTTCCTCAGGTCAGGATTCAGAAGTTAAGGGGCTTAGTGCAGGAGTTTCTGAACAGGTGGGCTCCCTCGGCATGGCAGTATTTACAACTCTTAGGGATGATGGCGGCCACACTAGAGTTGGCACCATGGGCCAGAGCCCACCTGAGACCACTGCAGAGAGTGCTACTCCGGAGGTGGTCGCATCAGTCTGATCAGTTGTCACAGAAGATGGTGTGTCCACTGGAGGCGAGGCGGTCTTTACAGTGGTGGCTCCTTCCAGGGAGTCTAGAAAAGGGCATGCCTCTCGAGACCCCGAAGTGGATGGCGTTGACGACAGATGCCAGTCTGTTTGGCTGGGGAGCTCACTTTGAGGGCCAGTACGCCCAAGGTCAGTGGATGGTGCAGGAAAAGAGTTGGTCAATCCACAGATTGGAGTTGAGAGCAGTGACGTTAGCGCTGATGCCTTTCAACAGCGGCTCAAGGGATGTGTGATTCGAGTACTGTCGGACAATGCCACAGCGGTGGCATACATAAATCGACAGGGCGGCACCAGCATTGTGGTGCTAGAAGAGGCGGATGGCCTGATAAGTTGGGCTGAATCTCACATAGAAGTGCTTTTGGCGGTACATGTAGCAGGAGCAGACAATGTGACGGCGGATTTCTTGAGTCGAGTGAGGGTGGACCCAGGCGAATGGGTTCTTCATCTGGAGGTATTCGGCTTGTTGGTGCAGCGCTGGGGTCTGCCAGTGATGGATCTCATGGTGACATTTGAGTCCGCAAAGGTAGACAGATTCTTCAGCAGATGGAGAGAAAGGATGTCTGAGGGTCTCGATGCTCTGATGCAAAAGTGGCCGGAGGGGAACCTTCTGTACATCTTCCCCCCGTGGGTGCTTATAGGTCGAGTTCTACAGTGCATAGAGAGGCACAAGGGGCCGGTACTGCTAGTAGCGCCAGATTGGCCAAGGAGACCTTGGTATGCTGACCTGGTACGTCTTCTGGTGGAACCTCCATTGAGACTACTGTACAGAAGAGATTTGTTGATGCAGGGTCCATTAAGTATGCCTCAGGTGGATCGATTCTCGCTTATGGCTTGGCTCTTGAAAGGGCAAGATTAATGGCCAGGGGATATTCAGCGGCGATGATTTCTACGTTGCTGAGGTCTAGGCGTAGGTCCACTTCAATGGCGTACATTCGGGTTTGGTGTCTGTCTGAAGCTTGGTGTGACTATAAACAGTTCAGAGCGTTATCGGCCACAATCTCACAAGTTTTGGCTTTTTTGCAGGATGGTTTTGATAAAGGTTTAGTGGCATCTTCGCTTAGAGTGCAGTTAGCTGCACTATCTTGTTTTAGGGGAAAGGTGCAAGGGAGGACGCTTGGATCTCATCCGGATGTAAAAAGATTTTTACAAGCGTGTTTCTTGTTGAGACCTCCCTGCAGGAGTTTGGTTCCGGGCTGGGATCTGAACGTGGTGCTGGAAGCGCTGGTAAGAGAGCCATTTGAACCTTTGGCAAAGGCGACATTGAAGGATCTCACTCTGAAGGCAGTGTTCTTGGTAGCTATCGCTTCAGCAAGGAGAATCTCGGAGTTGCAAGCGTTGTCCTGTCGTGAACCATTTCTGTCCTTTTGAAAGCAAAAAGGTGGTGTTGAGAATGGTACCTTCCTTTTTGCCCAAAGTGGTATCGTCATTTCATGTAAATCAGGTGGTGTCCCTGCCCGTCTTCGAGAGGGCGAGTAAGCATAAGACTAAGGCTAGTTTGCATAGGTTGGATATCGGCAGAGTGCTGAAGAAGTACCTTCTCAGAACAGAGGCGTTTCGCAAGACAGACAGGTTGTTTGTGCTCTTTGGTGGTTCACGGCGTGGGGAAATGGCATCTAAGGCATCTACAGCTAGGTGGATTAAGAAAGCCATTGCGTCGGCATATATGCTAAGCGGCAGAGTAGTGCCAAAGGGATTGAAAGCTCATTCGACGAGAGCTCAGGCAGCTTCCTGGGCTGAAATCAGCTTGGTTCCAGTAGTGGATATTTGTAGGGGCAATGTGGTCGTCATTGCATACCTTTGTCAAGCATTACAGAATTGATGTCCAGGCGGAAGGGGATTCTAGGTTTGGATCGGCGGTTCTTCAGGCAGGTCTTGCAGGCCCCTCCCGTTAAGGTGTTCACTGCTCTGTTACATCTTCAGAGGTTCAGGACTAGACTGGAGGGACGATAAGGAAGGTGAAATTAAACTTACCTGCTAATTGTTGTTCTTGAGGAACTCCAGTCTAGTCCCGCATCCCGTCCTGGTATGGCCTGCCACGGAAGGGCCTGAGAAGGAAGGTACTGAGGTTGACGAACCAGGTGGGCGGCTAGTCAGGCCGTGGTTCAGGTAAGAAGTACTGAAAGTGTGTGTTTCGACAAAGTCTTCTTCTTAAGAAGTAAGGGCCTCTTGGAGGGGTTCAGGAGAAGGCAGAGCGCACTTATCAAGTACTTGGACCGGGGGGGGGGACCAAAGTAGGATTAAAGGTTCTGTTCAGTTAGGTTCTACAGTTGTACTTGTTTCTAATCTGTTTGCTTATTGCTCTGGTGAGTCTGCTTTGTCAATAGAATACTGAATTGTGGAGACAGTCCCTGGACTACTTATACTAAATTCACCAAGAAGTGTGACGTGTTCAGTCTCCAAAGCTGCGGGAGGAGGTGCATAAATTCAAAGGTTCGGGACTAGACTGGAGTTCCTCAAGGAACAACAATTAGCAGGTAAGTCTAATTTCACCATTTCCCTCATAATAGCAGAACATCAGGTTTTACATATATCGGAAGGGGGTATGGAGTGGAGGCCTAGTGGTTGGGGCAAGGTACTTCAGGCCAGAAGGTCGGGGTTTCAAATCCCACTAGAGGACAGCAACCTTGGGCCAGAAGGACTGGGGTTTCTAGTCCCACAGGTGCTCCTTGTGGTCTTGGGCGAGCCACTTAACCCTCCACAGCCCATGTTCCCTGTAAAATAGTTATCTCCAAGTTATAATAACTGTTCAATGTAATTTCAGTTTGTTCAATGTAAACCGCACTGATGCAGAATAGCACGGTATATAAGAGAATGTAAATAAATAAATAAAACAAGCAGCTAATCAGCCTGTCTCTTTTAATCATCTTAATGCCATCTTGCACCAGCTGTGCCTCCCCTGTAGGGTTAAAAAAAAGTTGCAGCGAGTAAGACAAGGAGAAGGGGAGGAAGTGATAGAAAAAAAGAAAAAAAATTCCCTTTACTCTGTTGCACAAAGCTCTACAAGATACCACAATGCAGATTGTACCCATGCATATCACAGGGCCATAGAGCTACCCGTCTAGGAAAGCCTGTTTCTCAATGAGTGTATGCGATCCAATGCAAAACATGCGAAGAAGAAGCTACGTCTCTGAAACAAGCCAAAAATGAAGGTCATGTATCAGTGTTCCTAGCTATACCATGAATTATTACAGAGAAAATCAGAACAACAGCTCAGTAAGTGAACAGCTCATGCCCTTAGTCAAGATACATAATGGGCACTTTAGGAAAACATCTGAAATTAGGATAATCAAACACAATAATTTCATAGACTGGCCTTTTCCACTGTGAGGTTTTACTATCTCATCACCTTTCATTCACTGAGGCAGCCTAAAACCTAGATTACTTAGTGCTATTTAAACATTTTATTTATTTAATTATTAACATTTCTTATATACCGCACTATTCAACATCAGCGCGGTTTACATGGAACAAAACATCCAACAAATTGCATATGTTTCTTCACTGACCTGATGAAGAGAGTAGGTCTTTCAAAAGCTAGGGTTTTTGAAACTGTTTATTAATGTACAACACTGTATCACAACAACAATTTTAAAGGCACAATACATAACTTCCCGGGCAGGGCTGTCTCTTGTCCTCCGCTCTGGGACCCTGAATAAAGCAGTGTCTTGGTACATCCATTACTGATATTTACTTTACTCCCCTTCTCCAGCCCTCTAATTAGGGCTTCTGATTTTAGGTTTTAACCAATAAACAACAATAAAACAGCCCAATACATAACAAAATTTAAAAAGGTTTTTACTAGATAAACCTCAGAAAATGCACCACATCCCCTAGTGCTCTCATGTGGCTCATCTTATATCGTGCATTCAGTGTTTGTGTCCTCGCTGTGCTGACAAGAGCTAAATGACACAAACGTACATATTTGATTCCACCAGAAAAAATATCCAAATACCTGTGGCGCAAAAATGCTAATAAGCACAGACTTTTTGTAACATTAGAGAACCAATAATTATAATTAGCTGGAATATAAACACAATTTAATAACACCTAAGAATAGAATAGTCCTAGTTATACTGTAGCAGAGCCACAGTCAGAGTGAAAACAGAAGCCTCTCCAAATGCAATGACCTTGACTAGCGAAGGGCATTTTAAGCACACTAACAAAGTTGATCCAGCTGTATTTGCCTCTCTTTCCATTCAGAGCAGCTGGGCCTTTCTTTCATTAAGCAAAGAATCTGATTTCCTTCCATCATTGTTCTTTGCTGAGAGAGAAATATGCATTTGCCCTGAAAAACAGAAAAAAAGAGAGCGTGGAATAGAGTCTTCACTTCTTAATTTCAAAGGCAAAACCTTTTCTGTTGACCAGGCTAATTTCCATGGGTGTGTTTGTTGAAAGTCAAGCTTTCTTCTCCTAGTTCGACCCGTTGTCTCTTCGCATGGTATGACAAAGTCCTGTGAAGCTGTCAGTGTCACAACTGAACGGGATAAGAAGGACAAAAGAGAAAAGAGGATTCAAGAAGCTTCCCCTTAGATGGTACCTGCAGTATTGATTAGTGATCGGAAACAAGGAGGCTACAAGAAGCTTCCCTTAGATGGTACCTGCAGTATTGATTAGTGATCGGAAACAAGGAGGCTACAAGAAGCTTCCCTTAGATGGTACCTGCAGTATTGATTAGTGATCGGAAACAAGGAGGCTGCAAGAAGCTTCCCTTAGATGGTACCTGCAGTATTGATTAGTGATCGGAAATGAAGAGGCCCCAAAAAGCTTCTCTTAGATAGATAGTACCTGCAGCATTGATTAGTGATTGGAAGTGAAGAGGGTCATTTCGGAAACTCTATTCATCATTTGGACATCTGAAAATAGGCATTCAGATGAGCAAATCACAAAGACATCCCTGAAGCCATTTCAGAAATGCCAAAGATACAGAGCAGTCATGTCCAAGTCAGCTGGGGGTGTGACTGAGGGTGTGACTTGGGCAGATCAATAAAGATATATACACAAAGTGATTTCAGACCAGCGCTGTGCATCTGACTTTATCGGGAACATCCATGGTTATATCTGCTCCAGAGCACAAATATAAAAGGTGCTGATTTCTGCAGCTCACCAACAGTAAGATGAAGAAGGAAATGCGTGTTCACTCCTCCATTACTTTGCACTCCTTCGAAGACAACTGCTGCAGCGGCAGGCCAAGGGCGTGACAGTGGGAGTGGTCCACCCCAGATGGCAGCAAAAGGGGGTGCAGAGAGTGAGTGAAATTCCCGACCGCGCCCACACACAGAGATGGCAGAGGTGCTCATATCCACACCTGCAGTAGCTGTGGCAAACTAACTTTACTTGTTTGCTAAACGGCGCAGCACTGCCTCTGCTCCAGGCCTCTTGCTATCTCCTCTCGCAAAGTATCACGATAACACCAGGCGCCTACTCCTGGGACGTAACAGCCTTTAGGGCCGGGCCTGGAGCAGAGGCAGCAGCCACAAGGCAAAGAAGTAAAGTAACTGAGTTTGCCTGTGGGCAGTGTGTGTGTGTGTGGGGGGGATGGTGATGCTTGCTGTGGGTGCCCAATAGGTACGCCGCTGCATCTGTCCAGACTTCCACACTGCTGCACATCCCCAGGATGTGTTTTAGTAGGAGAAATCTACGGTCACAATATGTAACGGGACCTCATGCACATCTATGTCCCCTGTTCGGAGGACGAGCATATAGGACACGGGCAAGTTTCTGAAATATGGAGACATCCTGCATGTATCTAACCCGTGCCTCTGTGCGTCCCCAGTTTTGCTTTTATGTCGTGTAAGGGTATCTTTCAGGGTGGGGAAAGGTGCTTACACATGACCATCTTCTCGGCTGTCCCTCCACTTGTATATTGGATGGTTTGACTTGGACGTTCTGTTTTGCAGCCAGAAAACCTTTCTAAAATGCACCTTTAAGGGTCTGAACCCTAAGGAGTAAACATTATGAAGAGAATTTTATAAACTGCTGCGCAGTCAATGCCCAATTGCTGTGTATTTGGGGTCTATTTTATAAACTTATGCATGTAAATTGAGGTCCCACCTATGCACTTCCCAAGCTCCACTGCTGTGCACACCCCAACAGAAGGTAATGGGACGCGCCCATTTCCGCACACAAGTCCTTTAAAATAGGGATTTACGTGTGTGAATAGCATGTAGATTTCCACCCACTCTTTACTGAAGTATTTTACTAATAAGCACCAGTTTGACGTTTTATCATTGATTATGGGTTTTAGAGTGATTGTGGGCTTAATTGTACTTAACACAATTTTTTAGAAACCTAAAACCTGAGCATGTCCTTAAGTTAAAGTTGTATTTATTATTGATGTTTATGTTTATTAGGACTAGATAGACCACTTTTTACGTGAGGCAGCAGAGCAGGGTACAAAAGTTAAAAACATAATTAAAAAAACAAAGATAGAAAAGAATGGCAGTCCATGACGGGAGATTAAAAACACTCATACTGGCTCTTGATATCCCACTTATGGTCAATAAAGGCCCTAAATCCATAAAATGCAAACATATATAATGTGTGCTGTCGAGTCAATGACTGGAAGTAGATTGCAGGCCTTTCTTCCACACAGTGAGTTTACAATCCCTGGTATTCTAAGGCGGTCCCTCATCCAAGTATTAGGCAGGCCCAACCCTGCTTGGCCTCAGAGATCAGCCAAGAGCAGGTTTGTTTCAGGACAGCTGAAGACTCTATAACAATGCTAAAAACAATATAACCCCCCCCTTCCTACCAGCGCAATAGTCTGAACCCGAACCTGCCATCATGGTGTTCTGTGCACGCTGCATTAAGGGAGCCAACTTAGCGCTATCCCACCATGTGGTAGCTTTGGATTATTCTTGGCGCAATAAAAATCAGGTGTCATAGCCTGCAGAGAATCTACATCAAACACACCTATCTTTTCTAAGAGATTGCAATTACAGAAAGTGTTCCTTCACTTAGAGACATGATAGCTATGTTGTGGTGTAAAACCTTCTCATTTCTAAGTAATTTATACTCCGACCGTCTCACTTGTACATATTAATTGTTTCATTTTGCTCTGTCACTTCACTGCATTTAGATATAATCAGTCACAGGTGCTCATACAGTAGGACAGTAAGTGATGGCAGGTAAAGACCAAAGGGTGTGTGTGTGTGTGTGTGTGTGTGCCGGCGCCTTCTTGTAAAGACACATGGTAATCGATTTCTAATTGTAAATCATAGACTAGCCTTATATTTTATGGATAAATCCAGAATTCTACATGTCATTGTGTCTGTTTTGGTCTGGCAGTCTTCCTCTTTCTTCTTTGGGTTTCCAGCTCAATCGGAACTGGCTTCTGCTGGGTTTATGACACCATGAGCTTTCATTCACATCTAGCAGGGAGCATTCCCAAAATTTTGCCAACGCCCCTGCCCCTGTCAGCTAAAGCAGTTATTCAGTGTTTAACTTTCCATCAATACATCCCTGTATACATTACATTAAAACATTTGAGTTATAATAAATAACTTCTTGATGTTCAGCTTTGGGTCATTGGTGCATCCTTATTTTTCTCTTCAGCAAAACAGATTTTTTGATTTTAATATGCATCTTTCTGCTTGTCCCACTGACATATGAGAACAAGCAAAGGCATTGTGCATCAGAGAGACGATGAATGCTTGTGTGCTGCATCTCGCTAAAGCCTCTTAAAGTGAAGGACTTCTCTGATCACCTGTCTTTAGACTCTGCCTAGTTCATTAAGGGGGTCTTTTAGTAAAGGGTGCTGGGTGCTGCACCTAATGTGCCAAAAAGCACCAAAATTGCAACAACATCATGTAAACCATCGACGATGTGGAAAGCATTTTCCCCTAACCTGTGCTACATTGGTGCAGGTGCAGGTGCACTTCACTCCACCTAATGAGGTGAACTCGTGCTAACCACAGGAATCACACCATACTGTCACGGCTCTGCTGGCACTGTGTGTCTTAGCAGGCCGGAATACACACTGCCTGCTAGCATGCAAAGATTCACCTTGTTTTTAGACCATATATATGCAAATGCAACAGATGAATGTACTGTACATTGTGGCAAGCCTGAAAGTTTGAAGTGTTTATGGCTCAGGCTGAGAAATCCTTCTCTATGATGTAAAGTGCAAATGATGTCTCAGTACATGGCTCCTCCTTCTCCATGATGTAAAGTGCAAATGATGTCTCAGTGCATAGCTCCTCCTTCTCTATGACATCAAGTGCAAATAATGTGTCAGTACATGGCTTTTCGGCTCCCGCAGCCTGCCGGCCCCCGATTCTGCTCTCCCAGGAGGGGATTGAGCAGCCGACGACCAGCGCGACCCCGGAAGCAAGATCTGCCCAATCGGGGCAGACCGACACCACTTAAAAAGAAGCGCTATCGGGCGCAGCTGCGCCTGAGGGCCTCGCTAGAGGGCCCTTTGGCGTGGCCCTTAGGCGGGGTCCAAGGCAAAGACCAACCCTCACACAGAAGTACTTGTTGAGCGAATCTGATCATCCCTGAACTCTGTTGGACCGCTGTAACAACATCCACGAGGTAACATACCGCAACAAAGAGGACAACCTAGCTTGTAACATTGTAGCTAAGTAGAAAACCAATCTATTAACCTCAAAACTTTGCATCTTACTTAGGTCCTGCAGGAGCTTGTAGCCATAGGCACTATCTAAACTCTGCCATCCTGTTTTTGTATTCACTGCAATTATTGGATAAAACTTGCTGACCTGGTGTTTTGTAATCTCTGCAATCCCTGACTTTAGTCTGCTTACAAGGTGTCTAGGGCAGAGGCATTATTCCTATATGCAACTCCCCAGACACTCTAGTAGTTCCGGTTAACTTATCTGCCTAACCTAATCTACGACACATAAACAGAGGCCTTTCACACCCCAGATAGCTCAATTACATAACTGCATGCACCTACGTATACGTCTATCTTTGCCTATTATACAATCCATCTGTTATTACCCCAACCATACCCAGCGCCAGACATAGGACCTAGGCGCTGCTACATCAGGCCTTAGGAGTTGGCCCGCACACCCACAAACAAACTAAACCGGGCACTCCCAACTGAACACCCCAAGGACAACCTCAAGATGCACCCAATCTTACTACTAGCCTTTATACTCCTTACCTCTGGGTTTCCCAGTATTTCACATGCCTTCAGTCCTTGCATCAGTTACATTCCAATTCTCCACAGCAACTGGAGGAAATGGTCGGAATACCCTCGCCACACCCCAACGGAATCTAACAATGCATTTCACCCTCACTTATTACACATCCCACTGCAAGATTTTAAGAAGACCCATACCAAGAGACACCAACACCAACGTCTGCTGAAATGTGCACTCATAAATGCCAGATCAATACGTTCAAAATGGCCAGTGGTCTCTGACTTGATAACCCTCTATGATCTCGACATTCTAATGATCACAGAGACATGGCTGTCCGATTGTGACAATGTGCTCATTAACCAGATGTTACCTCCAGACTTCTCACTCTACGCCTGCCACAGGACCAACCAGAGGGGAGGCGGAGCACTCATCCTTGCTAGAGCCAAACTACAATATAAACTATGCAATGCCACCAGCACAACCCACCTGGATTCGATCACCATAGCAAACGATCACTGCAAGATCAACTTATTCTACCGTGCACCAACACCATCACCAGATGATCTTGCAACAATAATCGACCTTGCATGTAATACAAACAACTCACGATCTCCCATCTGGCTGCTAGGAGATTTCAATCTGCCCTCCCTACAAGACGTTCAAGCAACTGCCTTCCTCGAAGCACTTGAAGAGCTGGGTTACAAACAACTAGTTGATTCTCCTACACACATGAAGGGAAGTAAACTAGACCTGATCTTTGCCCCACAAATGGTGGCCGACACAACCCAAGACCTGATACTATCTATAACGCCAGTACCTTGGACCGACCATAGTTTACTCAGATTCCACATACCCACTAACTGCCACAACCAGAACAGCAACAAGGCCATTGCTTTCCTCAGACCACCAACTACATGCTTTTGACCATTTGTTAGAGAAGAAACGCTGGAGAAAATCCTCCCACTACTTACCAACACTACCCTCGACTCAGACGAAATGGTGGCTAACTGGGACAATAGCCTCAAAGCCATCGCCTGTCTTCCACCCACAAGCAAGAAAACAAGGAAACGGGAACATGCACCATGGTACTCAAAGGAACTACGGATATCTCTTCTCCACCTGCGTAAGCTCGAGAGACATTGGCGCCGAACCCGAACCACAGAGACACAATGTGCCTACATCACGTACCTAAAAACACACCGAGAGAAAACAATGGAAAAAAGGAAGCAATACCATACAGATACACTTAAGCGATCGATAAACAAGCCCCATGACTTATTCAATATAGTAAAGACCCTAACAGGAGATCCAGCAGTAGCTCAGCCACAGCCACAGGACTACTCCGACTATCTGCAATCAAAAATGATCAGGACTGACAAGCACACAACTGACACCAACCACACCACCCCACATAAAATGTCACAACCAGCACCACTGCTCAAATTCAGTGAGATATCCAGCAAAGAGATTGAAGATACTATTGCCGCCATAAACCTCACCACTGCACCCAACGACCCCTGTCCAGCTTTCTGGATAAAAGAACTACGTTGCGACCTAAGTCAATTCCTGAGCAAATTACTGAATCACTCACTCTCAATGGGATCCTTTCCACAGAGCTTAAAACACACATCAATCAGACCGCTGTTGAAAAACAGCAAACTAGATCCATCCAAAGTTGAATCCTATAGACCAATTTCAAGCATCCCCCTGCTCGCAAAAATAATCAAAAAAGTGGTCCAGCGACAAATTCAAGAGCACTTCAACACCGAAGCCCCATTAGACCCTTCCCAACACGGCTTCAGGGAAGCCCACGGTGTGGACACCCTCCTCACGACCCTCTTCAATAACCTAGTCACAGGACTTGACAACATCCACCAAGGATTTGTACTCATCTTCATGGACATTGCAGCGGCTTTCGACTCGGTGAGCCATGAGATTCTAATAGAACGCCTTGAAGAAAAAGGAATACAAGGATCAGCACTGAAATGGTGCAAATCATACCTGTCCAACAGATGGCAACAAGTGAGGACAGGCACCACGACTTCAGAACCTTTTCTACAAAAACAGGGGGTGCCACAGGGATCATCCCTCTCTGCATTAATGTTTAACATTTATATGCAGCCCATCTGCGCCTTGATCCGAGCATTCAACGTCAATTGTCTTGCCTATGCAGATGATATCCTACTGTACATACCATTTGACATTGACCAGCCAGTTTTCTCCCCTATAATAAGATGTTTTGAAGCAGCGGCAGACTGGCTCCTTACACAAAATCTATGCATCAACCACAGCAAAACGGATGTTCTCTTCATTACGAGAAACCAGGATTTTACCCCATCACCATCATTACAAGTCAACAATGCTGAACTAAAAACCAAATCGTCAATTCGTTACGTGGGAATTACACTAGACCAGCGGCTGGACATGAAAACCCATATAGGAAACACTGCAAAAGCAGTATATCATAAGATACGAATACTGCGGCACCTACGACCACTGCTTGACCTCCCCGACTACCGAACGATCTTCCAAGCATTAGTGATCCCACACCTTGATTACACTAATGTGATACTTCACGGTCTCCCACAGGCATCGCTAAGTCCACTCCAGCTTGCGATGAACTCAGCTGCGAGAGTCCTAGTAGGGTTATCAAGGACAGACCACATAACGCCAGTTTTGAAGAACCTTCACTGGTTACCTATACAGGCCAGAATCCACTACAAGAGATACTAGTCCTGGCTTTCAAAGCACTAAATAGTCAGCCTCCCACACCCATCAGCAAGATGGTTCATACCATACCAGACAATAGAAGCAGACAATCCACGACGATGAACACATTAGCGGTCCCTAAAGTAATGGTAAAATGTACTAAGGCAACAGCCAGTAGGGCTTTCACAATATATGCACCTAGAGCCTGGAATGCCCTCCCTACAACTATTCGAACTATCACGAACGTGGCCACATTCAGAAAAGCTTTGAAACATCATTTGTTCCAAAAACACTACCCTGATATTAATCACAGAAAGCAGACAATGAGCACTCAGACCCTGCTAGAGAATGGTTAGGCAGCTCACTTCTCACTGACCCAAATCGCCAGAACCAAGAACTCATACAACTGTTAAACGAACTGTATATAGTTTCCCCTGTTATACCCAAGTTACTACCCTGTTCATTGTAAATGCAATCAGGGGCGGCCCAAGGGGGGTGCGGGGCCATGTGCGGAGACTCGGTGCGGGGCCTCATTTGCATAAGGGTCCTCATTTGCATAAATATTTGCATAATGTTACCATACACGAACTTTTAGTAAACATGCCTCTTAATGAGTGTATGAATAAAGAAAGACTAAAAGACTTCTACATTACTATAATCCAGTGCCAACCGCCAGACACATTAGGAACTACTACAAACACTGCCCATTTAGAACCCATAGCAAACCCGCCGTATCCTAACAGCACTACCAGGACTCATAAAGCACCATACCCTAACTATCAAAAGGAAACGCTGCAAATATTAAACCAATACATTTCAGAGAACAACAATACATGACCTACTGGGGAAAGAGAACAAGTGGCAATGTCAAATAGGAATTACATAAACAGAATACCTCAGCTCAGTTACACATGAACAGAACATAAACCATCACCAAACAAGGAATCACAATTTAGAAACAGGAAGACAATAATTAAACTGGGAATCCCAAAAGCCAAACGTGGAATGTACAACACTGTAGAAATAAAACTATACATTAATTTGCTCTTGTACTAAACAAAGCGCAGACGTTAATGATGCACATTTCCCAGAGCTGACATATTCCAATTAATAAATTCAAAATAAAGAGATATTTTTCTACCTTTTGTGCATTTTTTTTCAGCTGCAATTGCTCCAGCCACTTTCTTCTGGTTTCTTCGTGTCTTCCGCTAATTCTTCATCGTCTGCTGTCCATTTGTCTTTTCTTCTCTCTTCTAGTTTTTTTCCATTCTCTCTCTACATCTGCTTTAACATACTAATCTTTCTCCTTTTCCTCTTTCCTCATTCCTATTTCATCCACTCAAATTTTACCCCTCCATCCTCAATCCCCACTTACTCTCCCAATATCCGGACAATTGTAGATTTGTCTTCCCTCCCACACAAAATATTTTTTCCCTCTCCATTTCACTCTCCCAGCTCCATCCCATTCTAATCCTCCCCCAACATCAGCTCCATTCTAGTTCCAGTCCCACCCAGCATCCGCTCCCTTCTAGTCCCCGCATCAGCCCATTTCCAGTCCTAGCCCCCCATAAGCCCATTTCCAGTCCTAGCTCCCCCATCTATTTGCAGTCCCATCCAAGTCCCTCCATCAGCTCATTTCCAATCCCAGCCCCCCATGAGCCCATTTCTAGTCCTTTCCTAGCCCCACCATCAGCCCATGTCAAATCCTAGCTCCCCTCCACTCAGCCCATTTCCAATCCAAGCCCCCCATGAGCCTACTTCCAGTTCTAGCCCCTTCATGAGTCCATTTCAATCCAAACCCCCACCACAGCCCATTTCCAATCTTAGCACCCCCCAACAGCCAATTTCCAGTCCTATTCTAGCCCCTCCATCAGCCCATTTCCTGTCCTAGCCCCCCCTCACCCATTTCCAGTCCTAGCTCCCTCCCCCTCACAACCCATTTCCATTCCAAGCCCCCGTCCCCATCAGCTATTTGCAGTTCAAGCCCTCCTTCCACTCAGCCCATTTCCAGTCCTAGCCTCCTCATAGCCCATTACTAGTCCTAACCCCGCATCAGCCCAGTACGTCCTAACCCCCCATCACCCTATTTCCAGTCCTAGCCCCCCATCAGCCTATTTCCAGTCTTAGCCCCCCTCCCATAGCCAATTACCAGTCCTACCCCCCCATCAGCCCATTTCCAGTCTTAGCCCCCCATAGCCCATTACCAGTCCTAACCCCCCCATCACCCTATTTCCAGTCCTAGCCCCCCCATCAGCCTATTTCCAGTCTTAGCCCCCCCCATAGCCAATTACACGTCCTCCCCCCCCCCCATCATCCCAATTCCTGTCTTTGCCTCCCCCCAATGGCCATTTACCAGTCCTAACCCCCCCCCCCATGGCCCATTACCATTCTTAACCCTCCCCCCCATTATGCCATTTACATTCCTAACCCCCCCCCCGGCCCATTACCAGTCCTAACCCCCCCCATGGCCCATTACCAGTCCTAACCACCCCCCCCCCATCAGCCCAATTCCAGTCTTAGCCCCCCCATAGCCCATTACCAGTCCTCTCCCCGCCCATCAGCCCATTTCCAGTCCTACCCCCCCACTTCCAGCCTTAGCCCCCTCCCCATAGCCCATTACCAGTCCTAACCCCCCCCATCAGCCCACTTAGCCCCCCCATAGCCCATTACCAGTCCTAACCCCCCCCCCCATCAGCCCATTACCAGTCCTAGCCTCCCCCCCCATGGCCCTTTACCAGTCCTATCCCCCCCCCAGCCCACTTAGCCACCCCCCATGGCCCATTACCAGTCCTAGCCTGCTCCCCCCATGGCCCATTACCAGTCCTACCCCCCCCCATAAGCCCACTTAGCCCCCCCCCCATAGCCCATTACCAGTCCTAACCCCCCCCCCATCAGCCCACTTCCAGTCTTAGCCTCCCCCCCATGGACCATTACCAGTCCTAACCACCACCCCCCCCCTGGCCCATTACCAGTCCTAACCAGCCCCCCCCCGCCCCATTACCCCGCCTCCCCAACCCCCCCACATCAGCCCACGTCCAGTTTAGCCTCCCCTCCCATAGCCCATTACCAGTCCTAACCACCCCCCCCCTATCATTCCAAATTAAAATAAAAAAAAAAACCAAACTGGCTGCTTCTGCCGCGGCAGCATCAAGAGCTCTGCCGCGGGGCCCCCCCCTGCCCGGCAGAGCCTCCGTGCATCCTCAGCAGCTTTCTTCATGTCCAAAACGCGGGCTTCTTTCAGAGCCGCGAGAGTTTCTTTTCTCGCGGCTCTCTTAATCCCGCGGGGCTGATGGGAAATCCCATCACCCTCGGCGGGATTAACAGAGCCGCGAGAAAGGAAACTCTCGCGGCTCTGAAAGAAGCCCGCGTTTTGGACATGAAGAAAGCTGCTGAGGATGCACGGAGGCTCTGCCGGGCAGGGGGGGGCCCCGCGGCAGAGCTCTTGATGCTGCCGCGGCAGAGCTCTTGCTGCTGCCGCGGCAGAAGCAGCCGGTTTGTTTTTTTTTTTTTAAACTTGGGATGCTGAAGAATGTTTTTTGCGCGGGGCCCCCTGAAACGCGGGGCCCTGTGCAAAAAACATTCTTGCTCAATGGACGGGCCGGCCCTGAATGCAATGTTGCTTTATGCATTGTAGTATATTTTGTTCAATGTGAACCACACTGATCTGAATAGCGCGGTATAAAAGAAATGTTAAATAAATAAATAATATAAAATAAATAAAATGGCTCCTCCTTCTCTATGATGTAAAGTGCAATGATGTCTCAGTACATAGCTCCTCCTTCTCTATGACATCAAGTGCAAATGATGTCTCAGTACATGGCTCCTCCTTCTCTATGATGTAAAGTGCAATGATGTCTCAGTACATAGCTCCTCTTCCTCTATGATGTAAAGTGCAAATGATGTCTCAGTACATAGCTCCTCCTTCTCTATGATGTAAAGTGCAATGATGTCTCAGTACATGGCTCCTCCTTCTCTATGATGTAAAGTGCAATGATGTCTCAGTACATAGCTCCTCTTCCTCTATGATGTAAAGTGCAATGATGTCTCAGTACGTGGCTCCTCCTTCTCTATGATATCAAGTGCATACATAGCTCCTCTTCCTCTATGATGTAAAGTGCAATGATGTCTTAGTACATGGCTCCTCCTTCTCTATGATATCAAGTGCAAATGATGTCTCAGTACATAGCTCCTCTTCCTCTATGATGTAAAGTGCAATGATGTCTCAGTACATAGCTCCTCCTTCTCTATGACATCAAGTGCAAATGATGTCTCAGTACATAGCTCCTCCTTCTCTATGACATCAAGTGCAAATGATGTCTCAGTACATGGCTCCTCCTTCTCTATGATGTAAAGTGCAATGATGTCTCAGTACATAGCTCTATCATAGCTCCACATTTCTTGAGAGCACACTGAACAGAACAAGAACACAATACATTAGCAATTTCAAATTCAACCTGAAGTTTTGTGTTTGCAATTGTTTTTTAAATTTGATCATTAAAACGTCCTAGTTTACTTAAGACTGATTTCACCTAGTTTTATTTCATCCAAATTGTGAAAAAGCCCCATAAATGCTCAATTCAGTTGGTATCAGTATATATTTCAGATTAATATTGTTGAGTCAGTGTCAGATGTTTTCTGCCAACGTGGCAGCTCAGTGGTGTGCTGTGCACTGCTAGGTAGGGGGATATGGGTTTGATTCCTGGCTCCGATCATCATCTTTCCAAGCCCATCTCTGCAGCCCTTAAGCTCCTGATGAGAGAAGGACATCCCAGTCATTGTGCAATGGCAAAACCTAGTGGCCAGTTTTAGGGCTCCTGACTGCAGGATTCCAGAATGAGCTCTGGTCTGGCCAAGGATTGTGGTTGGACTAATCGGACTAAAGTAGGTTAGGAGAGTATATAAAATTGGAAGAACATCCTGCTGTGAATGAAGGCCCAAGGTACTAATTCAACTATAAATTCAAAGGAGTTAAAGGAAATTGACTGACAGGTTCTCATGCTGTCCCCTCCTCCCCCACAAAAAGATGATGTTCTTTCAAAAGTGCTCTTTGTGCAGATGGTTTTGTTCTGATCAAAGTATAGGAGACAAAGAGAAAGCCTTGCTTCATTTAACATTCTGGCACCTAGCAGTACTTACAATGTCACTGTGTTCTCAGGAACTCTGCTTTTCCAAATGGGCTTAGTGTGACAGGTACTTTTTATGGGAAAAGTTTTGGATGAAAGAGTTAAGCAATCTCTAAAATGCTAACATTGCTGTGATTTTAGCATAGTATCTCATTAAGAGATGAGAGGTTTCTTGTGTTGTCCTTTGAGGTATGCCAGTGTTGTTTAACCAAAACACTCCTGACTTATATTTATGTTTAAATGTATGTCATTGGTCGCAGGAGGTTGGGGATGAGGAAAGACTGCCAATCTATGAAGGCTGAGTATATGTAACTGAAATCCAACAAGCATATGGTTCTAGTTGACAGATAATTAAACAGGAGAGAGCCTCTTCAGCAAAGTGTTGTCTGTAGAGCCCTTTACTACCTATTTCCTTCCTGGCTGTTGAGTCTAATTTACCCATGGCCTTCCTGAGCTTAGGTCCAGCCATTTACCTGGGATGATCCTAATCCCTGCACACTCTGGATTATCTGTCCAGTTCTGACTTTACTGGAACAGTCATACCAGAGGCCTGCAGTAGTGAAATATTCTTTCAATATGGAATTTTGGATGATCTTCCAAGCTAGTTTATAGGCCGGATAGTATTGTTAATATCTGATATGCTGCCATCATCAAAACATGCGACTATTAGGCTGATCCGGAAGAGAGCTCATTTAGACCCAAATATTAGCTTCCGCTGTCCAAACTCCCCTTATTTGGGGGAAGCAGTTCATGTTTAGGTAGTGCACTTTTTTGAGGAATCCAAGTTATTCCCCCTGGGAACTGTTTTATAATGGAGGAATAATAAGCAGGTTGCCTGCACCAAACACACTCTTTAGCAAATAAAAACGGAACTCCCTTTCCCCTTGTCCCCACCCAGTCTCATGTCGTGCATCTTTTATAAATCATTTTGGCAGCTCTATGGACAAGAATCTCATCTACAATATGAAGTTCTTCTCTCTTATCCTAATCTAAAGGTGGCTTCCCTTATGTTTGCAGCTTTGCTCCCTCTTTCTCAGTCATAATTCATTCCCTTGCATTTGCCCCTTCTTTACACAAAGCTACTCAGATATGCAAGATGTATCTATGTAATCTTGCTGCATTACTTCACACGTTAGCAAGTTGGATTTATCCTCACTGGCTACTCATAAGATTACTGCATAGGCATAGCTATATCATAAAACCTAACATCACATCCGCTTACAAATCAAGAATGCTCAGATTGATTCTTTTGCCACGCTGCAGATGTCAGTGACATCAGGTGAGCAAGTACATATCTGAACGGGAAACTAGGATCCATGCCAAGCCAGCTGTCCTGTCTAAAACCCTAACATTTGAGTATTTATGTATTTTCCCATGATATGCAGGGATTGCATGTTTTTAATATAGGGTATAGTTATTTATATGCACCATATTTGTCAAATATCTTTTGTCTGTAAATTTTCTAAGGGTTGAATTTGAATGAATGGCGTCCATATTGAGTAATGGTTCTCTACTTACTTTCTTCACACCTTTCTTAAGTGTATATACCTCTGCCTTTCTCTGCCAGGCTTTCCTCTTTGTAATCACTCTTCAAACCATCTCTTCGTGTGTGAGTCCGCCTAAGAGCCCATTGTGCTAGACCTCCATTTGTCAGAAAAGATCTTGGGACTACAGAATCTTCACCATAGGGATCTCTTCTTAAAGCCAAAATAGCTTCCAGGTTTCCATAACTAGATCACAGCAAGAAATACCCATCAATTACTAACTGCTATTCTTGATGCAGTGCAAACAAATCCAACCAGACTGCCTATCCTTCAAAGCCCATCTTCAGAGGTTACACTAATAACAGCAACTTTGTAGAAGATTGCTTGTCTAGACTGCTACTTTACAATAGTTCCTCTTTCCTGATTCAAGTGCTCTGCATTTAACCGACTGAAACTGAACAACAGGAGGTTTCTCTACATTTTCACCAAGCATTTGAGCTGGGTTCATAGAGACATTTTTTTATATTTAAAAAATATTTTACATTTATGCATTTTCAAATGATTTATCTTGGATGTTTTTAGGCCATAGCTAATCAAACATAGTGAGGATAAATAGAAAAAGCTCTATTTTATTTTCAACATCTAAGTACTAATTGCATCACATTATTTCAGGTTTTTCTGTGAGAATGTGAAGAGAAATTTATTCTGTATGTTTTTGAATGGAGGTATCCATGGGGACAAGAAACCAGATCAGACCACAGACTAGTCCAGGATTCAAGCTGGATTCAAGAAATGGAAAACGTTTTTAGTAAGAATAAGTCACAACTTTCCTGTGAAGTTGTTCAGGCGTTGTCTGCCCCTGCTGATATGGGAAGGTGCTGTGATACCATGCTTTACTTGTGAGGACTCGCAGGCAGATTCATGGGAACCTTGGCAAGTTGATAATTATGGCACATATTGAATAGAAATAAGAAAGTCCTGCGGTTTGACTGCAGACGTTCAGGGAATTACAAGATCCATCAAAGTAAAATTAGGCCTTACCTGCTAATTTTCTTTCCTTGAGTCCCTCCAGTCCAGTCCAAACTCCCGGATTTTGTCCCACCTCCAGCAGATAGAAACTAAACATTCTAACTTCTGTGTTGTCACCACATAAGAGACTGAATCCTCCCCCAGAAGTCAGTAGGATTCTCCATGGACTAGCAGGATTGCATCAGCCACACCTGGTGACGTCCTTCGGGGGACGCCATATGGAAGTGCTCTCTAGAGCTCAGAACTCTGAGCCTGCCCAGGTAGCCCACCTCCACGCCCCGCCCCTAGTCCGGCCAGTCTTCTTCCTTCCGCCTTGCCAGCAAGACGGACCCTGCTCTCTCTCTCACATTTTTGTTTTGTTCTTTATTTTAAATTTTCTAATGCCTAAATCTAACTTTAGAAAGGGCCCAGTATGTGGCAACAGGACTTTCTCTTCATCGCGAGGCTGTACTCACTGTGGGGGATCCTCCGCCGATGCCAACAGAAAAGAGGGGCATCACAGGACATGTCCAGGCCTCGAGATGGGCCCTCTGAGTGTCACCAGCCCTCAGCTGGTTCAGGATGTGCCTGAACGGGCCTCCATCCCCAGCCGTGCCACCGTTGCTAATGCTGATGGTCATACCGGCGCCCCGGCGCGGGATGCGCCCGATCAGGCCTCCATCCCCAGCCTCGCACAACGAACGGCTTCTCCCGCTGCTCCAGGAACTAGTTCTTCTGTTGCCCGTGGCGATGCTGAGGTAAGGCCTGCCCCTCCAAAAGCAGCCACGTCCGAGCTCCCGACCCGGCTTTTAGTGGGCCCTCCACCTCTTCACCTAAACGATACCATGTGGAGACCTGCAATGGCGCCCGGGAGAAGTCCTCCAACTCCGACCCCCGACATAAGGACCAGTCCTCCGACTCCTCCCACCGTCGTCAGAGTCTCTCCGGAGATGGCGCGAATGGAAGCTCCGCCCCCTATTCAGCCTCTGTGGGACTTCCCCTTGCTTCGGGGCTCAGTGCCATGGACTCGGCTCTCTTCAACAACGCCTCAACAGGTCCCTCCAGTGTCTTTTCACGCACGGAGCACAGGCATCAGCACCAAAAGAGCCTCGAACGCCGGCGGCACCACAAAGGGAGCAGACATCGCAGAAAGCGATCAGTCAGCTCCGAATCCTCTGCGTGCAGCTCTGAACCGGCACACAAGAGGCACCGTGATCAGCATCGCCATAGAGCCAGCAAAAGGGATTCAGCCAGCTCTAGCAGGAGCCGTCAGGTGAGGTCTTGCAGCGATTTCACTGACGCCGCCAATAACTCTGCTATTCTAAAACTGTTGACAGAAATAGTCCAGCAGACAGCGCACCCTCCTGCAACTTCCAGACCTCAGCCTTCCACGCTGTCTGCTACCAGGTCTTGATCTAGGTCCCCTAGAGTCTCCCAGGACCGTGATCTAGCAGCTGAACCACTGCAATACTCCCCGGCTAACCCCTCTCCAGACAGCACAGCCAAGGAGCGGGACATAGAAGCTGTTGTGGGTTCCGCCTCCAACGTCAGGACCACGCCAGACACCAGACTTTCCCCAGAGCTGGAAGGGGCCCCTCCGCCCCCGGAGGACCGCTCCTATCCCAAATTCTTGCAGAAGGTGGCTTCCGCTCTGGCCCTGACTTTGCCCGAACAAACAGAGGAACCGGATCTGGAGGTCCTCAAGTACCTCTCCGCTCCCAAGCCTTCCTTTGCACTACCTATGCACCGCAAACTGCGGGATGTCTACCTCAGAGTCTGGCAAACCCCTGCCTCAGGGTGCCCCTTCCCCAGGAGGTTGGACTCCAAATACCAAATCCAGCCCACTCCGGGATTCATGACACCACAACTGCCACATCAATCCATCATAGTCTCCTCAGCACTGAAAAGGATTAGATCCTCGCGGTCCCAGGCTAACAACCCGCCTGGGTGAGATCAGAAACTCCTTGATGATATAGGCAAGAAGGTCTTCCAGGGAGCAATGCTTAATGCCAGAATCACCACACATCAGTTTCAACACATTCTGTTCCAGGACACCTGCGTGGCGAACATAAAAAACGCAGTCACAGCCCTTCCTAAGGAGACACAGGCGTTGATTAGTAGCTCACTCGCTGACATCTCAGAATGCAGCAAACATCTGGCTAGCACAGCCTTCGATGCCTTTGACACATCAGTACAGACCGCAGGCACTGCTATCTCAGCCAGGCGATGGGCATAGCTCAGAGCTTCTGGCCTGAGTGACGACACGCATGACAAGATCGCGGACGCCCCCTGCTTGGGCGAATCGCTCTTCGGGGAGAAAGTCATGGACGCTGTGAACGTCATGAAGGAGCATTGCACCACCCTCAAAACCCTAGCAGAGGAAGGGTTTAAGCGCCGCAGCGCCCCTCAAAAAGGCGGCTACCAGTGAAAAAACTACTATGGCTCCAACACCTACAGTTCCAGCAAGAGATACCCCTCCAACCGAAAGTGGCAAGCTCCGAGGTACAAGAACAACTCTTACCACGGACCCTCCAACCAGCGGCAGCCTCAGAGGGACCGCAAGCAAAGGAAGGGCACCAGCACACCGGCAGCCAAAGAAGCCTCTTCCTTTTGACATATCTTCACAGGTGCCCACCCAGATAGGGGGTCGCCTGTTGCGCTTTCTTCCAGAGTGGGAAAAGATATCCTCCGACTCTTGGGTCCTGCGTGTCATTCACGAGGGATTCCGCTTGTGTTTTTGCGCACTGCCTCGCCAGTGCAACAAACCAGCCAGCAGAACCCCACCTCACCTACAACTCCCCATGGCGACAGAGCTGATACACCTCCTCACGTCACCCGCCATAGAGGAGGTGCAACCCTCGGAGATCAACTCTGGGTTTTACTCCAGATACTTCCTCATTCCGAAGAGGACAGGTGGGGTGCGCCCTATCTTAGATCTGTGCAGACTGAACAAGTTCATCCTCAAGGAGAAGTTCAGGATGTACTCCCTCAGCACAATCCTTCCCCTAATTCAATCCGGCGATTTCATGGTGTCCCTGGACCTGCAAGAAGCCTACACCCATATCCTCATCCACAAGTCACACAGGAGGTACCTTCGCTTCCAAGTGCTGGGGTGACACTACCAATACAGAGTTCTCCCCTTCGGCCTGTCTCCCGCACCTCGGGTCTTCACAAAGTGCGTAGCTGTTGTCACAGCGCACCTCCGCAGGCTAAGGATATCTGTCTTCCCCTACCTGGACGACTGGCTGTTCACGGCACCTTCAGCCCAGTAACTGCAGGCGTCTCTGCAGAAAGCAACGGCCATAATTACCTCTCTGGGATTTGTCATCAACTACATTAAATCGCAGCTACATCCCTCCCAACAGCTTGAGTTCATTGGAGCGGTAATCGACACACGGGCATCAGAAGCCTACCTGCCAGAGCGCCGACTGCTCAACATTGTCTCGCTTGCAACCAAGATGGCCGAGGTGGAAATCTCCTCTGCACGAGCCCTCTTGCGCCTTCTGGGCCATATGGCAGCAACGACCTCAGTCCTGCCTACGGCCAAGTTGAGGATGCGACCGCTTCAGTGGCACCTGCGCTCCCTCTGGAATCAGCATTCCCAGCCACTATCCACTTGTGTCCCGATGCCCCCAAGCATCAGAACTCACCTGCGCTGGTGGTCAAATCCATCCAATCTGTCTGGGGGCAAGGACATCCACCAGCAGGCTCACCAAGTGGTTCTCACCATGGACGCGTCCAACACCGGTTGGGGCGCACATCTCCAGCATCTCAGCACCCAAGGCACATGGTCTCAGAAGGAGAAAAGTCTACATATCAATCTCCTTGAGCTCAGAGCCATCAGATACGCTCTCCTAGCTTTCCTCCCGCACCTGCGGGACAAATCCGTCCTCATACAGACGGACAACCAGGTAGCCATGTTCTACGTGAACAAACAAGGAGGGACTGGCTCGCGTCCACTCTGCAACGAGGCGACAGCAATATGGTCCCTGGCCACAGAGAACTGCTGCAAGCTACGGGCCTCCTACCTGCCGGGGGATATGAATACCCTTGCCGACAAACTCAGCAGACAGCTACAACCGCATGAATGGTCCCTCTCCCAGGAGGTAGCAGATGTACTCTTCCACCAGTGGGGGACCCCATCAGTAGACCTCTTTGCCATGGAGTTGAATGCGAAATGCCCCCTGTTCTGCTCCAGACACCCTTCACCCAACAGACTGGCAGCGGATGCATTCGACGTGTACTGGGGGGAGTGGTCTCTAGTGTACGCCTTCCCGCCGACCCCCCTCATCCCAGCGACCTTGCAGCGGATCGTCCAGGACAAAGCGCACGTCATCCTGGTGGCCGCTCACTGGCCACGACAGATGTGGTTCACGCTTCTGCAACGCCTGGCCCACAGGGATCCTGTACATCTCCCCCCCAAAGGGGACCTACTGACACAGAACGGGGGCAGCATGAGACACCCTAACCTCAAAGCCCTCGCACTCACTGCCTGGAGGTTGAGCGGTTGAGCCTCTCTGCCCTCCACCTGCCAGTAGAAGTACAAGATGTGGTCCTAGCAGCCTGTAGGCCATCCACCAGGATGTCCTATGGCCTAAAATGGAAAAGATTCAGCATCTGGTGTGCAGGACAAGGCTTCAACCCCTCCTCTTTTCCTGTCCCGCAAGTCCTATGATATCTCAACGCCTTGTCCGACAGCGGACTCAAGACCCAATCCATCCGGGTTCACTTCTCAGCAATAGCAGCTTTCCACGACCCGGTAGACGGAGCCAACTCCATTGCAGCGCTGCCCATAACCACGCGCTTCATGAAGGGCCTAACTAACCTCAAACCCCAAGTCAGGCCCCCCAGCCCCGCCCTGGGATCTCAACTCTGTCCTGCAGCGTCTAATGCAGGAACCCTTTGAACCTCTCCAATCTACAGAGATGAAGTTTGCTTCATGGAAAACTCTATTTCTGGTGGCCATAACCTCCACAAGGAGGATCGGCGAACTACAGGCTCTAATGGCACACTCTCCATACACACGATTGCTCCAGGACCGAGCGTCCCTACGGACCAATCCTAAGTTTGTTCCAAAGGTCGCATCGGCATTCCATGTCAATCAGTCCATCGAGCTTCCCTGTTTCTACCCGGAGCCTCACTCGTCCATAGAGGAGCAATGCCTACATACCCTGGATTGCCTCCGTGCTCTCAGGATCTACCTACAGAGGACGCTCTCGGTCAGGAAGAGTGACCAGCTCTTCATGTCTTTCGACCTGAATAGGCCTGGCCATCCCGTCTCGAAGAGGACACTTTCCAACTGGGTGGCCTTCTGCGTCTCCTGCCTGGACTCACCGGATGGCTAGGCGCCGCCTAAAGTGGGCCCGCACCAGCTCAGAGCTTTGGCTACCTCCCTAGCAAACCTACGCTCCGTTCCACTCGTGGACATCTGCAAAGCAGCCACTTGGTTTACTCCACACACTTTCCAGCGGCACTACTGCCTAGATCTGCGATCAAAGGAGGATTGCACGTTGGGCACAGCAGTCCTAGTCTCCGCTGTCAGGGAAGAGTTTGACACCATCCCAACGGGCACCAGCTGAGACACTTCGACAACCAATGACTTGGACTCAATCCTGCTTGTTCTTAAATATGGCGCTCTGTGGTTCTACACTTGCTGCACTGTTAATGCGCCTTATTGCACTGTACTGCACTATTGCTCCTTTCTGCGCTATGCTGCACTGTTGTGTTCTCCTAAGTTGT
Source organism: Ichthyophis bannanicus (assembly GCA_033557465.1). NCBI lineage: Eukaryota > Metazoa > Chordata > Amphibia > Gymnophiona > Ichthyophiidae > Ichthyophis > Ichthyophis bannanicus. The sequence goes on from CM066049.1 coordinate 124,861,684, forward strand.
TACTGCACCTTACTACACATTGTTGTTGCACCTTACTGCACTGCACCACAGTATTGTTTGCCTGTATTGTTTGCTGCACCTTAACGCAATGTTGCATCACTTCTGCACTATGTTGTACATGCTGTGGTTGCCATTAAACTGTTTACCAAAAGCGCATAATCTATCGCTTTGTCTGCACGCTTCCCTCCTCCACCTCCGGCGCACCGCGCTGCTAGGGAGACACCAGGTGTGGCTGACTTATCCTGCTGTCCATGGAGAACCCCTGTTACAGGTAAGTAACTTCGCTTTCTTCCCAAGCAGAATAAACAAACAACCAGAGAGACACCAACAAGTTCCCCCAAATTATCTACAACTGAATCCCGTTAAGCTTTGTAGCATGAGGCACGTCCTTTGGGAACACCTAGCCAATATCTCTTAACACCCTCCCCAGAGGGAAACACACACAGACCCAGCAGGCTTGCAAACTGAGTCTGGAGAGACTGAAGGAAAGAAAATTAGCAGGTAAGTCCTAATTTCACCTTCTATAGTGTCTCTCCAGTCCAGTCCAGACTCCAGGGATTACCAGAGTAGTACTTAAGCATGGGAGGGACCAGCAAGCCCAACTCACAACACCCTTCCCCAAAAGGTATGTCTTCCTGCGCCTGCACATCCAAACGGTAATGCCACACAAAGGACTGTAGCAGTGACCAGGTGGCTGCCCTACAAACAGCCGGCAGAACCAGACTGATTTCTGCCCAAGATGCAGCCTGCATTTGGGTGGAATGCTCCTGCAAACAAGCAGGCAGAGGCTTCCTGCGCAACATGGTCACTACTGTCCAGTCCGGAGGTTCCAAGGGCATACTTACCTGGAGCCAGACATCCAAGGGGCACAAGAGATGTTGGGCAAGAGAATGGTGCTGCAGTGACCAAGGCAACAACTGGGACCACTGTAATGGCCACATATGCACCCGAGCCCAAGGCACGAGATGCACCATCACTGCCATGGACATAACACCTGAAGATATGTCCACACTGATGGAGCTAACTGCTTCAGCAACGTTTGAATCTTCCCCTGGAGCTTTTGGATCCTCTCCTGCAGAAAGAAGATGTGACTGCCTGAAGTGTCGAAATATGTGCCCAGATGCATGAGATCCTGTGTCGGGGTCAACGAACTCTTGCCAAGGTTGTTCACCCAGCTGAGGCTGCATAGGAGCTCCAACACTCGCTGAGTGATGGTGCAGCTTTCCTCCAGAGACTTTGCCTGGATCAGTCAGTTGTCCAGATATGGATGAACCAGTACTCCTTCACGATGTAACGTCACCACAACCACAACCATGATTTTAGTGAAAGTCCTCAGAGCTGTCACCAGGCCGAAAGGTAGGGCCTGAAACTGGTAATGCTCTATGGGGACCGAAAACTGCAAGTACTGTTGATTCTCTGCCCGAATGAGCACATGCAGGTACGCCTCCATGAGATCTAATGTGGTTAGAAACTCGCCCTTTCTGATGACTACAATCACAGACCGCAACGTTTTCATGCAGAAATGAGGCATGCGGAGAGCCCTGGTGACATATTTGAGGTCAAAGATGGGGTGAAAGGTCTCTTCTTTCTTGGGCACTATGAAGTAGATGGAATAATGACCGAACCCCCACTACTCTTTTGGCATGGGCATCATGGTGTCCATATGCAAGAGACTCCGCAGTGTCTGTGATGGCTTGCTGCTTCTCCGGGGCTTTGCATGGAGATCATAGAAACATAGAAATATGACGACAGAAAAAGACCACATAGTCTATCTAGTCTGTCCTTCCATATCAACAACTACAACAGTCCCCTTTTTTCCTTTAGAGATCCTCTGTGTTTCTCCTATGCTTTTTTGAATTTAGATACTGTCCTCATCTCTACCACCTCAACTGGGAGACTAGTCCATAGATCCACTACTCTTTCCATAAAGAAATATTTCCGCATATCACTCCTGCATCTATCCCCTTTCACCCTCATCCCATGTACCCTCATAGCAGAACTAGCTTTCAATCAAAAAAGGCTCTCCCCTTGTGCATTAATGCCAAGGAGGTATTTAAACGTCTCGATCATATCGCCTCTATTCCACCTTTCCTCTAAGATGTACATATTAAGATCTTTAAGTCTGTCCTCGTATGCTTTATAATGAAGACCATCCTCTGTACTGACTCCTATTTATATCCTTTTTGAGGGTGCGGTCTCCAGAATTGCACACAATACTCCAAATGAGGTCACACCAAAGACTTATACAGAGGCACTATCACCTCCTTTTTTCTGCTAGCCATTCCTCTCCCTATGCACCCAAGCATCCTTCTAGCTTCTGCTGTCACCTTTTCTAGCTGTTTAGTTACTTTAAGATCATCAGACACAACCACGCTGAGGTCCTACTCATCTTTAGTGGACAAAAGTACTTCATCCCCCATACTATATTGCTCCCTTGGATTGCTGCAGCCCAAATGCATGACCTTGCATTTCTTAACATTAATCCCAGCTGCTAAATTCTAGATGATTCTTCAAGCTTAGTTAGATCCCTCCTCATGTTATCTACACCTTCCTGGGTGTCTACTGTATTGCAGATTTTGGTATCATCTGCAAAGAGGCAAACCTTACCCAACAGCCCTTCCGCTCTATCACTAACAAAGATGTTAAAAAGAATCCGACCAAGGACAGATCCCTGGGGCACACCACTGGTAACTTCCTTCTCACAGTGAGCTCCATTTACCTATATCCTTTGTCTCCTTCCACTCAACCAATTTCTAACCCAAGCAGTAACTTTAGGATCCATCCCTAGGGTGCTCAGTTTGTTTATAAGTTGCCTGTGAGGAGCATTGTCAAAGGCTTTACTGAAATCTAAATACACCACATCTAGGGCTATCCCTCAGTCCAACTCCCTGATCAGCCAGTCAAAGAAATCAATCAAATTTGTCTGATAAGACCTGCCTCTGGTGAATCCATGCTGCCTTGGATCTTGTAATCCGCTGGACTCCAGTAACCTTGTACATAGTTACCCTGTTAACCCTGTAGATAATCCCCTGTTTATTCTAAGTCCAGTGTAGGCCTGCCTGCACTGCACAAATCTGTTACCTGTAAACTGCACTGATTTATAAAGAGCACGGTATAGAAGAGACATTAAATAAATAAAATAAAATAAATAAACCTCACTATTTTATCTTTCAGCTGCGTTTCCAATAATTTACTCATCACTGAAGTTAAACTAACCGGCCTATAATTTTCAAGCAATAGAAAATAGAAAAGCATTGACAAGTGATGCGTGAACTCTAGCACGTAGCCCTTGCAAATCACCTCCAGCACCTATTGATTTGAGGTGATCTGCACCCAGGCAGAGTAAAACTGATGGAGTCTGCTGCCTATTTGAACAACCTCTGCCTGAATCTCCCTGACCTCATTGTTTCTTTTTGGAAGTACTTCCGGATGCTGCCTGATAACTGTGGTTGGCGCCTTGGCTTCTGTGAAAGGACTGATGCTGTGGAGCAAACTGTCCCCACTGATAGGGGGCAAACCGAATGGCCCTAAACTGCCGATAGTCCTTGGACTGTCCTTGCACCGAGGAAGCGGACTTAGTACTCTTAGACTTATCCTCTAGCAGCTAACCTGGCTTAGCTTCACCCAATTCCTTCACCAACTTTTCCAAGACTTGGCCAAAACGCAGCTTCCCCTTAAAAGGAAGCCTGCTAAGACATGCCTTTGAAGCTACATCTGTGGACCAATTCCACAGTCAAAGGAATCTGCGAACTACCACCCTTGATGCCATACTCTTTGCTGATGTGCAGAGCAGATTGTAGAAGGCATTCGCCAAGTAAGCACAGCCAAACTCTAACTTAGAGATCTCTGCCAGAGGCTGCAGACCCTGTGTGCTGATCTCTGACAGACCTTATGTCCAATGCAAACATGAGCAAGTCACATTCGCCCCACAGACTGAAGCTTGGAGCGCTAACACATATACTTCTAAGGCCTGCTTCAGCAGGGTCTCCATCCTTTTATCCTGAGCATCCCTGAGGGCCTTTCCACCTTCAACAGGTATCGTGGTCTTCCTGGTGACCACCGAGACCATGGCATCCACCTTTGGAACCTTCAGGAAATCTTTCTCCATCGCAGGAATGGGGTATAAGCAGGCTATGGCCCTGCTGCCCCTCAACCCTGCCTCGGGAACTTGCCACTCCAGCTCCATCATTTGTATCAGAGCTTGGTGGACTGAGAAAGCCGTTTCATCACTCTGGATTCCCTGGAGCACCAGCTATGAAATGTGCAATGCCGCCAGGGAGTGGGAAATGAGAGCAATCAGCTCTTCCCTGTGAAAGACCCACACTATACTGGGGTCTTCTCCCTGCGGTATCTCTCCTTCCTCTAATTTTGCCATACCATCTTGCTGTCCTTGTCCAGAGGTCCCTTCCAGGGGATCCTCTGATTCCTACGAGGTTGCTGAGGCAACTTTGAGAGCCAGATCTCCCAGCTCCTGGTCCCCTGCAGCTTCTATGAATGAAGAGGATCTCAAGACCAGCTGCTCCTCTTTGACCAATCTCGGAGGCACTGATTTGGACCTGACTGCTCCTCCATGGCCCTGTTTTAAACAGTAGGCCTTCTGGAGGAGCAAGACAAAATCCGGCATGAATGGTGATGCTCCTGGCTGCTGCTGTTTGCTCTGCCGCCCTCAGGTCTGATCTTCCTACCTGCAAGAAGGTCCAGGAGCTGAATCCTGGTTCTCCACAACGTCTAATAATGGTGGCGTTTTGTCATTCAAAATGGCCATGGCTCTAGCCAAAACTACGGGAGTTGCAGCCTGCAAAGGAGTCTCCCCAGTCTCAAATCTGGTCACGGCAACTCAGACAGTCTAGCAAACTGGAGCTTGTCCCCCAAAGCCGTTCTCCCGCAGCGTGGTCTTCTGACTCAAGCTGCAGCAGAATCCTGATGTGGAGAGACAGCTCTTCTTCAGCCTGCAGACTGCACAGGCTATGTTAGGCATGCTGCGAAAGGAAACACAGCCGATGAAGAACCAATCCAGTGATTGCACGCACTCAGACTCACTTACGTTAACGATGACCAGCCTGTACCCTCTCTGTCAAGCACTCGCCCACCGGCAATCCCTTTTCACATCCTCTTACTCCTCGCCGATGCCAGATGCCATGACGTGAACACCGTACAGCTGAAGCTTGATCTGCAGGAGATGTTGGAAGATGGAAGGACATCAAAGACCCAACTGAGTGGCGCCTCTCTAGACCACCAGCACTGTCTTCCTCTTGAAGAAATTCCCAGGCTGGCTGACTGGTTGTGAGTTTCCCAGTGACAGCTTGGACCAAGCAGCTTAAAGGGGAGCAAACTTCCAAATTAACCAAGGTGTACTCAGTAAGGTAGACTGGCTAATTCAGACAGTCTCTAAAGCCTACCTGCCTTGTTTTTTTTACACCAATTCCTAATCCTAATGCCCTGCTGTGCAGCTCAGATGGTACTGGTGTTGCCCTACTTGCTGGAGACTGAGACTACTGACTGACTTCTGTGAGAGTGTTCAGTTCCTTATGTCGTGACATCGCAGAAGTTAGAATGCTCAGTCTCTATCTGTTGGAGGTGGGACAAAACACTGGAGTCTAGATTGGACTGGACTGGAGGGATGCTATGGAATGGACAAAAGTGCAGTCCTGTGAAAGGTATTGCAGCTTTCCCAGAAGGTGAACCAGTGTATCCAACTTCTTTCAGCGGACAAAACAATTGTCCAGAAGGATCCACTGAAGCTATTTCAGGACTTTTAAGAAAATTGACTGCTGGACTTCGTATTTTGGATTCACATATTTGAATCTCTGACTTTTTGATCTTCATGAGCAGGGCTTCAAACCCCAGGATCTGTGTTTGAACCTGTCACAGCCAGCCTGGCTTGAATAAATTGTGTATAATGTGTTGCTCTTGCTGCATGGGAACAAACCTGGCGTTCTCAGTCTTTTTTCACAGCACAGTACTTGTGCAAATTATAAGTATTGTGGTGATGATAATTTGATCCTTCAAAAGGATATAATACAAGATATGACAATGGAGAGCTAGTATCTGATTTGATAATAATTCAATCTCCTTGAATTCCTTCTCTTTCTCTTGATATCGCAGCTGAGTCTATTCTTTCCTTTGTGCAAGCTGCACAGTAGGATGAAAGCTTGGCCAGGCTTTTCGGACAATTACTCCCAAATCACCCTCTTGAGCTGGTTTCTGTTGTGGTCCCTTATTCCCAGGCAGACACTAATCTGCATACATGGCTGCTTTTTTTCCCCCAACTGTATTATTTCACTTGTAAGTCTTGGAATACTGTTCTGTAAGTCATTATTTTAAAACAAAAGCATCACAGTATCTAAATTTAATGCTTTAGCACCGCTTTTCAGACTTTGAAAACTGTTTGACTGTTCTGTGTTCCTTCAGCCTCACAGGGGATGTCATCCCATCTGCTAATGCATTAATATCATTAATCATAACTGCTAGAACAATATTGTGTTACAGCCTTCCTTTTCTCTCCTCTTATTTATTTCATCCATTAAATTTGTAAATAAATAGCCGCTGATTGTTCTGTGGTTTCAAGGCCACTGAAGTCATTCATATTAGAAAACTGTGCACCGCACTTTGGACAAATCCAGGTGTCTGTGCTCGAGAGAGATGTGGCACTCGCCTGGTGGGGGTCACAGCTGCTTCTGTCCCCTGGTCCCTGCACTGTGTCCCAAGTCAGACGTTACTGTCACAGCTGTTTCATAACTGGCCATATGAACAGCAGGGTCTCAGTGGTCCACTTCCCCCTCCCCCACCAACACAGATGATTGGGGGCTGGAAGTGCTGATTCCACACTTACCTATGTAGTAATTTCTAGGGGTTTGCAGGGGAAAAGCTTTTGCTTCATTTCACATTTGCTAGGCATAAAAAATACTACTTGGGACTCATTTCCTATGTGAAAAGTCCAAAAAGATGCCTATTAATTTTATGAGCCAAAATAAGATCAAAACTTAAGAAAACTTTTTTTTGTCAGACTCTGTCAAGAGAGGGTACACCACTCTCACCAAACAAACTTTCCTTTTTTAATTAAGTAAATGTAAATAGGCAAATTCATGAAAATGCAACATTTATACTTCTGTTCTCCATTGATTCCTACCCAAGTTAAACTGTCCTATACAGACCTGTTCATGTTTTAATGTTTGCTGTTAACCATTCATGTTAATGCCAATTTGATGTAAATTCTATGTAATCCAGTTTATTGTTCATGTTCTGTGTAAACCACACTGATCTGAAAAAGCATGGTATATAAAAACAAATAAATAAATTTAAAGCTTTAAATATCAGCAAAAACCACAGCACTAAGCTTGATAGCCAGTCTAAAGGAATGAGCAGTGAAATTTCCCACCGCCGACAGAGCACTACATTTCGAGTTCACTGTAGATGTTAAAGGAGCTCTGTTTCAGGCTTTAAAAGGGCTTAATGCTCACTAAACCAAAAGATTTGAAACAGTCCATGTATTGCGGATCTTACTGCTCTTAATTTATACCACATCTGACATCATCATCAGCTGAACTCAACAACCGCCTACTTTGCCTAGCAACAGCGGAACCACAATAAAGGTGTGGATGCTGAAAATGTCAATCAGAGAAGATTCCACCAATCGAGCTCAAGGTTAGATCCATCTGGTGTCATGGTCCATAATCTATGAATCCGCTGTTGCTCCAGTAGCTTCAGTCAAGCCACCTGATTACTCCTTCAAGGGTCCGGGAGGACATAATCAATAACTCGCCATCGAAAGTCTTAAAATACACAATGCTTCTGGAGACAATGAGGCACAATGGGAGCCGCAACAGACTGGTATTGATTCTTGAGGAATGTTCACTCAGTCGGGCTTTTATTGGTCTGGTGGTTCTGTCGATATACTTCAGTTCACAAGGGCACACCAACAGGTATACAACAAAATCTGATACACAAGTTGTGTGCCAATGAGCAAAATATTGCTTGCTGGTGCATTGATCAGTCCAGTAAAGTACTTTTAGTTTAAATTTAAAACACAGAAGAGAGCTTTCTGGTTAAATTTAGAACACCAGAGAGCTTCTAGTTTAAATTTCATAATAAGTCAGAGCCTAGCAGCAGCAAAGAGCTTTAATTTAAATCAAATTAGAATATAATTTAGCATAAAAGGCAAAACAGGGTCAGTATTCTTTGAGCAACAAATAGAGTCTTCTAGAGACCTTTACAAAGAGGCCTTCTACCTAGGGGGCAAGAGACCTGTGAAACCTTTTCAATAGGTGTTAACGCCAGGTGGCAGGTCAAAAGGCCATTTTGAAAGACTCCTTCTATCCAAGCAAGGACTGTTAATCACCCAGGAAGTTGGTCACAGCTTACCTCAGCAGCACAGGACAGGGTACTGTGTAGCAGCCCTCTTTTAAGAACAACCCAAACTATGGTTACACGATGCAAGGTACCACATTAAGAACCACCACCCAAGAAAAAGATTTAGGTATCATTGTGGATAACATGTTAAAACCCTCGGCCCAATGTGCAGCGGCAGCCAAGAGAGCAAATAGATATCATAAGGAAAGGCATGGAAAATAAAACAAAGGATATTATAATGCCTCTATATCATTCCATGGTGAGACTGCACCTTGAATATTGTGTGCAGTTCTGGTCGCCGTATCTTAAAAAGGATATAGCGTTATTAGAAAAGGTTCAGAGAAGGGCCACCAAAATGGTAAAGGGGATGGAAGGATACACCCTATGAAGAAAGGCTAAAAAGGTTAGGGCTCTTTAACCTGGAAAAGAGATGGCTGAAGGGAGATATGATAGAAGTCTATAAATTAATGAACGGAGTGGAACGGATAAACGTAGATAGATTGTATACGTTATCAGAATATAGAAAGACTAGGGGACATGCAATGAAGCTACAGGGTAAACTATTTAAGACTAATAAAAGAAAATATTTTTTCACACAACGTGTAATCAAACTCTGGAATTTGTTACCGGAGGATGTAGTAAAGGCTGTTAGTGTAGCTGGGTTTAAAAAAGGTTTGGAGAAGTTCCTGGAGGGGAAAGGTCCATAAACCATTATTAAGAAGTGACCCAGGATATCAATGCTTGACCCAATACAAGCATTGTGGAACCTGTGTCTCTTGGGGAAACTGCTAGGTACATATGACCTAGATTGGCCACTGTTGGAAACAGAATACTGGGCTTGATGTACCTTGGTCTGACCCAGTATGGCATATCTTATGTTCTTATGTTCGTTGTGGGCCAGTCATCGTGAAATTGCAAAACTTGCATCCAGGGCCGGATTTACCTTGAGTGAGGCCCTATGCCAACAAAAATTGTGGGCCCCCAGCAGGGGCGGCCCAAGGGGGGTGTGGGCCTCATTTGCATAAGGGGCCTCATTTGCATAACTATTTGCATAATGTTACCATATACTAACTTTTAGTAAACGTGCCTCTTAATGAGTGTATGGATAAAGAAAGACTAAAAGATTTCTACATTACTATAATCCAGTGCCAACTGCCAGACACATTAGGAACTACTACAAACACTGCCCATTTAGAACCCATAGCAAACCCGCCGTATCCTAACAGCACTACCAGGACTCACAAAGCACCATACTCTACCAATCAAAAGGCAACACTGCAAATATTAAACCAATACATTTCAGAGAACAACAATACATGACCTACTGGGGAAAGAGAACAAGTGGCAATGTCAAATAGGAATTATATAAACAGAACACCTCAGCTCAGTTACACATGCAGAACATAGACCATCACCAAACAAGTAATCACATTTTAGAAACAGGAAGACAATAATTAAACTGGGAATCCCAAAAGCCAAACTTGGAATGTACAACACTGTAGAAATAAAACTATACATTAATTTGCTCTTGTACTAAACAAAGCGCAGACGTTAATGATGCACATTTACCAGAGCTGACATATTCCAATTAATAAATTCAAAATAAAGAGATATTTTTCTACCTTTTGTGCATTTTTTTCAGCTGCAATTGCTCCAGCCACTTTCTTCTGGTTTCTTCATGTCTTCTGCTAACTCTCCATCGTCTGCTGTCCATTTGTCCTTTCTTCTCTCTTCTAGTTTTTTTCCATTCTCTCTCTACATCTGCTTTAACATACTAATCTTTCTCCTTTTGCTCTTTCCTCATTCCTATTTCATCCAGTCAAATTTTACCCCTCCATCCTCAATCCCCACTTACTCTCCCAATACCCGGCCAATTGTAGATTTTTTTATCCCTCCCACACAAAATATTTTTCCCTTCTCCATTTTACTCTTCCAGCCCCATCCCATTCTAATCCTCCCCCAACATCAGCTCCCTTCTAGTTCCAGCCTCACCCAGCATCCATTCCCTTCTAGTCCCTGCATCAGCCCATTTCCAGTCCTAGCCACCCATCAGCCCATTTCCAGTCCTAGCAACCCCCCAACCCAATACCAGTCCTAACCCCCATCACCCCATTTTCAGTTTAAGCCCCCCCTATAACCCATTACCAGTCCTAACCCCCCATCAGCCCACTTCCAGTCCTAACCCCATCAACCCATTTCCAGTCAGCCCCCCATAGCCCATTGCCAGTCCTAACCCCCCCCCATCAGCCCACAGCCCATTACCAGTCCTAACCCCATCAGCCCACCTCCAGTCTTAACCCCCCCAGCCCATTTCCAGTCCTAACCCCCCCCCCATAGCCCATTACCAGACAGCCCCCATCAGCCCACAGCCCATTACCAGTCTTAACCCCCCCCAAAGCCCATTACCAGTTCTAAACCCCCCCAACAGCCCATTATCAGTCCTAACCCCATCAGCCCACCTCCAGTCTTAACCCCCCAGCCCATTTCCAGTCCTAGCCCCCCCATCGCCCCTGACCAGACTGCCCCCATCAGCCCACAGCCCATTACCAGTCTAAACCCCCCAAAACCCATTACCAGTTCTAAACACCCCCCCAACAGCCCATTACCAGTCCTAACCCCATCAGCCCACCTCCAGTCTTAACCCCCCCCAGCCCATTTCCAGTCCTAGCCCCCCCCCATAGCCCATTACCAGACCGCCCCCATCAGCCCACAGCCCCATACCACTCTAAAACACCGCTAAAGCCTTTACCAGGTTTTAACTCCCGCACAACAGCCCATTACCAGTCCTAACCCCATCAGCCCACCTCCAGTCTTAACCCCCCCCAGCCCATTTCCAGTCCTAGCCCCCCCCATAGCCCATTACCAGACAGCCCCCATCAGCCCACAGCCCATTACCAGTCTTAACCACCCCAAAGCCCATTACCAGTTCTAACCCCCCCCCAACAGCCCACAGCCCATTACCAGTCCTCCTCATCAGCCCACCTCCAGCCTTAATCCCCCCAACCCATTTCCAGTCCCAGTCCCAGCCCATTTCCAGTCCCAGTCCCAACCCATTTCCAGCCCCAGTCCCAGCCCCCCCCAATTACCAGTCCTACCCCCTCCCCCTCCCCCGGCCTAAAGTAAAATTTATTTAAAAAAAAAAAACCTGCTGGCTGCCGCCGCGGGGCCCCCCTCTGCTGCCGCGGCAGCATGGACTGACCCGCGGGGGCCCCCTCTGTAAGCTCGGTCCCTCCCTCCGTGCCTCCGTGTCTCCCTCCGTGCAGGCTGTTAGAGACGCGAAGGCAGACTGTCTCCTTCGCGTCTCTGTTATGCCCGCAGGGGCTGATGGGAAATTTCCCATCAGCCCTGCGGGCTTAACAGAGACGGGAAGGCAGAAGGAGACAGTCTGCCTTCGCGTCTCTAACAGCCTGCACGGAGGGAGACACGGAGGCAGGGACCGAGCTTACAGAGGGGGCCCCCGCGGGTCAGTCCATGCTGCCGCGGCAGCAGAGGGGGCCCCGCAGCGGCAGCCAGCAGGTTTTTTTTTATTTTATTAAAAAAAAAAGCCTAACTACTTCAATTTTTGTGGGCCCTTTGCAGCTGTGGGCCCTACGCCATGGCGTACATGGCGTATAGCTAAATCCGGCCCTGCTTGCATCCCATCCAGGGAAAATGACTGGGATCAGAGTGGAAAATAGGAACACAGTCATTCATACAAGAAGCATGTACTACTATGGCACATATGTTACGAACCCTAGTATATGCAATAGTCAAATCCTTTTGAAAACAGTCATGTAAGATCATAATATGCCAATGCTTTCTCAGTATGTTGGTCACATCCGCCACATTAATCATAAAAGGTAATACACCCGCAAATCATTCATAGTCATTATGATTAGAAGTCACTGTCCCAGATGAAGGTGTCATATTGGAAAATAGCCACTCACAATGAGAGTATTTTGCTCGTTTGTAGGCTCTACTAATTACTTTCCAAGGGTAGCCTCAATCCAAAAGTCTCCGACAAAGATCATTTGCATGAATTGTGAAAATCCTCAAATGATGTACATGTTCTTAAATGAAGGAACTGATCAAATGGGGAGGAATGGTCTAGTGGTTAGGACAAGGTACTTCAGGCCGGAGGGCTGGGGGTTCAAGTCCCACCTGGGGACAGCAATCTCAGGCCGGAGGGACTGGGATTTCTAGTCCTATAGGCACTCCTTGTGGTCTTGGGCAAGCCACTTAACCCTCCATTGCCCATGTTCCCTGTAAGTATTAGCGTAGGTGTGTCATATCCCCTCGTGTTAAATGTATCCCCCAATTGACCGCTTTGACCCGGTGAAAAGCGGTATATAAATACAGCTAAATAAATAAATGGGAAGCTCCTCTGCAAGGGACCTGGATAATAGCTATGATATCTAAGAAGGTTGTTGCATTGTACTGGTTTATGAAATAGTGTAGTATTCAATTTATTGTTATGTCTGAAAATTGTAACATCTTAAAAACTCAATAGAATTGCAGTCATATTTTGCTTTAAACTGAATTAGATTTGCATGTGTTAAGCCAGTCTAAAAATGACTAGAGAACTTGAGTCGGACTGTAGCAGCACTGATAAACATGCAATAAATAAACCAAGGAGTCTGTTCAAAGATCCAAGCCAGTTTATTGTGCACAGGCCCAGTCAGTCAAAGCTTCAAAAGGAACTGAGCCCCGCTTTTCACAGAGACATAACCATTTATACCTCTTTTTCAGTTTGATACATGAGAACTTTCTATTGGTTCTAACTTGATACATGCAAACTTCCTATTGGTTCCAACACCCCCTGCACCTGTCCAATGAGAAATCCCTCCGGGGCCTAGCAACCAGCCCCCTCCCTTAGGATTGTTCTAACAATGGTGCAGTTCTTGATTTTGTTACTTCTCTACTGCAAGGTTATCCCTAGCATCAGGAATGCATGTTTTGTAACATTTCTTTCTTTCACACACAAGAGAATAATGGAAGACTTATGAATTCATGTAAAACTTCTTATTAAGCAGTTTAAAACAGTTTTCTTATTTTCCACAAATTTTTGGTTCTTTTCTAGCTATAACGGAGGTTAGGATCCAGGCCTAACTTACAGGCCTCTCATAGTAGCAGACCATGCTAGGCCATAGCCTGCCACATTCCCCCCTTTGATTATTCTCACCCGCAAGTGAGAAAGGGTGAGAATTAAATCACATATTATACTTGTGTAAAAACATCATTTTGGGGTATAGGGTAATATTGCCACATAGCTAAAACGTTTCATAGCTGCCTTCTGTTCTACAGTGCTATCAAGGGCTGCTGACTTTACTTGACTGTGATGAATCCAGGGTTCGAGTTCTGCAACCTTAACCGCTGTTGGGGTTAATAAGATGACAACATAAGGTCCTTTCCAATGCGGTGCCAACGGTGTCTTTCTCCACTCTTTGATCCACACCGAGACTCCAGGCTTGAGAGGATGCAGGGGTTCTGTTAGATGGATGAGCAGCTGGTCTTGTACCCACATATGAAGACTCTGCAAAACAGAACTTAAAACCAATAGTTCTTGTCTAGTAATTTCAGATCCTATCTGTCTCATATCTCCCTTTATTTTCCATACAATAGGCAGGGGTCGCCCATATAGAATCTCAAAAGGGGAAACTCTGAAAGACTTAGCAGGGGCTAAGTATATCCTAAGAAGGGCTATAGGAAGAACCTGGGGCCAATTCAGGTAAACCTCTTGGCAAAGTTTGGACAACTGAGATTTCAGGGTTCTATTCATACATTCTACTTTTCCTAAATTCTGAAATCTGTAGGCAGTATACATCTGATAATGTCAATATCTAGGGGCCATACTTAATGGACTTGCTTCCTAAGGTTATCCACCCTCATTCTTTGTACAGGGCCCCATATGCATGCAAGGTTGTAAGGGCATACTTGGAATCTGGGTACACATTTAGACAGAGCCCCTTTTGCTATTGTCAGTGCTCTAGTAAGAGCTATTAGTTCAGATCTCTGTGCTGAAGTTCTTGGGGCCAGAGCTGAGGACTTAACTACCAGATCAAAGGTTACCACTGCATATCCGGCACAACAATGTCCATTGATGATGACAAGACTGCTTCCATCTACAAAGAAAGTCCATCCAGGGTTCTCCAAAGGAACATCAATCAAATCAGGGTGACTTGAGAATATAGTGTCCATAGTTTCTAAACAGTCATGATCAGGGGGGTCAAGACCAACTGGTAACAACGTAGCAGGATTCAGAGTTTGACTGATCTTCAATTGTATCTGGGGGTTTTCACACATCATACTCTGATACCTCAACATTCGTGAATTAGCTAGAAGTTTCCTTTGTGTTTCATTATGGTTAGAACAGAGTGTGGTACAGTAACTTGAAGATTGCGTACTAGGAGGGCTGTAGCTGCAACGGCTCTCAAACAAGGGGGCCAGCCTTTTGCAATTACAACTGATTATTTTGACAAATAGGCTACTGGTCGTTGCCAAGATCCAATGAGATTGAGTCAACACTCCTAGAACATTTCCTTGTGACTCATAAACATAGAGACTGAAAGGTTTTCTGGACATCTGGTAGACCCAGAGCTGGTGATAACATCAGAGCGGTTTTCAAAGATCAAAAGGCTGCATCCTGTTCAAGTCCCCATTCCAATGGAGACTTTTCCATTTCTCTGGTAGCTTGATACAATGGTTTTGCTAGCAGCGCAAAATTGGGGATCCATATACGACAGTACTCTGCGGCACCCAAGAAGGCTCTCACTTGCCTCCTGGTGGTTGGAGTAGGGATACTGCATACATACTGCATACGTCCTCTTTCTCACCATCCTTGGTTTCACCCGGGCCTTTACTTGCATCGTTCTCGTCTTCGTCGTGCTGTCCGGCTCTGGCGCAAGCACCCTTCTGACGCCTCTCTCTCCACTTTTCACTATGCTCGCAGGGTCTATCACTCTATGTTAACCTCGGCCAAACAATCCTACTATTCTCGCCTTATTACAGCTTCTTCTAATTCCTCACACCAACTATATCGTGTCTTGGACTCTCTCTCCTCAGCCTCTACCTTACCCTCCCTTTCTCCCCCGCCCTCTGCCCCCAGCCCCACGACCCTTGCTACTTTTTTCTCAACAAAGATTCTGACCCTCCGCTCTACCTTTGACTCCTGTCCCCCTCCTCTTTCTCCTCCCCCTACCTCCCCCACTTCAGTTGCCTCCTGTTCCCCAGTTCCCATGCCTGTATCCTCCCATACCTGGTCTAGATTCAGTCCTGTCACTGTTACTGAGCTCTCTAAAGTCATCTCACTTTCCCATAAAACTACCTGTCCATTGGATCCACTGCCCTCAACTTGGCTTCTTGCCTCCACTCTTGCTCTTCTTCCCTTTGCCCTCACTATCATTAATTCTAGCCTCACATCTGGAAGTTTTCCTTCTACCTGGAAACACGCTCTGGTTCGCCCACTTCTTAAGAAGGCCACCCTTGATCCAGCTGTCCCCTCTAACTGGCACCCGGTTTCTAATTTGCCCTTCCTCTCCAAAATCCTTGAAAAACTTGTCTTTCGCCAATTTTCCACACACCTCAACTCAACTCTCTCTCTGCACCCCCGACAATCAGGTTTTAGAGCTGGTCATAGTACCGAATCTATTCTGGTAGCACTTCTCAATGAACTACACTGATCTCACGATAGGGGTGATTTTTCAATTGCGGTTTCGTTGGATCTTTCTGCCGCCTTCAACGTCATTGATCATCGCACCCTTCTCACCCGGCTGTCGGATCTTGGTATCCAGGGCACTGTCCACCGATGGTTTCATTCTTATCTTTCCTCTCGGTCCTTTTTGGTGCGCTCAGGTTCTTCTTCCTCTACTTCTCTCCCCCTTCACTGTGGTGTACCGCAGGGTTCTATCCTTGCACCCCTTCTTTTCAATGTTTTCCTTGCCCCACTTGCCCTCCTGATTCAACAAACTGGTATATCCGCCTACTTTTTCGCCGATGACATTCTCCTGGTCCATCACACATCATCCCTTGTTCCCGACCTTTCCTGTCTGAACACTTGCCTCGCCTCTGTTGCCAACTGGTTTCATAACAATTACCTCATCGTCAATCCCTCCAAATCTGCTGCTATTTGGTTCACTTTTGGTGCCCCTGCCCCTACTCTGGCGCCACTTATGTCAGATTCCCCCATCCCTTTGTCATCTACTCTCCGTTATCTTGGGGTTACTCTGGATTCCGCACTGTCCTTCCATCAACACATTTCTGGGGTGGTGCGTACTTCCCTTTTTCAGCTCCGTAAAATTAGGGCCGTCCGCTCTCTTCTCCCTCTTCCATCCCTCACTACCTTGGTCCTTTCTCTGGTAATCACCCACCTCGACTATTGTAATTCCCTGCTAGCCGGCATACCTCAATACCAACTCCGTCGGTTGCAATTGATTCAAAATACGGCTGCTCGCTTGCTTACCCGGTCATCCCCTCGGGATCATATCACTCCTTGCCTCCTTTCCCTTCACTGGCTTCCTGTCAAAGCCCGCTATATATATAAACTTCTTATCATCACTCACAGGGCACTCCTCACTGGCACGCCCCAGTATCTAGCTGATCTTGTCTTCCTTCAACCCACGCCCCGTCTGCTGTGCTCTGCACATGGAAATCGTCTGTTTCTGCCATCTCCCACCCACGCTCACCTTGAGTCCACTCGTCATGCTGCTTTCTTCTTTGCCAGTCCTGCTTTATGGAATTCTCTCCCTCAGTATATTCGCACGGAACTATCGTTTTCCCCCCGCTTTAAATCTCTCCTCAAAACATATCTTTTTTGTCAGGCCTTTGATCTCCCCACTCCCTTGCCCACTACTGCCCAACTGTCCCTTGCACTTCCTCCTAATTCCTCCCCATAGGATTGTACAACCACAAAACACATTCAGGTCTCCCCTCCCCTGCGGGACTCTTACCTCTCCCTATGTCCCTACTTGTTATGCCGCTTGTCATTGGTTTTGTCAACTGTCGTCTGCCCTACAGTTTATTGTCTTTTATGTTGTTATTATCTGCTACATTATCTGCTGTCTTTTCTTTCTTTCTGTTACTGTTTGATTGCTTTCCTATCCATTTAATGGCGTTCCTTTCTACCTTTCTTTTCTGCAGCCATAATATTTTGTATTGTACACCGCCCTAATACTCTGGTAAGGGGTGGTATATCAAATGTGCCAAATAAAGATAATAAAGATAAAGATACAGCTTCTTTGCGTTCTGGTCCCAGGCGTCGAATTCTGCTGGACAACTGGAATCCTAGGTATTTAACTTGTTTGACATAATTGCGCCTTGGCTCTTGAGACTTTGTATCCAGCCTCATTAAAAAGGTGCAAGAGTTCACTGGTGGCTTGTAGACATTCACTTTCTGAGTTGGTGGTTATGAGCAAGTTGTCCACATACTGGAGAAGAACCCTTCCTCCTGGGTTCACATAGTAGCTTGAAAGATCCTGATTCAGGGCAACACTGAAGAAAGTAGGTGAATTCTTGAATCCTTGGGGTAATCGAGTCCAGGTGAGTTGGCCCCGCCTTCCTGTTGTGGGGTCTTTGCCATTCAAAAACAAACAAGAGTTGACTGGTGGGGGGCTAAGCGTATGCAGAAAAGGGCATCTTTCAGGTCCAGGACGGTAAAATGAGTAGCCTCAGCAGGGATCAGTCCCAAGAGAATATAAGGATTCGGTACCACTGGGTGTATAGTTTCAGCTGCATCATTCACTCGCCTCAGATCTTGTACTGGGCGGTAATTCTCTGTCCCAGGTTTCTTGACTGGGAGAAGGGGGTGTTCCAAGGTGACTGGCACCCCTTGAGAAGTCCATACTTCAATAGTTTCATTAGCTGGTTGGGGAAAAGGATACTGCTTCACATGCACTGGTTCCGCTCCTGGCTTGAGGGTGACAATGACAGGGGCTATGTTCTTCGCTAGGCCAGGTGGATTATCTTCTGCCCATACTCCAGGTGGGGCTATAAGGTTGGTGGGTATACAGGAACTAGCTGGCTTGATTGGAGATGCACTATAGAACCGCTACTCTTCTTCTCGGGGAAGAGTCAGCACCATCAATCTAGCAGGCTTTGGGTTCACAGTCATTTGCATTTCTCCCCCTTCAGCAAAGGATATCTGTGCCTGGAGCTTTGCAAGCAGATCTCGGCCCAAAAGTGGAATAGGGCTCTCAGGCATATACAGGAACTGGTGCGTTATTTTCTGTCCCCCTAGTTCACACATGTGGTTCTGCAGGAAAGGCTTTGTGGCCTTAGCCCCAGTAGCTCTGACAATGGTGATGCATCGAGAAAACAAAGGGGCTACTGGCTTTAGTATTCTGCTCCTGTATCCCCCATAAAGTCCATATATTGGTCTCCTATTTTCAAACTGACCATAGGCTCCTGGGGACCCAGGGAAACTTGGAATCCGGTCTGGCCTAGTCTTCATCCATGCTGTAGCCCTCTTCGGCTGCCACTCACTCTATAGCTGCTTCCCTCTCTTGCTGGAACATTGTGCTTGGTTTATTCTTTCTAAAATCAAGTACTCCCTCCTCCCCTCCTGGGGGTGGAGTCAAGATACAGGCATTCACTTCTCTAATGTCCTTCTTCTCTGCAATGGGTGCACTAACTCGCACCCAGTGGGGGCCAATCATTTTCACGACCCCTTTTCACTTCCTCTGCTCCTTCGATTAGGAAAACCTCCTCCACATCATTCAAATTCAACTAAAGTATCAGCAAGAAGATCTGTTTTCTTCCTTATCTTACATTCACTTTCTCTGTCACATTTATTCCTACAATTCACAAACTTTCTGAACAACTTCCATTAACTGTGCCTGCAAATCCATCCAGTTTCTGCAATTTCTGTTTTATATCTCTCTGGGACTGACTGACAAAAAATGCAAATTCTCCTGGGCTGCTGGATCGCATGGGGTATATAGTGAGGTCTGCCTGCGCTATTTGGATCCCACTTGGGGCCATCAAGGCTGATGGGTCTGCATAATACTGTTCATTAGCTCAATCAAATCCTATGGTTTCCCAGTGTAGGAGGCATAATGCAGCTTTCAGTTCAGTAAATCAGTGGCAGAAACAAAGCTGGCCCTGGACCTAGTGCAATGGGATAACGTGACCCTCCCCTTTTACTGGTAGTTGTACTTCTGAAGGCATACGGCAATCGGGACTGTCTGGGTTCCACTTCATGTTCTTGGGTGCTAGCTGTGAGTGACCCTGAACTGGCAAATGAATCATCGGTGGACTGTGGCCTACTCTGAGTATTTTAAACTGTGCCGGGGCTTTCGGTCAAGAGGGGGTGTACGTCCTTTTGCTGCGGAGGTGGCTGGTGACATTTGCAGGGAGGTATCCCCCCCCCTGCCCCAGGCTCTGCTCGGGGTGGTGGAAGAGCTGAGGGAACTGGCCTATAAAGATAATAAACGAACAGGGGTTTTTTTTTGTTTTGTTTTTTAAAGATTTAACCAGGAATCCTATGTAGGGGAACTGATCAGGGAACATTCTCTGTACAATCTGATAAACACGGGAAACTACGGGGCCATGAAGTAACTAACACTAGCCACCCACCTTTCACAGAGCATTTCTAATAGGGACAGAGACAGCTTATGTCTGTAGTCTTCAGCAAAGTCCTTGCTAAAATTCCTAGGCATACATTTCAACAAAATTGGCCCCCTCCCCCACATGTGCTTGTCTACAGACAGAGGGGGTGAGCTGCATTTCCCTGTGCACTAAGCATAATGGATGTGTGTGCTCATTCTAAATAAGAACAATTTAGATAAAGTCCTTAAAATATAAAACTATTATTTTGCAACATGTTATAACAACAATCCCAACAGAAAAAACTATAGCTCCTAACATGACGGCCACATATCTGTTACGTATGACTGGAATAAAATTACTTGGCATGAAAACTAACTGCCAGCCGTAATCAGCATGTCTCTGCAAGAAAAAAATTACTTTAAATCTTACAGTTTTAGGAAGCAGATATTCAAAAGACATTCCGAATACTTTTGCCATGAAGTGGGTGAATATCTAGAATACATATACACTTTTTTTCTTCCTATTTTATTTTTATTAATAATAAGTATGTCTTCTATGAGGTGCTTGCCGCAGTATATCAGGAACTAGAATTCAAACACGATGAACTCCTTATTCACTCAGGATTTAAATCACTTTCAAGTCGCAATCTGGTACTACTGGCTCGGAATGCTTTATAGTCCTGTCAGGGTTCTTAACCTCTACTTCGTAGAACAAAGGGAAAACAAAAGCAGTTTTGTGAATTTTTCTATCATTTCCTATTTAAACCATTACAGTACTTACTGAAGGTTTGAACATAAATAACACAAAACAAAGCTAAGCCCACAAATGAATTATACCTATAGCCCTACAAAACTTCTTCTCACTTGGTCCGTACAAGTACAGGAACTCGAAAGGGGTTAATAAGAACTTAACCCTTTCCAGGCTAAGCCCAAAACTATTGGGACCCACAATCCTGACTAAACATTCTTATTAAATGATATATAATACATGACCATAGCAGAAGGAACATCACTATTAAAACACATTGAATAAAACAGGTACAATTTTCCTGAAATAAGCACAAATTAACCCAGCTACAGAACGCTGAAATTAAGCCTTCACAGGGTTAACAGATACTGAACATTCCTTTGTACAGACACGCCCCTTCTTTCTCCGCTAGCCAGTTTCATGCTGTGCTGAAGGAACAAAAAAACTAGAATGAATGTAACAGCTTCTTGATTTAAACGTGATTCCTGCCTTCTTAATACTATTTCTTAATCGGTAAACTGTTCCACAAATTACTCAACAGAATAATCTCACATTTATACCAGAAGGGAAACTCGCGGTTTTAACAGATAACAAAAATCAGATACACAGTAAAGACAGACAATACACCAAACGCTTCCTCCTTTTCGCGACCTGGGTGCAGTCGCCTGGCCAGGAACTGCGCTACTTAGGAGTCCACTCTCACTTGGTCTGTATTTCAAGGCCTCTCACTCACACAAGCAATCATATTTCAACAAAAATCATTTTTCAAGTGCCCAGGTTTTCTGACTAACTGACTATTCCAAACAAGAAGAATCGATGGCTTTGGCTGCCGCGTTCTCTTACGCGGAGCTTACTGGGACCGCCCTTATGGGAGGTGATCAGGCTCCCTTGCCTCGCGCCTACTCATGCGAGATTTCCCAGTTAGTCTATACCAAATCAGTCTTGCGCATACTTATGCAAGACTTTTTCCCCAGGCTGCACTGACTTTTAAATCACAAAAATGTCTACTCACCGGATCCAGTTCCTGATATCAAACCAGTTCTTGGGTTGGACCCTGGACTCCCCTCGGGTTCGGAAGGCATTGGCTAGCTGGACCCAGTGGCCTGCTGAGGCAAGGCGGAACCCTCTCCGATACAAAGGGATTGGTGGCGCCTGAGAAGTTCCCCTGCGGTCGGACAGACATGGTTCCAACCGGACCAAATCTTTGAGGCGAGAAATCGTGGTATATTTACTTGCATACCATCCCCCGCTCGCACATTCCCGGCCAATGCACCAAGAATATGTAGCAGCACTGATAAGCATGCAATAAATAAAACCAGGAGTCTGTTCAAAGATCCAAGCCAGTTTATTGTGCACAGGCCCAGTCAGTCAAAGCTTCAAAAGGAACTGAGCCCCGCTTTTCACAGAGACATAACCATTTATACCTCTTTTTCAGTTTGATACATGAGAACTTTCTATTGGTTCTAACTTGATACATGCAAACTTCCTATTGGTTCCAACACCCCCTGCACCTGTCCAATGAGAAATCCCTCCGGGGCCTAGCAACCAGCCCCCTCCCTTAGGATTGTTCTAACAATGGTGCAGTTCTTGATTTTGTTACTTCTCTACTGCAAGGTTATCCCTAGCTCCATGAATGCATATATTGAAACATTTCTGTTCTTTCACACACAAGAGAATAATGGAAGACTTATGAATTCATAAAAACTTCTTATTAAGCAGTTTAAAACAGTTTTCTTATTTTCCACAAATTTTTGGTTCTTTTCTAGCTATAACGGATCCAGGCCTAACTTACAGGCCTCTCATAGTAGCAGACCTTGCTAGGCCATAGCCTGCCACAGGACCATCCCAAAGAAAAAAAATGTCATAAAAACCCCCGAACCCAAATAGGAACATGGTCATACCACACTGAAAGTAAATAGGAATGACTGTGTTCCTATTTTCCGCTCTGATCCCAGCCATTTTCCCTGGATGGGATGCAAGTTTTGCAGTCTCACATTGACTGGCCCCCAATGGACTGATCAATGTACCAGCAAGCAATATTTTGCTCTTTGGCACACAACTTGTGTATCAGATTTTGTTGTATACCTGTTGGTGTGTCCTTGTGAAATGAAGTATATCGACAGGACCACCAGCCCAATAAAAAGCCGACTGAGTGAACATTCCTCAAGAATCAATACCAGTCTGTTGCGGCTCCCATTGTGCCTCATTGTCTCCAGCACTATCATGTCTTTGTGACTTTCGATGACGAGTCTTTGATTATGTCCCCACAGATCCTCAAAGGGGTAATCAGGTGGCTCAACTGCAGCTACTTGAGCAACACTGGATTCATAGATTACAGAACTTGACACCAGATGGACTTAACCTTGAGCCCAGTTCTTTTCTGATTGACATTTTCAGCATCCGCACATTTATTGTGGTTCCGCTGTTGCTAGGCAAAGAAGGCGGTTGTTGAGTTCAGCTGATGATGATGTCTGGCGCCAGCTGTGGTATAAATTAAGAGCAGTAAGACGCGCAGTACATGGACTGTTTCAAATGTTTTAGTTTTTTGAGCATTAAGCCCTTTTAAAGCCTGAAGCAGAGCCCCTTTGACCTCTACAGTGAGCTTGAAACATAGTACTGCATCGGCAGTAGGAAATTTCATGGTTCATTCTTTTAGCTGCTATCAAGCTAAGTGCTGTGGCTTTTGCTGCTATTTAAAGGAGTGGAGGAATAGCCTAGTGGTTAGAGCAGCAGTCTAGCACCCAAGAGATCTGGGTTTGATTCCCAGTGGTGCTCCTTGTGACCCAGTGTCATAGAAGAAAAGGCCTGGCAACCTACTTCCAGTCATACCTTGCCAAGAAAACTCAAAAGCTGCTGGGTTGCCAGGAGACAGCACTACAAAAAAAAATATTTCACTTTCATGAATTTGCCTAGTTTGTTTAGTGAGGGTGGTGCACACTCTCTGGACAGACTGACAAAAAACCATTTTCTTTGCTCTTCTTCTGGCTCAACCTTTCTTAGGGTGATATATTGTGTGGTTGTGGCCACATTTATTTATTTTTTTGGGATTATAGTGTTTTATAAAGGCAACAATTGTGGAAGTTCTCAAAACATAAAAATCATCAATAAATAAAGTAACATATCAGAGCAGTAAAATCATTTAAATATTTTGTACTCTGCTTAGTAGTGGTCTACAGGCACATTATAAATTGAAATGAAATGAAAATGAAATAAACGTTAAATAAAAAATATTATTACATTAGATGAAGAAAGGCCTGGCAATCTGCTGCTGGTTGCACTGCCAAGAAATCCCTGGAGCTGCTGGCTCGCCAGGAGTCAGCATTGACTCAAAGGTACATATTGCATTGCATCAAAAATAAGCTTTTTGGGACATCAAAATGCCACAGGGCTATCAATATCATCTCTTAATGGCAAAAGATGTCATTTTCATCACATGTCCCAATTTCTTTGCCCTCCAGCAGCTGACTGGCTGTGCCTGTGAACACTACAAGCAATTGTCAAACTTGCGGAGCATTGCACCTTGCAATCTGATCTCGTCTGGTGAGATCAACAGATAGCACGCACTGCCTCCTACGTTTTAAACATCCATTTGGTACTGGCTCAACATGGACATTTCCACTAATTATCCATTAATGAAATATAAAATCACAAGTGATATTTTCATTTGGTTATGTGTTTCAGCTAGAAAGCAACAAAGTGAAACAGATCAATGTTTTCCATGTCATTATAAATGACCAACACAGAACAAACACACACCAATCTTCATAGTATCATAGTATATGTTGGCAGATAAAGACCATCATAGTCCATCTAGTCTGCCCAGCAAGGTGGCAAGAGTAGGTGCACCTGCTGCTCCGTACAGATCACCCCTCCCCATGCCTTTGTTTAGGGGTGAACCCACCGTTCCGTGCAGGTCACCACTATTTGTTGAGATAACAGAGATAGTTACCGTTATTTTGATTTTATCCTGTTGCTATAAAGGGATCCATTGTGCTGTCCCATGCCATTTTGAATTCTGTCACTGTATTTGCCCCCAACCATTTCCATCAGGACGGCATCCACCACCCTTTCAATGAAAAAGTATTTCCTGACGTTGCCTTTCAGTTTGCCCCCTTGCAGCTTCATGTTATGCACTGTAGTTTTACAGTTTCCCCATCTTTGGAAGAGGTTTGTTTGTTCATTAATACTCCTTAAGTATTTAAAGGTCTATATTATAACTCCCCTGTCAGTCCTCGCCTCTAGAATATACATATTTAGGTCTTCAATTCTCTTCTCATATGTCTTCTGATACAGGCTCCAAATCATTTTGGGTACCTTCCTCTGAACCGTTTCCAGTCTTTTTATATCCTTTGCGAGATATGGTCTCCAAAACTGAACACAATATTCCAAGTGAAGCCTCACCAGCGACTTGTATAGTGGCATTAGTACCTCTTCCATTCTGCTGGTAATTCCTCTCTGTATGCAACCCAGCTTCCTTCTGACTTTTGCCATTTCCTTGTCACACTGTTTCGCCACCTTCAGATCCTCAGAAACATTCATTCCGAGGTTCTTCTCCTAGTCCATGCACACCAACCTCTCGCCCCCTATCGCATATGATTCCCTTGGATTACTGCTTCCCAAGTGCATGATACTGCACTTCTTCACATTAAATCTTAACTGCTAAGCATCAGACCATTCTTCCAGCTTTTATAGATCTTTCCTCATGTTCCCCACTCCCTCAGGGAATCCACTCTGTTGCAAATTTTTTTGCCATCTGCAAAAAAGACAGACTTTTCCATTCAATCCTTCAGCAATATCACTTACAAATACATTGGACAGTACCGGTCCAAGAACCAAACCCTGGGGCACCCCGCTAATCACCCTCTTTTTATCTGAGTGAGCTTCATTTACTATCAACTTCTGATATCTGTCAGTCAACCAATTTCTTATCCAGTTCACCACCTTGTGACCCATCCCCAGGCTATTCATAAGCCTCCTATGAGGAACAGTATCAAAAGTATTGATAAGCCTCCTATGAGGAACAGTATCAAAAGCTTTCCTAAAATCTAGGTAGATTGCATCCATCGCATGCCCTGATCTAGTTCTCTGGTCACCTAGACAAAGAACTTAATCAGATTTGTTTGGCAAGATCGTCCTTTGGTAAAACCATGTTGCCTTGGATCATGCAACCTATTGGTTTCGAGAAAGTCCACTATTCTCTCTTTCAGGAGTGCCTCCATTACTTTTCCTACCACCGAGGTAAGGCTTACTGGTCTGTAGTTTGCCACTTCTTCCTTATTACCATGTCTGTCTCCAAGGATCTATTAAAAACATCCTTTAAAGGCCCTGCCAGAACCTCTCTGAGCTCTTTCAGTATCCTGGGATGTATCCGATCTGGTCCCATGGCCTTGTTCACTTTCAGTTTTGCAAACTGTTCAAACATACCAACCTTCTGTGAATGATGTGGTATGTACTCCATTCCCATTTGTATATTTGTCAATCACAGGTGGTCCTTCTCCAGGATTTTCTTTAGTAAAAACAGAAGTATTTGTTTAGCATTTTTGCTTTTTCAATGTCACTTTTCACGAATTTGTTCTTGGTACATTTGAATCTTTTAATTCCACCTCTGATCTTCCTCTTCTCCCAAATATTCCTGAAAAACGTTTTGTCATCATGCTTTAGATCTTTAGCCATCTTTTCTTCTGCCTTGGATTTTGCTATCCTTATTTCTCTTTTTGTCTCTTTTAGTTGTATCCTGTATTCCTTTCTGTGTTCCTCTGTCTGCGAACTTCTGAATTTTGTGAAAGTTGTGTTTTTTGCCTTTATTTGTGCAGCTATTTCTTTGAAAAACCATATAGGTTTCTTTTTCCTCTGTTTTTATTTACTTTCCTTACATATCTATCTGTTGCCTCTTTTATTGCCTCCTTTAGTTTATCCCACTGTAATTCCCTCCCACCCTGCCAACTCCTCCTCCAGGCATTTGGCCATTTACTGAAGTCAGTGTTTTTGAAGACTAGGACTTTGAGCTTGCTGTGATTGGACTCCGCCTTGGCTTTTATCTCAAACCACACCGTGTGATGATCACTGCTGCTTACATGGGCACCCACCCGAACATTCAACACTATCTCTGTTGGTGAGTACTAAATCCAGCATCAAACTTTCCCTAGTCCGTTTCATCACCATTTGTCTAAACAAAGCATCTTGGAAGGCATCCACAATTTTTTTTACTTCTTTCCAGATTTCTTTCCACATCGGGTAGATTAAAGTCACCCAATATGATCACTTCCCCTTCATGGCTATTTTTGTAATATCAATAATCAATTCTCTCTCAATTTCTTCATTTTGAGTTGGAGGCCTGTACACTATACCAGTATGGATGATAGCGCCATTTCCTCTTTCCAGCATAATCCATAGTGCTGCTTTTCCCCACGTCCCCTGCATGTCAGCAGCTTTAATATTGCTTTTGACATATAGGGCTACTCCTCCTTTTCTGCCTTCTCTATCTCTCCTAAATAAATTATAGCCAGCTATGGAATTTAAGTGCCCCTGCCCAGTAGACTTTGTATGACTGAAGGCACATTCAGATGTTTGATTTAAAAAGGCTATGCAAGGAATGTAGGCAAGCTAAATATTCCTAAACGTATAACCAAAGGTTAGGTTGTTTGCCACCAGACTGTAGATCAAGGTGGCTGTGAAGAGATAGAACTGAGATAGAGACAGAAAGATAGGGAGAGCAGGGGGGAGGGGGGGGGGGCTGGGCGTTTATTTTATTTTATTTTTTTCTGTGTTTGTCCCCCTTCCTTGGTGAAGTTCCCCTAACACACCACAGTGCCTAAGTAGTCTTATAAGAGAATAAAACAGGTAATATACATAGGCAAGGAAAAGTTATGAAAATTAATATAAAAAACAGCCAATTAGTAAAGTTTGAAAGCTTAGCTTTGTAGAGTCTCTTGGAGTAAGCTTGCTCAGGCAGGAGAGGTTTCACTAATGTTTTGTAGAAATGCAAAGGGCCGGCCCTAGAGTTGGTTCAAAGTGGTGCCCTAGGTGAAACTCAAGCTTTACACCCTCTCTGGCTGTCAGAATCTATTATTTAGCTTTGATTGCCCTGCTTTTGCCGCCCTCCGGAATTTGCTGCCCTATGTGACTACCTAGTTTGCCTAGTGGGTGGGCTGGCCTTGAAAACGCTACAAACACAAAAGAATCACACCAACAAAGATTTATGAAGAGATTCGGTTTGGGGTGTTATTTACAGCATCATAATGTGGAATACAGCTCCCACAAACTTCATTCAGAGTGGAGGAGTAGCCTAATGTTTAGAGCACTGGCTTGGTAACCAGCCGACCAGGATTTGATTCCCACTAGCTCTCCTTGTAGCCTTGGACAAGTCGCTTAACCCTTCATTTTGTTGGAAGAAAGGCCTGGAAATCTACTTCTGACCACACTGTCAAGAAAACCCAGGAGCTGCTGGTTTGCCAGGAGTCAGCATTGCCTCAAGCGTACACATTGAGGCACACAGGAAACATAAAGTACATTATCATCTATCACCCAATAGATATCTCCAACCCCCTTTGCCCCCAAATTCAAGGGTGTCTCAAGGACATTACCAATTGGCTCTCCGCACAAAACCTATGTATCAATTTTAATAAAACAGAAATTCTATACATAAGCCGGGACCAGAGTTTTTCACCACCTGCTAAAATTTCCGTAAATGAAGTTGCCATAGAAGTTAAACAGGAAGTCAAATACTTAGGTATCATTCTCAACCAGTCACTATCCATGTCCTCATATATAAAAGCTATAACCAAGACAATTTACTTTAAACTAAAAACAATTCAACCATTAAGACACATTCTAGATAATAGTGACTTCTGCTCAGTCCTACAGGCCCTCATTAAACCTCACCTCAATTATTGTAACAGCATACGTCATGGCCTACCCAAAAAAACCCCACACATCAACTTCAAATGGCACAAAACCTTGCTGCCTGTATAATTCACAACGCTCACCGATATGACTACATCACTTCACTACTCCAGACCCTCCACTGGCTACACATAGAAGCACGTATCAAATACAAATATCTACTTATAACTTTCAAACTATACAATAAGATTGCCCCCTCATGCCTTTCCTCTCTTATTACCCCTAGTGACCCCATTAGATACAGTAGAATGTGCACCCAGAATACTCTCTCAATTCCAGGACATTTTCATAACACAATCAAAACTACAAGTTCAAGAGCGTTCTTGTTTGTAGCCCCTACTCTCTGGAACGCTGTCCCAGACACCCTAAGACTAATAAAAGATCTACAGACTTTTAGAAAAGAGCTTAAAACGTTCCTCTTCATTCAACCCTTTAACCTCAACACCTCTATTACTCCCCTCAACACCATGATCCCCCCCCTACTTCTCTCCCCTAGAAAAGAGCTTAAAATGTTCCTCTTCATCAACACTTTAATCTCAATACCTCTATTACTCCCCTCAACACCATGATACCCCCCCTACTTCTCTCCCCTACTCTCTGGAGCGCTCTCCCAGACAACCTAAGACTAATAAAAGATCTACAGACTTTTAGAAAAGAGCTTAAAACGTTCCTCTTCATTCAACACTTTAATCTCAACACCTCTATTACTCCCCTCAATACCATGATCCCCCCCCTACTTCTCTCCCCTACTCTCTGGAGCGCTCTCCCAGACAACCTAGGACTAATAAAAGATCTACAGACTTTTAGAAAAGAGCTTAAAACGTTCCTCTTCATTGAACACTTTAACCTCAACACCTCTATTACTCCCCTCAACACCATGATCCCCCCTACTTCTCTCCCTTAGAAAAGAGCTTAAAATGTTCCTCTTCATCAACACTTTAACCTCAACACCTCTATTACTCCCCTCAACACCATGATCCCCCCTACTTCTCTGTAGCGCTCTCCCAGACAACCTAAGATTAATAAAAGATCTACAGACTTCTAGAAAAGAGCTTAAAACGTTCCTCTTCATTCAACACTTCTACACTTTAATCTCAATACCTCTATTACTCCCCTCAACACCATGATCCCCCCCCCCTCCTACTCTCTGTAGCGCTCTCCCAGACAACCTAAGACTCATAAAAGATCTACAGACTTTTAGAAAAGAGCTTAAAACGTTCATTCAACACTTTAACCTCAACACCTCTATTACTCCCCCTCGAACACCATGATCCCCCCCCTACTTCTCTCCCCTACTCTCTGGAGCACTCTCCCAGACAGCCTAAGACTAATACAAGATCTACAGACTTTTAGAAAAGAGCTTAAAACGTTCCTCTTCATTCAACACTTTAACCTCAACACCTCTATTACTCCCCCTCGAACACATTAATCCCCCCTACTTCTTTCCGCTATGTACTGGAGAAATACAAATACAATAAATACCCTCCTGAACCTCTTTCTCACTTGATATAGCTTAATTAGGTAATTACTCTTCTCCCCCCTCTAAACCTTTCTCTTTATGAAATTCCATTTAATATATTTCTCCCTTATCCTGTTCCCTTCCCCACCCTACACTGTAAATAGCTCCGCCTCAGCATCCACTATTCTGCTGTATATGTGAAAAGCTGATTTGTAAATAGTTTATGTTCTATGTTCTTTGTAAATAATGTTCTGTTCATTGTAAACCGCTCCTGATCACTGGAAGGGGCGGTATATAAAAATGTTTAAATAGATAAATATGCTGTGTACTAACACTTGCTTAACGCGTCAGTTTACAGAGGGTAAGCAAACTAGAGATAAATGTAGAAAATCCCTCTAATTATCTAAGGCTGTGTTTTCTAATATTATCCAGTTGTTCAACACCAAAAGTAAATTGTGATACAGCTTCCGGAATCTCTTCCAACAGTATTACATTCACTTCACTTCTAATTAAAGTTACATAAGAACATAAGAACATAAGATATGCCATACTGGGTCAGACCAAGGTCCATCAAGCCCGGTATTCTGTTTCCAACAGTGGCCAATCTAGGTCATATGTACCTAGCAGTTTCCCCAAGGGACACATGTTCCACAATGCTTGTACTGGGTCAAGCATTGATATCTTCGGTCACTTCGTAATAATGGTTTATGGACCTTTCCTCCAGGAACTTGTCCAAACCTTTTTTAAACCCAGCTACACTAACGGCCTTTACTACATCCTCCGGTAACAAATTCCAGAGTTTGATTACACGTTGAGTGAAAAAATATTTTCTTTTATTAGTCTTAAATAGTTTACCCTGTAGCTTCATTGCATGTCCCCTAGTCTTTCTATATTCTGATAAGGTAAACAATCGATCTACGTTTACCCGTTCCACTCCGTTCATTAATTTATAGACTTCTATCATATCTCCCCTCAGCCGTCTCTTTTCCAGGTTAAAGAGCCCTAACCTTTTTAACCTTTCTTCATAGGAGTATCCTTCCATCCCCTTTACCATTTTGGTGGCTCTTCTCTGTACCTTTTCTAAAATCGCTATATCCTTTTTAAGATACGGTGACCAGTTAACTGGCTAATCAGACAAAGTCCACTAAGGCAAAGGACTTTGTCTGATTAGCCAGTGCCAGGAGAAGTCTGAGACCTATGTACCCCTTTTCAACTTATACATAATACATTCACAATCCAGTTCAAAGAAAGTTAACTTTAATTAGAAGTGAAGTGAATGTAATACTGTTGGAAGAGATTACGGAAGCTGTATCACAATTTACTTTTGGTGTTGAGCAACTGGATAATATTAGAAAACACAGCCTTAGATAATTGGAGGGATTTTCTACATTTATCTCTAGTAAATAGATAAATAAACACATTGCATTCAATCACTGGTGGCCCATAAATTTGGTGCTAATCAAATCATTTTTATGCATATTATTAATTTCTGCAATATGGGACTCAAAATGAATAGAAGTACTTGAACTTTCTGGTTATCACAATTGAAAGTCTCCACAGGCTCCGTCGCTGCAGGGATATGAAACATCTTAGGTGAATCTCGTTCTCGCCCTCGCCGCCAAAACCACTGCTGCTGCCCCATTCCAGGACAACCAGAAGCTTCTGGTGCTGCGTGCCGTTCACGCTTCTGTCCCCTTCAACACAGACTTCTCTTTCCATGGAGCCAGGGAATTTCATTGCATCGGGTTCTGGGAAGTTTTGCTGCACCATATTTATCTCCTGAAGCAGTCGGTGGTTTGCTGGTGAAACTCCATTGGCACATTTGGACAGCAGGTTTTTCTGGTGGCATAGCCCATAGAGGCTTTCTATTGTGATGACCAAAAAGCCCAATGGACAGTCTCAAGCTAAGTACTTCTATTCTCAACCACTTTTGGTCCCATATGGAATTTT
The DNA here is from genome assembly GCA_033557465.1 of Ichthyophis bannanicus. Lineage (NCBI taxonomy): Eukaryota > Metazoa > Chordata > Amphibia > Gymnophiona > Ichthyophiidae > Ichthyophis > Ichthyophis bannanicus. The sequence goes on from CM066049.1 coordinate 124,893,611, forward strand.
TAATTGCATAAATTAATATACACAAAAATGGTCTGATTAGCACCAAATTGAATAGAAACCAGCGATTGAAGTTTTTGAGAGCAATAAATAATGCCCCAAACTAAGTTCTCTTTGTAAGTTTTTGCTGGTGTGATTCTTCTGGGTTTGTAGCGTTTCAATGAAGCATTAGTGAAATTGGTGTGGTTTTTGTTTGTGGTGTATTATCTACACGCTCTTTTGGCGGAGCTTTTCTTTTTGGTGGGCTTTATAAATGACCAGACATCACTAGCCGTTTCTCAGATAGCAGTACCAATCTCACCTGCCATGCCAACATCATGTTTACAAGGTAAATGTTAAAAATGTTGCAAGCCTACATCGTTAAACCTAAGATTCAATTCAGCGTTCGCCTCAGCCTCACTACCATAGTGGCTCTGAATTAAAGCAAACTCAGACGTCTCAACAGTGGCTGCACTGTCATTTATTCATTCAAAATACACTTGGGTGAAAGGTCACCTGATCCTATGTATCAACTGAAAACAAAGTTACGTTATTCATGTCGAATCCTACAGGGGACAAGTTCATAAAGGATCCCTGGATTTGGAGCTGGAAAAGACAGCAATTTTTTAAAGGCACATAGGCACCTAAAGAGCCGCCTGCCTCTGTAAATAGGCACCTAGGTCTATGAAAGACTAGCAGAAACTGCAGCTAGATGATGGCACAGACATTAGCAGGCATAAATGTTAGCACACACTTTATTGCGCTGCTCAAACTCTGGCCCGTACATGTACTGGCTTGCATTGTACATGCCTAAGTGGGACCTAATTCTATTAGCATGTTTATTCACTGTCATAAAGCACTGTTTTATGTGCCGAAATGGTTTATACAATTATCCTCTTGTGAGTATCTACAGTAAATAATTCTTCATTTTGAAGAAAGATGCTACAGGGATTTAAAATATTAAGGCATTTTTCCATTCTTCCTCTTTGTAAGTTTTATCCATTAAAAAATACCCTTGTTTCTTTCCAAGGGTGATTTGCTTTTTCTGAATCATTAAAAGAACAAGGCACAAAAATATCTTCTATTGATTTGCTCACAGCATAGCGCCCTAGCAAGAAGCTCTCTACAAAGCAACAGGCTATATTATTCTCTCAGGATGTTACCAAACACCTCAGGATTACAAACTCAGGTTTGTTCCGGTGCAAATGTAGATTTTCAAGAAAAACATCCCATTAGTTTTACTGGGGGAGCCATCGGTGCAAAACTTTCACAAATGAGTTCCTTGGCCTTAGCATATGTGGAATTTACTGCTTTGACCCTAGCAGGCTCCAGCAATTTGAGGGTCATTTTTCATGATTTGGATGTCTGAAAATGTGCACGTGGACATCCAAATCACAGAGATGTCCCCATTTTACAAATGTCTCTGGTGAGGGGACATCCAAGTAGGCAGGGGGCGTGGCAGAAGCAGCGCAATGGACTTAAGCGTCCTCTACACTCACTGGATGTTCTGGCCTAAAAGCATACAGAGAGTGCAGAGAACATGGAGAGTTAGGTGACTTGCCCAAGATCACAAGTAGCAACAGTGGGATTTCCACCTTGGCTCCCCTGGTCCTAGCCCACTACTCTAACTACTAGGCCAGCGATGGCGAACCTATGGCACGCGTGCCAGCTGTGGCACGCGAAGGCCTTGCAGCTGGCACGCGGGAAGGTCGCACATTAAAAAAAAAAAAAAAGCTGCCCGCTGCCGCCACGGCGGCATGGAGTGTCCCGCGGGGCTCCCTCTGCCCGGCGGGACTCTCCCGGCGCTGCTCAGCCCCTCTCTGCCGGCTTGCAGAGACGCGAAGGGAGAGTCTCCCTCGGGTCTCTGTTAAGCCCGCAGGGGCTGATGGGAAATTTCCCATCTGCCCCTGCGGGCTTAAGAGAGACGCGAGGGAGACTCTCTCTCCCTTCGCGTCTCTGCAAGCCGGCAGAGAGGGGCTGAGCAGCGCCGGGAGAGTCCCGCCGGGCAGAGGGAGTCCCGCGGGACACTCCATGCCGCCGCGGCGGCAGCGGGCAGCTTTTTTTTTTTTTTATTGCCATGAGCCGAGGGAGGGGGGTTAAGACTGGCAATGGGCTAGGGAGGGTGAGAGGGGGGTTAAGACAGGCAGTGGGCTATGGAGGGAGGGAAGGGGGTTAATACTGACAAGGGGCTAGGGAGGGAGGGGGTTGAGACTGGCAATGGGCTAGGGAGGGAGGGGGGTTGAGACTGGCAATGGGCTAGGGAGGGAGGGAGGGGGTTGAGACTGGCAATGGGCTAGGGAGGGAGGGAGGGAGGTTAAGACTGGCAATGGGCTAGGGAGGGAGGGAGGTTAAGACTGGCAATGGGCTAGGGAGGGGGGGAGGGGGGTTGAGACTGGCAATGGGCTAGGGAGGGAGGGGGGTTGAGACTGGCAATGGGCTAGGGAGGGAGGGAGGGAGGGGGGTTGAGACTGGCAATGGGCTAGGGAGGGGGGGTTAAGACTGGCAGTGGGCTGGGGAGGGGGGTTAAGACGCAGTGGGCTATGGGAGGGAGTTAAGACTAGCAATGGGCTGTGGGCTGATGAGGGCTGGCAATGGGCTATGAGCTGATGAGGGCTGTCTGGAAATGGGGAGATGCGGGGGTTACGACTCGTAATGGGCTATGGGGGGGGTTAAGACTGGTAGTGGGCTGATGGGGGGGTTAGGACTGGTAATGGGCTATGGGGGGGTTAAGACTGGTAGTGGGCTGATGGGGGTGTAGGACTGATAATGGGTTATGGGGGGGCTAGGACAGGAAATGGGCTGATGGGGAGGGGTTAGGACTTGAGGTGGGCTGATGTGGTTAGGACTGGAAATGGGCTGTGGTCTGATGGGGGGACTGTCAATGGGCTATGGGGGGCTGACTGCAAATGGGCTGAGGGCGGGTAAGGACTGGTAAAGGGTTATAGGGGGGGGGGCTTAAACTGAAAATGGGGTGTTGGGGGTTAGGACTGGAAGTTGATTGACGGGGGGCGAGGACTGGTCATGGGTGGGGGTGTTGCTAGGACTGGAAATGGGCTGAGTGGAAGGGGAGGCTTGAACTGCAAATAGCTGATGGGGAGGGGGCTTGGAATGGAAATGGGCTGTGAGGGAAGGGAGCTAGGACTGAAAATGGGCTGATGGAACAGCTAGGATAGGACTGGAAATGGGCTGTTGGGGGGAGCTAAGATTGGAAATGGGCTGTGGTGGGGGCTTGAATTGAAATGGACTCATGGAGGGGCTAGAACTGGAAGTAGGCTCATGGGGGGGCTTGGACTGGAATTGGGCTGAGTGGAGGGGAGCTATGATTTGACATGGGCTGATGGTGGGGCTAGGAAATGAGTAGAAATGGGCTGATGGGGGGGCTAGGATTGAAAATGAGCAGATGAAGGGACTTGGACTGGAAATGGGCTGATGCAGGGACTAGAAGGGAATGGATGCTGGGTGAGACTGGAACTAGAAGGGAGCTGATGTTGGGGGAGGATTAGAATGGGATGGGGCTGGGAGAGTAAAATGGAGAGGGGAAAAATATTTTGTGTAGGAGGGATGAAAAATCTACAATTGGCCAGGTATTGGGAGAGTAATTGGGGATTGAGGATGGAGGGGTAAAATTTGTGTGGATGAAATAGGAATGAGGAAAGAGCAAAAGGAGAAAGATTAGTATGTTAAAGCAGATGTAGAGAGAGAGAGAATGGAAAAAAAACTAGAAGAGAGAAGAAAGGACAAATGGACAGCAGACGATGGAGAGTTAGCAGAAAACATGAAGAAACCAGAAGAAGGTGGCTGGACCAATTGCAACTGAAAAAAAAAATGCACAAAAGGTAGAAAGATATCTCTTTATTTTGAATTTATTAACTGGAATATGTCAGCTCTGGGAAATGTGCATCATTAACATCTGCGCTTTGTTTGGTACAAGAGGAAATTCCTATTTGACGTTGCCACTTGTTCTCTTTCCCCAGTATTCTCTGAAATGTATTGGTTTAATATTTGCAGTGTTGCCTTTTGATAGGTAGGGTATGGTGCTTTGTGAGTCCTGGTAATGCTGTCAGGATACGGCGGGTTTGCTATGGGTTCTAAATGGGCAGCGTTTGTAGTAGTTCCTAATGTGCCTGGCGGTTGGCACTGGATTATAGTAATGTAGAAATCTTTTAGTCTTTCTTTATCCATACACTCATTAAGAGACATGTTTACTAAAAGTTAGTGTATGGTAACATTATGCAAATATTTATGCAAATAAGACCACTTATGCAAATGACGTGCTGGCACTTTGAGGAAATTCTTTGGTTTTGTGCGGCAGTTTGGGCACTCGGGCTCAAAAAGGTTAGCCATCACTGTACTAGGCTATTAGACATCCCTGTTCTCAAATGCCGCTCCGGGGATGTCTATGTAGACGATCCCATAGACGTTCATATTGGGCATGTTCATGTCGGTGAAATCGTGCCTGAATTGGACATGCCTGCTTTTTCTTAGATGTTCTGGCTTGCATTGCACTTGCACGACCTTTATAAAATGCGCCTTCCTACCTAAAAAGACATTTCAGACAGACAACATAAATTCAATGAAACAATAAATCTGGCCTGAATAACAGAATGATCAGATCTTTTATTCTTGACACAGACATGATTATAGACAGTTACATAGGATGAGAACATCATATTGGCATTTAAACAACTGGGGCCTATTTGCAAAGGTTTCTTCAATTCCTGTAGTGTATAGCATGTGTGCTTGTATGGAGTTTACTTTTAAAACTAACACGTTGTAGGCGTTATGCTTCTATTGAACTGACTTAATATACGTTTGACAAGCTTAAGCATCTTGAGTATTGCATGCAGTTCTGATCACCACAAAAAAAAAATATATATATATATAGCGGAATTGGAAAAGGTACAGAGAATGGCAAGCAAAATGATAAAGGGGATAGAAGGACACCCAAAGGAGGAAAGGCTTAAAAGGTTAGGGCTCTTCAGCTTGGAGAAGAAACAGCTGAGGGGAGATATGATAGAGGTCTATAAATCAATGAGCAGAGTAAAACGAGTAAATGTGAATTGGTGGTTTTCTCCTTCAAAAAGCAGAAAGACTAAGGGACATGCAACGAAGCTACAACATAACACATTTAAGACAAATGGGTGTAATCAAAGTCTGGAATTCTTTACCAGAGGATGTAGTAAAAGCTGTTAGAATAGCTGGGTTTAAAAGAGGTTTATACAAGTTTTCCTGGAGGAAAAATCTATAAAGCATTATTAAAGAGGACTGGGAGAAATTCACTGCTTCTCCCTGGGCTAAGCAGCATGGAATCTATGTTCCCTTTGGGATCCTGCCAGGTGCTTGTGATCTGGATTGGCTGCTGATGAAAAGAAGATCCTGGGTTTGATGAACCTTTGGTCTGATCCAACATGGCATCTCTTACGTTCTTATGTTTTGAGAATTATGTTCTCTTCATCAGGATAACTCTTGAAAGACTGTCAACAATACATTGTTAGTCCAATAAAAACATATCGCCTACAACTTGTTTGTTGAGCCTTATTTTCACATATCCAAATGGACTTACAGAGCAACCACAATTCCCTGCTCCTTATAAAACTCAGGGAGCATTTTACTAAAGGTTAATGTGCGTTAAGTGCCATTGCGACCATAGAAATAAAAGGACTGTGAGCACTTAACACGTATTAAAACCTTTAGTAAAAGCCCTCCTAATAACTCTAACGAAACAGCCACAAAACGGTCAGCACCAACTGTCTAAAATCTTCAGCTGTTCAGCTAAGTGCACAACATACAACTAGAATTAAACACTTTTTAAACAATAAAGTTTCACTGTATTGCAAATGTATTTGTTATTTATTTGTGGTCATTTGCTATACCAGCCTTTGTGTAGGGAGCACATTAAAGTGATTTACACTCCAAAAGTAAATGAAAGCCCATGCTAAAATTCCCCTCTTAAAAATCATAACCTTAGTTGGAAATGTAGACCATGTACCCTTCTTACTTTGTTAAAATTCAGTTCTGTTTAATACAATAGAATTGCATTGAACCCTTCTACAAATTCTGCACTATTTTAGAACAAATATGTTAAGTATTCCCAGAGGACAAAATGTATTGAAATAATGGTGCGGTGGGAAGATTATGAGATAGGAAGGTGAGATGGTGTGCGAGGGGTGTGATGCCGAGGAAGGGAAGAGAAGGATGACAGCTTAAGAATCTTCTAAAGATAATGAACCAAGAAAGAGGGAAAGAGAACCAAAGCAGAGACAGGAAAAAGAAATAAACGTGGAAGCACATAGAAAATTATGGAAGTTAAGGACCTTGAGGCCTTTCTACTCTGCTGAATTTTATGCCTGGTACAAGAGGTAAACCCCTCTCCCTAAAAAAAACACACACACAACTGAAAAAGGTGAAATAGAAGGGAACAGAAAGAAGTCAAGAAACAGAGAAAAAGGCAGCCCCAGTTGATAGAAAACAGCTATTTTATCGATCATTATTAATGTGTTTTATATGTGCATTGTCTGTGACACATATACTTAGGGGCCCTTTTACTAAAGCTTGGTAACTGATGTACAGGGCGAAGGGTCAGCTGGACTGTGGGCCTGACAGTTCCCAAGCTGACACCTTGCTCTATCCAGAAGGGGAACCGCTCAGGGAGGACATATCACTTCCCAATAAAAGAACATCACAGAGAGAACCTACACGTCCCATTAACATTTCATCTTATGCAGGACAACATGCTCATACATGGTAATAGCTATCTCAGAGATTTTTCTTCCAAAAGGATCATTTTATTATTCCCTATCTTACAGAAACAGAAAACTAAGAACAAAGGAAAACAGTCCAGTAGAATTACAGATCTTGCCACCTCTCACAGCAGGCAAACAGGGTCATTCTGACTTATCTCAGATGCAGATCTCTAAACAACTACAAGCCAGAATGTCTGGTCCTGCCTGCCTGCCTGCCTGTCTTCCTAACTCAACAGCGAGTGAGAAAATGCATGACAGACTTTCCTGGACACAAGAGATCAGTGTAACAGACATATACAAGACAGACTAGCATACACACAAAACTCTCAGACATGACAAAAGGGACACTGGGGCCATAGGGAACCCAGGGAATCCATACCCCACACAGCCTTCACTGCGCAGGAGACTAACTCATCGTGTATCTGGTCCTGTCACATTATATACCCTTGCTCAGGACCATACTTACCATCGGGGCAGTCTTCTCTAATTAGCTAATTCTTGTTCCAGCTGTCTGGGGCCCCACTTGTGTGATTTGTCATTTTATTCTACTCATGTCTGTACCCCTCTCCGTTGACCTTTCTTGGGCCCATGTCTGCAATTATCAGTCTGGGTCTTGTCAGATTTATATTGCTATCTGACCTCTGCCCCCCTCACTCAGTTCTTCACCTGGTTCTCTTGCTTGGTTCTCTCCCACCCCTTGGTTCCAAGAAATATATCTCTTCAACCCCCCGTGTTCTGACAACTATACTGGAGGCCATATGTTCTTCTTCATGCTAAGCTGGCATGTTTATCTCTCATGATTGCCTTTCTACCCTCTCTCTGTCCACCATTTACTGATAAGTGTGTTTTCACATCTTTTCCTTATGGTGTCATATACCTCTGAAGGCTGCACGTTCGCACCTCAGTACAATTCCAGCATTCAGACATTTCAATGATTTTTCTTTGTGTTACCGTGTTAACCCCTTCTACTCTCACTCGCACACTGATTAACATGTGTTTTAATGCTGCAACTGGCCTCCAGGAACACTAACGCAGGGGCCTGCTAGCGATCTCATGGTAAATCTCAGTAATCTGCCATCATGCGATGGGGTGGGGAATAGGTGAAGTTTGGGCGTGGAGAGCACATTGCTGCCATCATGAGGGCAATTGCTGCATGCTCAGTGACAGTTAATGTGAGTGCACCATCTGTGAAGGTCATTAGGTACACCGGTGTTAAGTGTTAAGATATGGTCTGATATGATATGTTATGATTCCTAGCATTCTACAGTATTCGCTTTCTTGGCCGCTGCTGCACACTAGGCGGAGGGATTCAACATATTATCCATGATGACACCTAAATCTTTTTCCTAAGTGGTGCTTCCTAATGTGGAACCTTGCATCATGTAACCATAGTTGGAGTTGTTCTTTCCTAGGTGCATAACTTTGCACTTGTCCACATTAAATTTCATCTCTCATTTGGACGTCCAGTCTTCCAATTTATCACCTTCCACTTTTTACATGGATTTTCTATCCATAGAGATTCTACAGTGTATTTTCTATCCTGCAGAACTTTAATCCTGTGTGACTCAATGCCCTCCCTAATATAAAGCGCAACCCCTCTACCAATTTGATCTACCCTATCATTGCAATATAATTTGTACCCAATGTATCACAGTGTCCCATTGATTGTCCTCTTTCCACCATGTCTCTGAGATGCCAATCATATCTAACTTATCATTTAGTGCTATATATTCTAACTCTCCCATCTTATTTGCTAGATTTCTAGCATTTGCATACAGGCATTTTAGAGGTTGTATTTTATTGATATTAATCTGGTTATTAATTGATAGGAGTAATTTGGAATCTTTCAGCTCTGTACTTAAGGGCATCTGGGTAACTTTTATCTTTATTGGAATCTCTCTGTTGGGATGCCCTAACTTCCCTCTTTTGCTGATATCCTTACATCCTTCCGAACCATGTGGTTTTAGGGACTGTTGGTTTTCCTCTATTCAAGGATACATTCTTCCAAACCATGCAGTCTTGGGGACTGTCGGCTTTCCTCTATCTCCTTTTTAAAGGTTAAAGCCAGCAGCCTGGTACCATCCCGGTCAATTAAAAACCAGAAAGGAATGCCATATTATGTATAAAGCAAAGGAAAGGAAGGGAGAAAGAAATTGAGAGGGGAGAGGCTGTCACAGTAGGCTGAGGGTTAGCCCGGGTACTAGATAAACTCTCCCATGCTTTCAAGTTTGGCTTGATATTTATCGATTAGCTAAGTTCAATAAGCTGAAAGAGTGATACTGCAGTTAAAAACATGTTCATAAGACAAAATGGTTGGTGACCTAATACCCACAGGAGACACAGGGTGTCATGTGACCAAATCTGGAAGGTTTTTTTCATACTTCTTCAATGGATAGTACAACGAATCTTTCAATGATGATTCATTCACTAAAGATCAGTTTACCCAATTTGAGGATATGCCACACTTTTGTAATTTGTCCAGTGTGCTGACCACCATTATCCAAATAATCACTATAATTATCGGGATACAGCAGCACCCCCTATCTGGATACTGGTGCTGACCATCCTGGTATTTAAAGATGCCCCGTTTTGAATAGGGGGTAGCCAGTATTGTGAAGGGTCACTGTACACATTGAGGTTGATGTTTGTAGTGAATATCCAATCGTCTCAGCTTGTGTTGACTTTTTTAATAGTATATCTATACAAGTAGAATGTTTCAAGCCTGACCTACCTCAGAGTAGCCAAAGAGAGAATTCCTGAGGCTCGTCAACAGTTCCAAGTTGCAACAACTCTGTGCATCAATGCGGGCTGAAGTGTTTGCCATAAACCAAAGCTTATTTATTGGGGGAAGGGTGTACAGGATGCAATGTGTATTATTCTAGGTATATCTCCTACCAGAAGACCAACAAAAACCGGAAAGGAAACATAAGACGTTATTTTAGGGATAAGCGTGGATAGATTTGTAGCGTTGGTGAATGCGGCTATCAGTTACCGCTGTTTGTTAGCCCGATGGCATTTGAAATTCGTCTTTCTCTGTAACAGGGAGACTCACAGAGGCTGAAGTCTGGAGGCCTTTAGATAACAGGTTTATTGAAGCATAAGCACTGGAGGACAAAGTTAATTTCATCGGGTGCAAAGCTTCCAAAAGTCAGCAGCTCAAACAACATCGCATTCAGGACCTGGATGAGAAAAATGAGTTGAATCTTACCAGTTTGCTCTTTCCATAGGATAATTTTCCTACCTCACTAGGATAGTTTTTATTTATTTAATCGAACAAATGTCAGCAGACTGAACTCTCGCTCCTTGTGGCAGCTGTCTGCCAATTTCTGTAGACGGTCATCAGAGGAAAATCGACTTCTAGTCAGAAGATAGGGAAGTGATAGACAAGGGGACGGAAACTCCCAGGTCATTCGATGGCTGAAACAAGGAGGATGTAGTGTCTCTGGGCAAAACAAAAATGTGCTCCGTTTCACTGTTACCTGGGGCGTATAAAGATGTCTGGAGTGACGATAACAAGAAGCCTCAAGCCGATTCATTTGCAGCAGAGGCTCAGAGAGCTACCGGCCTGGATCTTGAATGTCAGAGGGCACAACAGTTTCCTGAAGGCTCTCTTGAAGCTGTAGTGGCAGAGCGGGTAGAGGACGGGGTTGACCGCAGAATTGACCCAGAGAAGCCAGAAGGAGGCTTCGTACCAAACATCAGGCACACAGCGGCCACGGCAGGCCGCCCGGATAATCATTAGGAGCGTGTAGGGCGCCCAGCAGAGCCCGAAAATGCAAACGATGACCGCCAGAGACTTGGCTACTTTCCTGTCCCTGGAGAGCCGGATGCGCTGGGACACCACCCGCACTCGCTTCTCCAAGGACGCGGTGGGAGCGGAGTTTCTGTAGCTCCTTCGGAGGGACTTGGATCTGCCCCCCAAGGAGGTCCGACTCCCGTTGCACTGGTGCAGGTCCAGGGCTTCCCTTGCCAGCTGCAGCTCTAGGGGCTCAGGAGCCGCCTCGGAGTCCTCGGTGAGGGACGGGCTCCGGGCTTCGTGGGAGGCGTCCTGCCGGGCTTGGGCTCGCTTCTGAATGTTCAGATATATGCTGAGGTTGAAGAAAGCCACGCTGACGAACGGCGTGAAAAACTCCAGCGTGGAGGCCGTGATGAGAAAATACCAGTTGTAATAAAACTCTACGAAGCACTGGCCGTCGGGGATGATGCTGCGGCCGGACAGATGCTCCCAGCTGAGAATTGCGGGTCCGTAAAGCAGAAAGGCGGAAAGCCAGACGAGCACCATCTTCAGCACGGCACGTCGGCTGTTCCCCTGCTGGGCTCGGTAGGACACCTGGAAACAAAACACGATTATGCACAGCACCGGTTTCTAAATAACCGGCTACTATCTGGGGACGCCTATACTGTCACTTTTCGGGAACGTTAGCATCCAACATACCTACATAGAATAGCATGGTGTGCGCAAAATTAACCCATTTGGAGACAAATTAAAATAACAAAAAAACTGTGATGACTCCAGGCCATTTGATATTGAAGAGCGAATGGGGACAGAAATGTTTCTGCCTTCGGTCTCTCCAGAATTGTAAAGGCAAATCATTGAACCAGACTTCTGTACACAAATACAAAATATAGATAACCCTCCAGTTATCAATAAACCAAGAGTTTGATTTATAAATGGTTTCTTGCAGTTGGGGCCTTTATGAATTAGGTGCCAAATATTCCCTGTATGTGAACTGTATGGTGCCCAAGGAGAGAAGTCGTTGCGAAATATATTCTCCTGGCTCGGTAAGGTGTTGTGCGCTCTGAGTTCAGATTCCCCCCGCTTTGTCACGCGCGCCTGTCCATAAGGGTCCTAAGCGCGTGGATGACCCAGTCTGTACGGGCCCGTTTGTGCTACCCGGTAAGAACGGGATGGAAATGCACATTAGCATCACTCCTTCCATAACAAGTGAAAAATGCGGCCACTATGGGCAACTTCTAGTCCTCCACGTGGCAAAAGCCATCAAAGGCTTAAACGGGAGACTTAGAAAGGACTGTGAATATCCGTATTTCTTTTGATCTTACGGGAAATGTCAGTACTTACCGCTCTGGTGACAGAGAGAAATCTGTCGTAGCTGATTAGTACAATATTAAACACGGAAGAAGTGCAGAGGAGATAGTCAAAAACCAGCCACAGCTTACAAAGGCTTCTGCCGAATATCCATCTTCCTGTCAATAGGTAGGGCACGTATAGCGGAATACAAAACGCACCTGCAACGAGAAAGCAACACGTATGTGCAAAGCCGTCAATCGGTCAATGTCGCCGCCGAGCTACGCGCGCCCCGCTGCTGCCGCTAGAGGGAGCTGCTGCTTTGTGGTATTTTCAGTCGCCTGGCGGCTGCCCGCTCCTCGCGACAAAGTGCCATATCGCAGTGGGTTTACCGACATCCGACGCGCTCGAGTGCTGGACGGATCAAGCGACTGGATACGTTACCTACTAGGAAGTCGGAGATTGCCAGGTTGAGAAGGAAGTAGTTGTTCTGGGTTCGCAGGCTGGAGTCCACTAGAAAGGCCAGCATGACCAGAGCGTTTCCAGCCACCGTGGCGACTACGAGGAGGGCTATGAGGACGGCCAGAACGATGGTCCGCAGGATGGACGAGGGGTCGGGCAAGGTGTCGGGCGTCGCTTCTGGCCGCAGAGAGCTGTTGAGGAGCCGGGAGCTGTCCATTTCAGCACCACGAGAGTCCCGACACGCAGAGCTTGCCTTCGCTAGCCCATGTGACCCAAAGCCTTCAGGGGCTCGAATTTATATCGCCTCCCCCCCATCCGTCCTTTACCCTCCTGTGCCTTACTCTCGCACAGCTCTGCAGGTGAGAGGAGACCGGCTTGCACTTGTGTGGGGTGCAGGGAAAAGGGGTACCTGAGAGGTTTTGAGCAAAAAATCTGTTATAGAGTCTATTTCATTGAGCCTGAGGGTGAAAAGTGTTAGCTTCCGAATAATCACAGGCGCTTTCAATGTCAGCAAATGCCTTTGGTTGGAAATATGTATTTTGTGACACATTCTGGCTCCAGGATAGTATCCAAAAGACACACAGAATCATTCCCAAGAGAGGTTTATTGCTCTGCCTCCGTCCCCTCAGATTTAAAGGACTGAGGATTTTAAAAGGTCGCTGGTCATTTTCCTAGTGCCACCGCAGACATTCAGCTCCACGTCCTTCCCCTAAACAGAGCTTATAATCCGCCGATTCCAGAAGCAATGCCCAAAACCGCAAAGTGGCATCAGAGCCCCGGCTCCCCCCTCCTCTTCTCCTGGCCCCATGGCCATTGCTTTCACCCCGACTTTGGGCAAGTCTTCATGTTTTCCTATATAGGACTTTTAGGGGCTGATTTTATTAGGGGATGCACAGAATTAAGTGCTCATTACAGGTGTAAGTCCCTATTTTGAAGGACTGGCATATTTGAAGGGGCACTTACATTAGGCGGCTGCTAATCTTCAGGGTGTGTGTAAGTCTTATCGTGCATACTTTCAGTTCGGGTGTACATGGGGCAAAGCTTGCATAGAGCATAGATAGCACCCAAATGTATGCATGCAAGTTATACAATATTATAGCATACATGTGTTTTCCTAAAATAAAATAAAATAAGCATAACTGTCCTCACTAAGGGTCTCTCTGCCCCTATTTCATAGGGAATACACATACTTCCCGTTCTAAATACATGCATGGGAACAGACATGAACTGCACAGGACTTTACAGAATTGGCCTCTTAAGGTCTAGAGATATATATTAAAAGAGGAGTCCCTTGAATAACATTGGCTTAGTCTTTGTCACACCACCCCTGGGGGAAGGAGAGGAGGAGGGATGTAGAGCTCTTCAGATGATAAAAAGCTATGAGGGCACATTGTCATCAGTGGCGGCTGGTCCTCACTGCTTTAAAATAAACAGAATATTTAGTATTGGGCCATATCCAGCAATTGGCACTAAATAGCTGGTTTTTGGTTAGCAGCAATATTCAGCACTAACTGGATTGCAGAACCACCTAAAGCTAGGAAAGCCTTTCCAACTTTAGACAGTTTGCTAACTGGTTAGTGACTAACTAACACCACTAACTGACTAGCTCATGGTGCCATCCCCACTCCACCCCCAGAAGGCTCGTCGCTAACCGGATAGTAACAGGATGGTTTGATCACCTGGGGGGTGGGGGGGGGGGGATATTCAGTGGCACGAACCAACTCTGCAAACCACATAAATGCCTTTGAATATGCCCCCCTTACATAAGCATAGCGCTGAATATACTAATAGTATTCTGAAATATATAGCACACTACTAGATTTAGATACAACATTAGGAGAACCTATTACTCATTCCAAACACAGATGGGAAATGCTCCAACTCTAGGAAAGGCAGTATATTAAACCTGAGGAGGGATAGCTATGCCCCTGCTCCCTGTCTTTGTTCCCTTCATGCTAACCAACTACACCTATCCCCACCTGCTAAGGTGAAATTTGAATTGACATGCCCCTCTGCTTTCTTCTTTATAGTCCCTACTCTTTAGAACAATTTATGCATTTGGAGCCAATTCTCCGGAAACTCAAAGCTACTCTATAGACCCACCTTTTTGAACAGGCTTTTGGAACTGGGGGCTAGGGGCACTCTGGGTGGTTGTGCTGTTGTGAGCCAAAAATTGTTTAATGTTTTCTTCTTTGTTTAGTTTTCCTATTCAAAATGGCATTCCTTTCTACATTTTATTTTTTATGATTTTGTTTTACCTGATTATAATTTTGTTTGGTCTTGGATTGTAAATCACGTTGATTGTGTGCTGAATGGCACACACCATGATTCACTATCATTGGCTTCCCTTTTATTACTGCTTCTGTACGATATTCTGACACTTGTTCATAAAGTTCTTCATACTGACACTCCCCCTTATCTTTCTCTTTGATTAGTCCACATGCCTCTCCATGTATCCTTCGCTCCCTTCATGCCAACCCTTTTCATCTCCCTTCTGTTAACCACGTTCGCTATACATCCACTAGATTCTCAGCATTCTGTTTTTATGCCCCTAGTCTTTGGAACGTGTTGCTATCTGTTCTCTGCAATCAGGGGTATCAGAATGGAGTGGGCCACATGGGCCTTAGCTCCACCAAAGGTTTGCCCTCAGAGAATAGTCACGATCACAGCAGAATCCTTCTGTCTGTCTATGGGAGATCAGATCCCCGTGGGCAGGGTGGAAGGCTGCTGTGATTGTGGCAAAGACTCCTGCTATCTGTCCATGGGCAGATATGAGTCTTTGCTTTGAATGCGGTGGCCTTCTCCTCTTGCTGCGGGAATCTGATCTTCCTGAAGTCCGTTGCGATTCAGCCATTCCCTTCTCTTCTGCCTGTGGGAGATGAGATCCCAGTGAGCAGAACAGGAAGGGAAGGCCGTGAGGCTAGGAGGCGGAGTTAAGGCATAGCTGGGGATGGAGTCAAGGCGGAGCTTGGCCCTCCCAATCTGAGAGGTGTTCCATGGCCCCTGTCCATAGTGAACCTTCCTAGAGAACTTTTAAGGCAGCTCTTAAGACCCATGTTTTCAAAATAGCATTTAACATCTCTTCCTAGTCTTAGTGGAATGCACTGCAAGACAGCTTCACCCTGCCTGCCCTTTCCTTTATCCTTTTCTCTCTCTCCCTACCTGTGTGAGTGAGTTCTTTACTGTGTGATAATGACAGCAATGCTGAGCAGATGTATTGGGAAAATAATGAGCATTGTACCTTTAAGAGTAAGGACAAGTCAGGTTCCCATAGAAACCGAAAGCTTCTAACTAGAACTGAGCCCAGCCATAGCAGTGACGTAGGAGCTGAGTGGAGCTCTAATGAGTTGCACCTGAGTAGCCAGAGGGGTGTGGCTGCTGAAGGAAGCCATTTTAAACCTGCTTCAGAGCTAGAGTTCAGGAAGAGAGGTGGAGAGAGAGCGAGCACACAGAAGCCACGAGGCGAGCAACGACAGCAGACAGAGCAACGCAGGCAAGGAAGGCAAAGAGGAGAGCAGCAAAGAGGGAAACTTTGGAACCCAGAACCAGCAGAGGAAGATTCTGGAAGGTCCATTTCCTTTACCTCAGGAGCACTAGAAGCAAAGCCAAAACCTCTGTGGAAACTACCCGAAGAAAAGGTAAACGAGTTTACCTATACGAGGGAGGAAAGCTCTGATTACAGAAAAGGCATTGCGAGGGAGAAAGGTACGTCTGCCATAATTCCTAGCCAGAGACTTGCTGAGGAGATTGTACAGCAGTTAAAGAACAGTGCTAATAAGAGCAGAGATAGCACTGCTGCGAAAACAGCTCCAGTCAGAAACATTCTTAGTAAGTGTTTTGAAACAGATGTAAAGACTGTTACTAAGAGCTTATGTAAGAATCCGTTTCCTGCACTAGAGAAAGTTACTGCCAATCAGAGGGACAACTTTATTGAACAGCTGCAAGAAGTTCTCAGTGACCTGCAGTCTAGAAGTTTCCCGCCTAAGCAGAGTTATAATGATTACAGCAAGGAGATGATTGTTGACGTAGAAAGCACTCCTGATACAACTGATGTCTGTGAGATGGATTGTTCTTTATGTGAGATTGATCACTTGGACCTACGTTAGACAACCTTTGCATGAAGGTAATGCAAAGTTGTTTTCTCCTGAATGTTTGCTGTGAAGAAACAGTTTGCCATATGCTTTATTTTCTAACTTTGAATTGCTCCTGTTTCCTATTGTTTTGGAAAGTAATCCGTGTCATGTTTGAGCCAAGAATCTATGTGTGAAAGGGAAAACCCCAAATAAAAATTTATCTGTTCAAAGGACCCTCGTGCCACAACACCTTTGTTTGATAGTAAACCTAGACTACAACTCCCAGCGTCCCTTGCTGCTAGCTTAGTCAAAAAGGACACTTGAAGACAAAGTAGAGGTCACCCTTGCTCTAGAGTCACCGGCCCTAGGCGGGGGCAGGACAACTGTCATAACGATAGAGTTCTTTTCCAGTTCTTTTTATTGCTTGTTTTTATGTAAACCACTCTGCTAATATAATGAAGAATGGTATATCGAGTTTTAATAAACTATAAACTATATTAAACCCAATAAAGCATAAAGCATAAACCATAGAGAGATAAAGGCTGAAAAAACAACCAGCTAGCAGTAGTTTGACATACTTACCTTCCTTCTACCTTGAAAAGGTGAATATTAAACGTAAGAGATGTTTGCATCTTAGCTTTGAACCATCTCATTATGGTCTTTTCATCTGGTATCAGCATCTGCCTGTTATCTGTTAAGTGGCTATTTTTTATGAACTTTATTGTACAGATGTTCTGCACACAGCTGATCTATCCAAGTTTTCCTAAGTGCAGCTTTTACTACTCTGTCATCCTTTGCTATTGTCTATATTTTATGCTACTTTGTCTAAATATGTTGGGTGCTGGTTCAGATGTAGGTACAAACAATATAGGCAACTGCCTAGGATGCCAAATTTTCAAGGTCCCAGGTAAAGAAGAGCCTGTATCTGCTGCTTCAAGGGGTGACCTTTTGACCTTCCTCTGCTCCCCTTCTAGCTCCCCAGTCTTTGGAATCTGATGCCTTTCACCCCAGCTCCCTTTCTCTGGGATCTGTTATTTGGCTTTGCCTGTGGGCTCCAAAATCTTAAATCAGACCCTGACTGGCTGATGAAAGCCACATGTTGTTATGCTGTTTCAGTAATTGCACACTGTTTTTAGATGGGATAAAGTTGTTCATCCCATCCCATGCAGCCCTGCTTCTGAATGTTCTGACCACTGTTGGTTCATGACAGTCTCCATAAAGTTCTGTATTCCTTAATATTATTAGGCTTAGAAGTTTTCACAATCAACGTTTCAAAACTTTCTAATTTCTTTCAGTTCTACTACCACAAAAATATATAGCTACAGTATACGAGGATCATCAAATCGGGAACTCGTCTATAATTCATTCATAGCCTATACCCATTTGTCCATAGATTTCATCAGTGGTCCTCTATAACCACTATTAAATTTTTCATTTTTATTGTAACTCATTAAAACTTATCTTATTGAGGTGTGGAGTCATAAATTTTCTTAAACACTCCGACAGGAATTCATGTTTCAAGAGGTAACTATCTTAAACATCTCTGCATCAGGGAATCATTTCAACTGCAGCAGACACTTTCCTCTTCCAGGCGCTGTTAGTTGAGCTTTATAACTAAATATACTCTGATAGCAGAATAATATGCCTAATTCAGTTAACTCTCTTTATTGAGGATGCCAGTGCTGCATGTACTTTGCCTTGATTGGTGTCAGTATTATTTTCTCTTCCCTTCATGTGCCTGCTCACGCTATCTCCATTTCTGTAGTTCTACAGAAGAAGAGGGCAGGGACACCAGGCCTGTCACATGTCTGTCTAACACAGATTATTCTGGCTTCCCATAGCTGCCTGTCTCAACACCTGAAGCACATTATGACAGGTGTGAATGAGCCTGAATTGTAGAAATGCAATATTTCTTTATTATTTGGATGGATTTACATTCATACCTTTTCATTAACAGCTCAAGGCACAGTACATTCAGGTACCATACAGGAGGTATTTCCCTGTGCCTAGATTAGTGCTTCTCAGCTCTTTCCTGGAAGCACGCCTAGCCAGTGGGGTTTTCAGGATTACCACAATGAATATGCATAAGATAGATCTCCAGTGGATGCATATTCATTGCTGTGATCCTGAGGACGGAACTGGTTAAGTGTGCCTCCAGGAGCGAGTGGGGAGGACTTACAATCTCATTTGTGCCTAAGACAATTCAAAGTGAAGTGATTTGCCCCAGATCACAAGTAGAATCAATTTCCCCTGTTTCCAAACTGCTGCTGTAACCATTTTTCTAATGAACACAAACTGGGAAAAACACTTCAGTTCATCTGAACAAACAGATACTGAGAGAACCTTGTTTCCTTTCCAGACTTCTGTGTGATTTGAAATGTTAGCTGAGGTGCACTGGACGTACATAACAGGTTTGTTGGTCTTAGCTGCTTGATAAAACACTCAATCTGCAGTTATAGCACAGTCTCACCAAAGGATGTCACTGTGGACTGCTGAGGTGGCCACAGAGGGGAAAGTGATATGGGAGAGAAGCAATGGAGAAAATTTGAACACCAAATACTTATTATGATGATGATGATTTTTTTTTTTTGGTACTGTCCAGTGGTGATAAACAGGTAGAATAAATTCCTTGCCCTAAGTTTATGGTCTGGGATGATGGCAGGTGTGCCTTTGTGAGCAAATGCATCTCCAACATGGGGAAAAAGCAGATACCTAAAGGGAGAGAGGAGGCACTATGGGTTAAACTAGAAAGATAACATGAGGAGGGATCTAGCTAAGCTTGAAGAATGGTCTAGAATTTGGCAGCTGAGATTTAATGTTAAAAAATGCAGGGTCATGCATTTGGGCTGCAGCAATCCAAGGGAGCGATATAGTATAGGGGGTGAAGTACTTTTGTCCACTAAAGAAGAGCGGGACCTTGGTATGGTTGTGTCTGATGATCTTAAAGTAGCTAAACAGGTAGAAAAGGTGACAGCAAAAGCTAGAAGGATGTTTGGGTGCATATGGAGAGGAATGGCCAGCAGAAGAAAAGAGGTGATAGTGCCTCTGTATAAGTCTTTGGTGCAACCTCATTTGGAGTATAGTGTGCAATTCTGGAGACCACACATGCAAAAGGATAAAATCAGGTTGCAGTCAGTACAGAGGGTGGCTACTAAAATGGTTAGTGGTCTTCATTATAAAGCATATGTGGACAGACGTAAGGATCTTAATATGTACACCTTAGAGGAGGCGGGATAGAGGTGATATGATTGAGATGTTTAAATACCTCCATGGCATAAATGCACAGGATGAGAGCCTCTTTTGATTGAAAGCAAGCTCTGCTACAAGGGGACATGGGATGAGGGTGAAAGTGGATAGATTCAGGAGTGATATGCAGAAATATTTCTTTACGGAAAGAGTGGTGGATCTGTGGAATAGTCTCCCAGTGGAGGTGGTAGAGATGATGACGGTATCTGAATTTAAAGAAGAATGGGACAAACACAGAGGATCTCTAAAGGAAAGAAGGGGACTGTTGTAGTGGTTGATATGGAAGGGCAGACTTGATAGGCCATGTGGTCTTTTCCTGCTTTCATGTTTCTAGGTTTCTAAAGGGATACAGAAACCTTCTCTTACCCCTGTTGTTTCAATGCCTTTGCCTAGCTCAGTCTGCGGATCGTTGGATTCGTTTTTCTTGCATCTGCCCCAGCCAGACTCTCTGGAGGTTGTTAGCTCGGCTGTGGGGCTGTTGGGGCTGGCTAGCTTTACAAGCACTTCGGGCATTTTGTCACCCTCTCCAGATTTATGGCATATCTCCAAGGTGGCATTTTTGCATCCTGCTCCTGTAAGCTTCTTGGTGGGGGAGTCCCCTAGTGGGACTGCATTGCCCAGACATCAAAGGTCAAGCTCTGGAGCCGCAGTGGCTGGTGGAATTAAGTCTACCCCAGAACAACTTGAATTCGCTGGAACCTTGGGGTGAGAGAATGGAGGTCAGACGGCAGCATTGCTTGCTGTGCAGCAGGTGTGCCGCTATTGAGTGGAATGGAGGATACCCCCATGCAAGCTGCTGTGTTAGCAGGTTTCATTTTGGTGTGCCCAGACATTTCTACATTAGAATCTATTTGGCCCGCTATTGTCCATCTGGGAGAGACTTTGGTGTTACAGAATGCAGCTTTGGCTACAAAAATTCAAGGTAATTCCTTGGCTACAGCAGCAAACCTAGAAAAGATCTCAGGCATTCAGATCATAATATCTACTATTTCACCTAAGGCTGAGGCTTTGGAGGCTTAGTCCGATGCCTTTATCAAGAACTTTGCAATGTTCAGATGAAAATGGAGCACCTGGAGAATTCTTTGCATTCTGCACATTTAAGACTGATAACTTTGCTAGAGTAAATTCACTTTCTGCATGGGATACATTTCCTGCTTATTTATTGGAAGTGTTATCAATTCCCATTGAAACTCATCCACCTATGGTGAAACGTTAATATCATTCCGAGGTCTCTCAGTATGCATATATCCAGACCTTTGTAAGGAGATACAGTGCAGATGCGAGGAATTTCTTTTGTGTCCGGGGGTTCTGCAGATGGACGGAGGGGGGCCCTTTTTCCTCAAATTTCCATGCAAAGACATGGTAAACTTTGTTCAGTTTCTTATATATTTTATGAGCCTTCCCAGCTGCGGACCTTCCTATCTGCTCAGTGTGTGGAAGCTCCTGGTGATTCTGACACCATTGTAGACCTTCCATGATACATTTATGCATCTGGCTGTTGCACCATTGAGCTGTTTTGCTTTCTTCACATATTCTGGGTTTTCATGTACAGAATCCTCTCACTGGTCTATGTGGGCTTAGTGTATTGTCTTTTGTAATTAAGATAAGACTTTGTCTTTTCTTGTTTATTATTTCTCTTTACTTTATTCGGTTTCTGAACTAGATGTATTCTTGGTTCTTGTTTGTAAAATTGCATAAATATAACATTTTAAAAAGAGTTTACAGTTTGTTAACCTGCTGAGTCCCATTATGAGGGATATTCAGCAGTGCAGCTCAGGATTTTCCCGGACTGCCTTGGCACTATCCGGATAGTGTTGGGGGCTGAGGCTTGTGGGCAGAGCTGGGGTGGAGCTGACTTTCAGGATCACTATCCAGATAATAATCTGCGTAATTTAGGATGAATTTCACCACTATGGTGGTCATTCCAGAAAGCAAATAAGGCTTTGTACATGCGTTGGGGATGTTTATCTCCCGAAAACGTCTGAGTATATTCTGGAACATAGTTTCTCTCACTAACATGGGGATCTCATAACATGTTTGGGAGGAGTGGAACGGGGGCGTGGTTTGCTGCAGAGACATATAAAACATATACAGGAAAGGTCCATGTATGTTTTGGTAGTTCCCTGCAGACGTGCCTGTTATATCTGCCAG
The DNA here is from genome assembly GCA_033557465.1 of Ichthyophis bannanicus. Taxonomy (NCBI): domain Eukaryota; kingdom Metazoa; phylum Chordata; class Amphibia; order Gymnophiona; family Ichthyophiidae; genus Ichthyophis; species Ichthyophis bannanicus. The sequence goes on from CM066049.1 coordinate 124,915,288, forward strand.
AGACATGGAATAAGGCCAGTACTTAGAAAATATTCTGCTGTGTTTGTATAAAGGTGGTGACTAGTCTGTTCTGAAATGGTGAACTGCAGTATGGAAAACACCACAAGATGCATTTATAAAGAACAGAAATCAGAGGTGTGGGAATCTTGTCAGCTAAAGAGGCATTGATAACTACCCTGACAGAAATATTAAGAAGAGCAATAGTGATTATTTTGGCCATGCTGACATTTGCTGTTTGTGTTAAAGGAGCTAATCTAGGAGACCCTAATAACTCCTGAGTCCTGAAAAATGGGACCGTTGATGTAGGAGTAGTATGTGAGTGAGTATGGAAATGATTATTATTTGTGTGAGAAACGGAGATCATATTTTTAGTCCTAGGACTCTATGCTATTCTGTTGTACCATCTATAGGTTCCAGGCATCTTTTTGGCAGATTTAGGTTTTTCATGACTGAAGGTGAGAGTGTGTGTGTATGTGTGTGTGGTTTGAGGGTTGCACGGGAGGATCTGGTGTGCTCATTTGCAATCCAGGGGGGGACATGAATTCCTGGCAGATACCTGGACCGTACAGATGACCGCAGCGTCACCAGGTGCCAGTGTGATAGGGCAGGAAAAATCACAAAAGGTTCACCATAGTTAAATGTCAAACCACATCCCTTTCAATAATAAGAGGCCCTCAGAATAAGAGCGTTCAGCAGCACTGATACATGCCCAAAAGCACCATATTGTGTGAAGTTGGTAAGGGTCCATACTTAGCATTGTAACAACTGTTCTTAGAGATGACCAATGAAAGAATAACTATGGATTTCTTCTGCTGCCATGTAGGTTTTGATGCAAGGTGTGTCATATCACTTTCTACTTGCTGTTGTTATATCTCTGAGTGACTGAGATGACCTTGCACTGTTCTGGGCATGCAACAGATTGGTATATATAGTCTAGTTTGCATCAACATTTATGTATCATCTGTATTCATGTGAAGTTTGCCTCAGCACAACACTGTCAGTGAGAGGAGCAGCTTAGGAGATGCAGGTTTACAGGGGGTGTTGCCGTGGTGGAGATGGGCAGGATTGGAAATGCCCATCTTTTCAGAGTACAGTGAGGTCGGGCACATCCAAACCATTTGCTGCATATACCCCTGTCTCGTTCTAACAGCGGGGCCCGTGTTTCTCCATAGCGGTTTGCTCGTGCCATGCCGGAAATGCATCGGCTGGCGTGTCTATCCCGTGGCTGTGGAATCAGGGTGAAATCGGGCCAGGTTTTGATTTGGACATGCCTGTGGCCCAGATGTGCGTGTTATGGAATTGGTCTTCACGTGGATGGTGCCGGTGCTGACCACAAAATCTGGAATACCCATTCTGCATATCTGGATTTTTTACTTGTTGTGGCTGGTAAACAAAAATGCTGCTGCTGCAGGCTGCATATTACCTCCTAGGTGGCTAAATATATACCACAGTAAGTTCAGTTATTCCGAAGAATCCAGCCAAAAGAACTTGGAATAAGATTTCTGAGTAATGCAATATCATGTTTAAGTGTCATTGCAACCTCCTGAGAACAGGGGGTTTCCTCTAGTGAGTGGGCTGTAAGAAATAAACATTAATGCAGTGCAGTGAAACAGAGGAACAATTAGTGATGTCAGGAACTGAAGGATTTGGTGCCACATGGACAGCTACATTCAGCTTGCGATCAGAATCGAAGGCTTCTGCTCACTTGGAGGACAATTTTATATCAGACCACCTAGGTTGGGAGGCCAAATAGGCTTCTATTTTGGGCTTATTTTGTAAAGGCACATAGGTGCCCATGTCTTTATAAAATGCTGGCCTCCTGGGCACTATAAACCTGCCTAGCACATGTCCTGCAAGTTCACAGGACTTGAGGTGCACAATGCACCTGTCGGCTAAACAATCAAGTACCCGATCGACCAAACACTTGGCGGGGCCTGAGCCAAAAGTGAAGGGGCCTTTGTCATGTCACTAGGAAAATTTTATAAGAGCCTTTCACACATTTAAACTGGCAGAGATCACACTAGAAATATGCAACTAATCTTATTTTGATGCTGTCAGAAATAAAATATTTAAGAAGCATAGGTTAGATCTTTAAATGAATCCTCACCTCAGCAGATGACTAAAATAATTGGTGGAAGGCAGGAAGAGATATGATTCAATAGTTTCATACCCAGCAAAACCCAGCCACGGTATCTGCACACAGTGAACTCGACTAATGAAATGTTTTGGTAAACCCATATACGAGGAACTACAGTAGTGCAGTTAATGGTTACTAAGGCACGTGTTACTGGAGCCAAGCACTGTTCCCTCTAAGCTGTGTGCGTGTGCGCGTGCACACACCTCGCCGAGCGAGCGCACATACTTTACAACAGAGCGCACAAAAATTACAGCTCTGATTCTGATAGAAAACAACACGGACGTCTTAAAATTTTAAAGTTATGATTGCAATTACTAGGAATTTCCCGCTTCCTTTAGTAATCGTCTATTTTCATTTAATTTGATTAAAATCAATGTGGTGTACATACTGTATTCTGACATGTAGTCAAAAAGTATATAACTCAGAGTGTCGTTATGTGGCGCACAAAAATTTAACCTTCCTTCAAAAGCTGCACACAGCTGATATTTTATGCGCACACAGCCTACAGAAAATTAGAGGGAACATTGGAGCCAAGTGATCTAACAAGTAAGAATGAAGATTTCAGACTAAATCTAACTGGGCAAAACTATACTGAACCACAGTATTGACCTGGGAGTACATGGCTGATGAGGAATGCAAAGTCTTTATGTCACCTTTTAGTATCACAATATGATTATAAAATAATAATCAGCGAGGAAGAAATGTCATAGCTGGCTAATTTACCCACAACATGTCTGTCTTTCCTGGATTCTGCTTCAAGAGAGAAGACAGAGAAGCAGACCAAAAATGTCTTGTCTTGATGCTTTCCCAATTCTACCCAGATATTCATAGCCATTTATGCGGTTTGCAGACCCGTAAAATACCTGACTGGCCCTCAGCAGCACTACCGTTCGCTGCTAAGGGATAAATGGCTAGTGCTTGACTATCACCGCTAGCCTGTTAGTCCCAGCTGTCACCTCCGATCCACTCCTGGAAGGTCTTGATGCTACCCAGCTAGTGGTGGTACCTGGGGTTATTCAGTAGCACTAACCATGTTAATCGCTTTGAAAATGTCCCCTTACATTATATTCCCCATTTGATATGGGCTATGTGTGTGTCAGTAGAGGAGTTGTCTAATCCTCAGAAAGTCAAGGGTTCAATTCCCACAGGTACTCCTTCTGACCTTGGGTGCTGCTTTACCCTCCATTACCACTAAGTCAGCAGTAATTAGACAGCACTCTAAAAAAGAAAATATACACATTTGAGTTCCAAATTGCCCATGTCCACATTTACACCTGCTCCGACATGTAGGTATTTAGAAAGTGCTCCCTCTACAGGAGAAATTAAGAGGGATATAACAAATCCCCTTTATTTTCCCCTCCATATTGAAATGAAGTAAAGACAGAATCCTCTGTACTCAATTAGCAGCATTTTGACATGCGACTTGCAGGGTCTCCTCTGTCGATGTTTTCCACCTGGATATTAACCCCATGCGCTCCTGCACTTCATTCTGTGCATTTTAGAAATGGCTCGATTTTTAGCAGAACTGTTTCTAAAACACTGCCTGAATCGAGTACATCCTGACTTCTCCATGTCCTATCAAAATATTGCAATTTTAATTATTTATTTTGTAATTTATTGTGCCTTCTTTTGCTGTATATTAATGTTTTATATATTATTAAACTTCACCTAGGACATTTATTTGATGTGAGGTTTCTAAATCAAAACAACAAGAAAAATAAATACAATTTAAAAAAGGAAAAGGAAATAAAATTACAATTTTCTGCATGCAGTAACGGTGGATGGGGGCTGATGAAGATCAGCCTTGCGGTGTCCCAAATTACTTTGCTACATAAGGATGGGTAACAGAAGCAGGGACAGAACTAGAGCTGGGCATCTGGGCCATTGAAGCAGGCATGTATTTTTCAGGCTGCCAACCTCTGGTATCTGGGAAGGGTGGGGTGAGGGGTCATTGTGTCTCTTCAGTGGTGTCCCGGGTGCCAAATACCCAGTTCCAGTACTAAATGGCAGAACTGGTTTGAACCTTTCACGGTGTGGGAATGGAATATAATTCAGAATGAGAAAGAAGACATTTAGATTCATTTGTTTTTTTTTGCCTGACAACTGAATTGTGTGTGCGGGGGGGGAGGGGGGGGGATGAACTAGACCTGCTGTTTTAAAATATACTTGTTTGGACTACAGAAAACGAGAGAGTATCTGACGTGCTTGTATATCACTTTGAATCAACTTGATGAGTTGCTTGAGAATAACAGTCGAAAAGGTCATTCTCGTCTGCTGCTTATATTTTCTTAAATGCCACTTGGAGGATGTTTGAAGCGGGTTATTTATGCTCATTGAGATGCAAGAATATTCTCTCTCTAACTGATTCACTTTTTGACTTCTTAAAATGTAGCTAAGCGTAGATTAGTTCAGTCTTTGAGCACCAGACACCAATCAGGATTTCAGAGAAAATGCAAAATATCCCATTGTCCACATTTTTAATATGGAAAGTATTTCAGCAGAAAGTTACTTGATGGCTTCAGTGAATAAAAATAATCACATCTTATGCTATAAGAATCTAGCACGGTATACTGAAAAAACAGAATACACTATCTTTGTAACCTTCTATCTGAATCATGCAAACCATTAATGGCAGGCTTGCTAAGTAGCGTGGGGGTTGGGCTGCATTACTAGTGTGGGGTCACTGAGCTAGATGCAGGGGGTGGAGGCAGCGTCCTCCTGAATCTAGTGCAGCTCACGGCGTTAATACCACCACAGGGAGCAACTACTGCCATCCATTGTGCTGGTGATAGTTGCTCCCCACCAAGCGTCAGCAGAGTGGGCTTTTGAGGTCTTCCCTAGTGGTGCCACAACAGCAATGCTCCCACCCTGCTTAGGTACCACCCAGATGTGTGCTGCCTGGTAGCAGGGGATTTTTTAGCACATGGCTCCCTGCTAACCCCGTGCTAACCAGGTAGGGTACTTTAGTCTCATTATCTCTTGGTTATGTGGATTCTTTTTCCCAATATCAACGACATCTAGAACTCTCTGTGCTCTTGCTGTGATATCATTACAAAGGAAAGGCAAATATCCCAAAACCCTGCTTTATGTTTCAATCACCACATGGTCAAAAGTGTACATATGACTCTATTTTATGAGAGTCAAAGATGGCAACAGAGGAATACATAGAGAAAAAAAATAAAATCTTTATTTGATGAGGTAAACAGTGTAAAAAAATTAAAAGTAGTGTAATATGTATACTGAGCTTATGAGGAATACTCAACATTAGTTTACCAAGGCCAACATATGCAGTAGAAATAAATTAAAGAAATACAGTCTCATGTTAGTTGCACACTTTTCTTGCTCTCGCTTCTCTATTGCCAGTATTGCATATCACACATGAGGTCCTTGTACAAGGAGGAGGCTTCGATATCCGTTCTACCACTCCTAGAATAGCAAAGGACCGAGGGACACAGTGGTTTTCTGACCAGGATGTACATCCCATTAAGAACACGCGCCACCTCAGAGAGACCTCTTTTCTATCTTATATAATATTGATATAATGGATATAGTGGAAACACATCTGGGCACATGCCAACTTTCTGGAAGAAACTGCTAGGTGTGCGCTATTTCTAAGCTCTTTCATGTCTAATGTGGCACTGAAGAAATTGAAGTTTCAAGCTCTATATGTCTTACAATGGTAATAAAACCGGAGGGGTCACACACATGAACAACACATAGGCCAAATCACACCTCTGGAACATCATAGACTGGTGACCCTTTATGGAAAGCTTTGCCCCGGCATCTGAATCAGCCATGTGAACCGGACACAGACTCTTTAAATTCTTCTGCTGTGCTATGCTTCCTGGCATCATATGGGGCATTAATTCCATGCCCATCACTGCCCAACTGATCGTGACGTCTAAGAGCCCAGGGACTAGGGTTGTTTCCTTCTTCCAACGAGTGCCCTAGTGGGAGCTAGGGAGGTTCTCTATAAGTCAGCTGAAATCCTAGAGGGCTAGGTTTCCAGGATGTCCCTAAAGAATATGCATGAGATCGATAAGCATGCACTACCTCTAGTGTAAGCAAATATATTCATTAAAATTTTCTTTAGGGATATTCTGAAAACTAGACTAGTTTGCAGCCCTCTAGAATTGCAGTATGACACCCCTGTTATAAACACTAGTCTGTTCTTTTTAATATTAGATTTTGGATTCTTGGATATGTGTTTGTGTGTGAATGTGGGGGTTATCTATAGGATTTGTGTTTCTCGGTATTTTATTGTTTAGCCCCCCATTTATGGAATGCTATTCCACATTATTTATGAACAGAACTGTCTTATTCAGAATTTTAAGGTTGGATTAAAAACCTTTTTTCTATGAACAAGCTTTTGGGAATGGAGATGGCAGCTGAGTGTAGGACAGAATAGTGCATTCTGTTTTTTGCTTTCTGGGGTTTTTTCACTCTTTGCTGATTTTTTTAGTGTTAGCTTTATTTTTATTTTTTTAATCTCATTGTAAACTGCTCTGATATGGTTATTGAGCGGTATAATAAGTCCTAAAATAACCTTTAACTAAAACTTTTTTCTGTTGTTGGCTGTATGAATAGTTTGTGCTTACAGGTTAAGGGGGTTATTTTAGAAGCCCTGTTTGTGATTTAAACATATAAAAGCAGCCAGAGATGTGTGTAAATCGCATCCACATGTAAACAGCCATTTTAGAAAGGGGCTGTACCACATCGAAAGTGCATTGGGCATGTTGGGACGTGTATCAGGGCTGTGCTATGGATGGGAGAAAAATCTAGAGCTGTATTTCCTATTTCATGTCCGGATTTACACCCACTCCCTAGCATGAAAAGTGCTCCTTTTGGCCATCCCTTTACAGGAGCAATTATGGGGAGATATCCCTCTTAATCCTCCCAAATGTTTATTCCTCCACTCCAAATGGCCACGAGGTAAAGACAGAGTCTACAAGTCTAGGACTGCAAAATGGTCAGATTCACGTGTAAGTGACGACATCTACACGTTGATGCTGTGAAGTGGCTGCACTCACATGTAACTTGCCAGGTTTCCACCGTCAATTTTGCCCACACGTCCATTTATGAAATGGCGCTTCCCGCGGAACGCAGAGATTAATCCTCATGTGTTCCTCCACTTCCTCTGTCTGCCCATTTTTAACAATCACGTCCATTTTGAGGGTTGGAAATATATCGATTTCACACCAGCCTCACATACGTACACCTGAAACTGCCATAGATTTGCAGATGTTTTCACTTCCATGTTCCTCCTACAACATAAACGACCTTTCTAAAATGTGTTTCAAATGTTTATAAAAGGAGTAGGCAACTGTGATCCTCAAGTGCTGCAAACCAGGGCATTTTTTGAGGGGGCACTTGGTGGTACTGAGTACTGGCACCTTTTCCTTTGCTTGCTGATCTTGACCTATGGTCCTCATGCATTAATGAAAGAGCCCTGAATATAAGTATTGGCACCTCTTTTGCTAGGAAAAAGAAAACACTACTGCAAACCATTTGGAGTTTGGAAATATCTGTGCTGAATATGCATGATCCTCATTTGCATACACTGGCTGCATTTTATGCAAATATAGGGAAAGGGAAAGGGAACTGGATTTAGCTCAGGCCTTTTCTCAAAAGTTCAGGTACGGTAGGCATTATCTCACGCATATTCATTATGGATATTGTGAAAACCCAGCTGCCTTGTGGAACCCTAGGACTAGAGTTGCCTAATCCAATTTTATAAGATGTGGGTAATGTCTCCAAATGGGTTCGTTTTGCACATACCATAATAGTAGTGGACCCCGCTCCTAAGCCAGAGTTTGAGGAATATGATCTCAGTTTCACAGTACTTGCATTGTGCCAAAGAAAACTTCCTCCTTGAGTTCATAGGGTGTAATATCTGTATAGGCAGCCTGGCAAGGTATGGTTGGAAGTTGCTTTTAATCAGACCCATGGAATCAAATATAATGAGAAATATTTCTTTATCTTTCTGTTACATTTTTTTGGCCTCTGATTGCACTTCTTGCTACTTGAGGATCTTCTTTCTCTCCACTCGATTCGCAGAACAAGCATTTGGCACTGACATCTCTATTATCAATGCCGTTCTGATATTTTTCTTCTTTACCACTATAACTAGTTTTCTTCTATCCAGCTTCTTATCCATCGGAATGGGAACATCCAAGATGATCATAACATCTTTATTCTCCATATTTCTTTTGGTGTTATGTTCCCATTGCCTTTCCAGTATAACAGTGTCCGTAGCATTTGCAGTTTCCAATGGATGACCCTTGCCACTTTGTTGTGCCTTTCTATATAGAATTTTTTCCCATCAGAACTTCACAGCCATCTATGAGATACATAACCATTTCCAGCTTGCTCTTACAGAATCTACAATTACCAATTTTTCTTGCTGCAAACTATCTTGTACATAATCCACTGTCCTGTATATGTTATTCATAAATTGCCTGATGTGATTTTCCTTCTGTTTGTTTCTCAGACTAATGTTGAGAAGCAGTTCAGCTACTCCAGCTCCAGATCACAAGTGTAGCACAACACTCTCACGCCTGCGAGAGACATCTCCGCGTGTCCTGTTTACCAGTGCCATGAGCTTATTTTTATCGTTTGTGTCTCTTCAAGGCTACTTTTGCATCCGGATCCCCTTATTCTCCCGTTTAACGCTCATGTGTGTTTTAATCTTTTCACTCTAGAACCACCCTTGTCCCCTGTTTATTGTTTATTCTATTTGTCTGTCTTGATTCGATTGTAAGCTCTGTGGAGCAGAGACGGTCTCTTGTGTATCTGTGTACAGTGCATTGTACAATAGATTATTATTAGTAATAGTATAGTAGTAGTACACCATAGACCCCATATAGCGCTGACCTTAGTGTCCAAGATATTTGACCATACTCTAAGTGAATCCACATTATACTGAGTCTACAGTGTAATAATAAACCCAAAAATAATGTGACCCAATCCTTGAGCATGGTATAAGCAATCCTGTGTTATACTGAGGGATGTTATAAAGGGTCCACAGTGTAGTAGTAAATGCTTAAACGGCCGTGTGTGTGTGTCCAGATAAGAATGTGACATCCTGTGTTATCTACATGCAAAGCACACAGTCACTTATGTGACAACAGGGCTGCTGTGTCACACTTACCTGATAACTGAGAACCACAGGGGTACAACCCACAGGTAATCTGAACACATTTTTCTTACAACTGACTCTTATGATAAGGACCATAAACAGACAATAAGCTATTCATGAGTAGTGACCGGCCTGGGGTCTGCTTTCACCATACTCTGCGAGGGTCAGCTGAACACAGCGCTGCAGGAATTCTAAAATTATAAAGCAGAAATGTGGAGGGATAATCAAAAGAAGAAGAAAAATAAAACACCTTTGAAATGGAGGACAGTGGGATATTTGTTTCACAGTGAATGCAGTCCTCAACTCTGTGGGAGATTCCGAGGCACCTCAAGCAGCGATCATGTGAGTCTGTAGAGTTCATTTTCTTTGAGCAGCTTGGGCATTTTTTAAAACCCGATTTTGGCACCTTAATTGTAGTTCTTAGGCTTAAGGTCCCCCTTTTTTTTTAAGATTCTTTCTGTGCAGAATGTTTGATGATCTTGGTTTTGGTGTAGAGAGTAGGAGAGTCCATCTTGCTGGCAAGGCAGAAGAACGAAAAGTGGCTAGTTAGGGGCTGACCCGGAGGTGTGGCCCATGCTCAGAGGGACTAAGCCCTTCTGAGCTATAGAGAGTACTTCTGTCTCGGTGCCATCAGATGATGACACCTATTGTGGCTGACTTATCCTGCTGTCCATGGAGAACTCCTGTTACAGGTAAGTAACCTCGTTTTTCTTCCCTGCCTGGTTCTTTAGCAGTCTGCAGGCATGAAACAGACTACAGTAACACAGAGCGTCATTTCATGCTTCACCTTCTAAGCATGGCCACAATTTGAACACAATGCATGAGACATAAACAAGACTGAGCCCACCCAGGTCCTCCTTTGATTTTAAACCTGTCATGGTCCTTTAGACCCAGCTTCAGGCATTTTGGGATATATTATGCTTTTTCCTATTCGGAGACCAAGATAAGATGCGAGATTCACAGATCAGGCAAGCCGAGTTCTAAAAAAATGCAGAATTCTGAAATCTTTTGTCCAAGGATTTCTTCCACTGCAGTTTCTGGAAGGGTCAAATTCTGAGCACAAAAAAATAACAGGTAAAAGGAAAATCTGCCGGACATTTATAGAATTTAGCCATTCAAATAATGAAGGTTTGCTTAGAAGGAGCATCAAACCGCTTTGATTTCAGGATAAAGCGGTATATAAATCCTTTAAATAAATAAATGGACTGTAAACTCACATGTTGAAATGGAATCCTTCAAAAATAGAATTGACTTTGGCTTTTAGGAAGAGAGAGAGTTTTAACTGTGTTCCCCGTTTCAGTGCAGGGTTGTGAAAGTGAAACTTGTCGTCTGTAGTCTGAGTGTCCACCTTGTTTCTAACTTGTCTAGGGGAGTCACATATTTTTTCTGTGATGCATTCTTGGTTATTTACTCTTTGGTGATATCAAAGATTAATTAACTCATTGTATCAGGATTTATCTTTAAAGTAGTTGTACCATCTTTCATTCCTTCAAAACAGCAGTCAAACTCCTTACAGGAGCCATGGTAAGAGATCATATTTTGACATTTCTCAGAGTGCTTACCTGCTTCTTCCAGGAAGATATATCTATCCGATATATCTGTACAAATGTTTGCCCTGAATATCTCTCTCGGTTACTGAACCTGTTTGTACCTTCACAGCTGGATTAGCGAGTTCCTCCTCCGGCTACTGTATGATCAGATTGCAGATAACTCTTCCCTTAGCGTGTTTTGATTTTGCTCCTAGGATGTGGAATACTTTCCCACAGGATAGTCTGAAGATCCTTCTTTTAGCAAAAGACTTGCAATTCAATTGTTTTAGCAAAGCCTTCTTTGATTATCTTTCATTGTATTGTATTTATTCTATTATTTACCTGTTTTAGTTCATTTTTATCATTTATTATTATGTAATCTACATTTTGTTATTTATTGTAAGATTCAAGATTATTTTAGGATGAGAATTTCAGGTTTGGATGATAAAGTAATATAGCCCTTTGAGGTAAAAGTCCCTTAGTAATTCTCTCCCTGTACAAATCCCAGAATTTCTTGCTCTGGGCGTGGATAGTTTTAGTTGCAGAAGTGCTAACAAGTTTTTTCTATGTAAAGCAGAATTGTATCTGCTCCATACTGTAATCATGTAGGCTGCTGAAAACAAAAGGAACCTGATTGTACAATCAAACTAAAACTAGCTTATGCTTTCAGGTTCTTACCTAACACCTTTGCCTGTGTTACCGTTAATATGGTTAGCAGTGATTTCACTGGAGGGCCCCTAAATGACTTTTTAAGTCTCATTCTTGGCCCATGTCTGCTTTCTCTGGGCCATGAATATATCACAGATATGAAGTCTAACAAAAAAATAAGTCAACCATACTGGATTCGCTGGGCAGAGTCTGGATGGAGACACAGGTAGGGTGAGCAACTGGCTCTGATTTTGCAAGATAAGCTGATGCAATTCTACTTTTACCCCACCTCATACTGGAACTTATAATTCTGATTTTTCTAATATTTCCTGCAACTAGAGCGTATCTGCAATGGGGTAAAACCAGGATTGCATCTGCCTGTCCTGCTAAGCTGGTGCTAGTTGCTTACCCGGCCTAGACCAAAAGCAGAGTTGCTAAGTTACCAAATTCCATGAGTGAGATTTTAAGCGAGTCCTGGATGTCTGGCAATCTCATCCTGAAGCGCTGATTTCAATGTTAAATCAGGGGCTAAGATACCACGCTGCAGTGCAATGCAAATTTAAAACTAGAAGTGGCAAAAAATCCCACTCCTGAACTGGGTAACTTGACAACTGTGCATAAAGAGGTCGTCCATTTTCAAATACTTAGCTGCCTCTTACTTGGATAAAAATAGAAGTAGCCTTCCTAAGTCAGTCAGCTGTGGATAGGTGGAAACTTCACAAAACCAAAGAGGGAGAATAGAAGCTGGTGGGCAGTGAGCGGTGGTTCTGCTGCATTAGGCCTTTAAGAGATCGTGGAGCAGCCCTTGCTGTAATCCTAACATCAATGGGAGGTGCAGCAAGAGACTTCCGGATCCTGCACAGTGGGGCCATAGTTATAAACCTACTACCAATGAGTATGATTTGGACAGATACAGAAGGCGGTAGTAGGAGCAGGGTTAAAGGTCCGATAGATACAGGGAACGGTGATGGTGGAGCTGTTGTCATGAGACCTGCCAATTTATCTCCCCAAAACAGCAGACCATAGACGAAAACTTGGCGGTCGGTCTGCCGTCATCCATACTGTAGTATAGAAGTATATGGAAATGTTTGAGGCATTCTGGGTGAGGGTTTTCTTCACTGAGTTTCCAAAAGAAGTATATGTGCTGTCAGGCTCACAATCAAAATTTGTACCTGTGGCAATGGAGGGTTAAGTGGCTTACCCAAGGCCACAAGGAACATCAGTGGAACTTGAATCTTGATCTTTCTGGCCCCGGCTGTTGCCTTAACCGCTAGCCATGTAAAACTGTGAGAAGTAGCAAGAGCGCTGATTTAATAGGAAACATCAGAACAGAACGCAGACCAGGAGATTGCTGCAGCCAGGCCTTGGGGGACACACAGACAGTCTGGTTTTCAGGATCTCCACTGTGAATATACCTGAGAGAGATTACATACAAATCCAACTCATGCATATTCATGTGGGTATCCTGAAAACTGATTGGCTGGGTGTATCCCAAGGATTGGGTTGAGAACTACTGCCCTAAAGGGACTATACCGGAGAGAGCAAGAGTCTGGTTCAAAGATCATAACACTTGGAAAATGTACAATGACTAAAGGATAAGCAACAGAAACAGCGTAGCACTGACTGAATCAAATACACCAGCCAGGAATTCCTCTTAGAAACACACGTCCAATAAGCACCAGAGTCTACCAGTTCCAGATTTGGCCTCATTGGCCATCTTCAAGCCCAAAGAGAGAACAGTCACGGAAGGCATTTATCCTCAACTGTGAGGGATTGCCAAAGACGTAGGGTGGATAAAACCAAGAAAGATTTGGAAATATTTCCTTTCAAGATGTCATATATTATTTAATACCACTTGAACACCTTCACATTTTCTCTGGTACTGTATATAGGCTAAGACGCGTATAACTGGCAGTGGGTCCGGACACTATCTAGCAACCTCTTGGAAGAGCAAAGTGACCACTGAGTGACCTTTTGTAAGGAAAGGAGAAGGAGTGATACCATGGTCACGAAGTTCATCAAACCCAACAAGACCAAATCTTACCCACAATCATTCATCTTCAATTGCTGAGCTTGAAACCCATTTAATGAAAGGGGGAACATACTCCTTACGTAGTGCAAATGTCAGTCCCCAGACTTCCGGCTGCCTCCTGTCACTGCCAGGGATCTCATAAAACATTTACAGATTACTCCTACCAATTAGCCGCATGATTTTAATAGTGACTTCCACACATATCAAAGGCATGTCTTCTCATTTATTCCTTTTGCAGCTATCAGGATGTGCTGTTTAAAAGCAGTTGGAAAAGATCCCTGGCATTCAGTGCATGCAACACTCAGGGGAAACGGCAGGGTGGGGGTAACAACAGCACCCCTTGCTGGATCTATGACATCAGAAGCAATATGAACCCAATAGTGTGATCTGTGCTGTGCACTCTGAAATGCTTCTCTTTCGATGTGTGCTTATAGAAATCTTAAAGTAGACATGCACAGCTCTAGTCCTCCAGGGCAGCAAACAAACATGGTTTCAAGCTTTCTACAATGAATATTAATAAGACATTTTGCATACATCTTGGCTGAGAAGCCAGCTTACTTTGCATAGCTTTGTCACTTGGAAAACTAGATCTGACAGGTTACTGTGCAAATATTAACCTTCGGGTTACTGCTGTGTGGTTGTGTTGTGACTTCCAGATCCCAGTTTAGATTTTTCATAGGAAACTACTACCCAGAGAAACAAGATTGTGAAGTTGAGGATGTGTTCTTGCCATGACAGACGTGCTCAGGAACATGGCTATTTATTTATTTCTCTTGCCACATTTGATGAATTGCCTTTCAAAGCAACCTTCAAGACAAACTGCCCATTCAATCCAATTTAAAAATACAATAAAACCATCACAGTGCAGATCCATTAAATAGTAATCAACAATGCACAACAGGATGTCTAAGAAAATAAGCAAACTTTGGCTCTTTTCTAAAGACACAATAATTTACCACCAAACAGAGGCAGTGGATTACTACTGCAAATGAAAAGTAGCAAAAATAAAAAGTGCTCTGCTTAGTTTCTGAAAGCTTCAGGTTAGGGAGAAGGGTCAGCAAAGCTTATTGAGATGGTCGATAACCCCTCCCAGACCAGTACTGCAAGACAATCCCTTGCAGGTCTTTATATGTGGCACAGCATCCTTGGAATCAGTATAATGGTTAAATGACTTTGCTCCCGCTAGCAGTCCTGCTGTCATATTCTGAAGGCGTTAATATTGTTTTTTAACATCTTCTGTAGCAGACCAAAATAACCTGAGTTACAATAATCAATCTGGCTGATAAATGGATCAGTGATGCCGAGTCATCCTTATCAAAAATGTGCACAGGTGACAAAGCTTTTGACCGCCCCTGACATATGTATCTCAAATATCGGTGGTGATTATACTTTCTTCTATAGTATAATCTCTGTCCCTAAAAGTTCAGGCTGAATCAAAAGTGATCTATTAAACCAACTAAACCAGATTGCCTTAGGTTTGGAAGGGTTAACGTTTGGCTTACTGTATAAGGCTGGCACATCAAGAAGGAATTCTGAGCATTGCTTTCCATTTTCCGGCTGCATCAACAGAGTAGGTGACTAAAGTGTTTTTAACCAGCCAGCTGGGCAGATTTAAACTGGAGTCACAAAGCCACAACATAAAAGCAACCTTAGCGGCTCCCTTCTGCACTGAATGACTGTCACTTTACTTTGATCTTCATAATGCTGGAACAGAAACATTATACATTGGCCACTGTTGGAAACAGGATACGGGGCTTGATGGACCTTGGTTCTTATGTACAGCTTTGTTCTGAGTGTTGATCTATCTGCAGCTCCTCAAATTTGTGTGTGTTGAGCAGGGCCAGTTTAACTATTACTCTGACCAATATTTCTCAAGCTGCTCCTGGGGGGCTCCCTATCCAGTCTGGTTTTCAGGATATCCACAATAAATCTGCATGAGATACATTTGTATGCATGCATTTGAATGCAAAAGGCTCCTGACCCGAGAGATCCTAACATTAGGCAGAGATAAAGGCACAAACTATCTGGTCCCTTCCTGCAAGCCACCCACACGACACTGTGTCCCCATCACTCTGGGTGAAACCCGTTCCCCGTTCACTGTATTTTGTGTCTCTTGCCCTGAAGCTGCGTCCCGTTTACATAAAACGTCCAACCCATGGACACATCTTGCAGCTATAAGCCCTCATTTCCAAACATCTGACGAAGTTTTATATCCGTCTCTCAGTTCACTTAGCCAGTCATTGTGGTAACCATCATTTTTGGCAGGGAGCCATGCACCAGGGTTCCTTCTCAGAGCAACAACACTGGACATTAAAGGGCTCATTCCGGAACGTGAATAAGGGATTTGTACATGCGGCAGGGATGTGTATCCACGACCGTATTCTGAAACACTGCTGACATGCACGTCCACGGCGCTAGCATGGGGATCTCAGAACGTGGGTGGGAGAGGGCAGAATGGGGGCATGGTCATCCACAGAGACGGAGAAAGCATATTCAGGAAAGACCCGTGAATGTATTGAGTGTTTCCTGGAAACGTCCACATTATATCTGCTGAAACGTGGTATAAGGATAGGACATAGAAAAAATTCTGCTCTTCTTTGCAATGCAGCCCATACTGAGGAGTGGTTGTGACAAGTATGTCATGAACGGGTGTGACTGCAGTCTGAAAAAAAACATAAGATGCAGTCTTAAGGTACAGGGAGCAGAGGTGAGGGAATGTCAAAAGGTAGAGGCATATTGAAAAACACCCTCACAGAAATATTAAGAGCAATAGTGGTTTGTGGCTTTGGGCAAATCACTTAACCCTCCAAAATCCAAGTTATCAATGCCCCTGTTTAATATACATTACCAAGTTTAAGTTACAATGTAAACCACTATCATTTTAGAAATGATAAAGCAATCTAAAAAGCTTGTCAAATAAATGAAATTCAGGCTGTGCTGTTTGTGCTAAAAGAGCCAATCTGTGAGACCTTAACAATTGCAGGGAAAGGATTCCATTTTGGGCGAGAAACAGAGATCATATTTGTAGTTCTGGTACCCCATGCGATTATATGTTGTCATAGCTGTCATGTATAGGTTTAGGCAGTGGTGGGATTCAGCCAATTCGGCCCGGTTCATGTGAACCAGTTCCTGCCACGGCCCACATTTGCCAAACTGGGCTGAAAAATGCATCGAAATGCCGGCACAGTACTGGCGGGAATCCCCCCACTCACCTGTGGGTTGACAGCATCAGGGGAAGCCCCCGATGATCGGACCCCTGGGCCACCAGGGATTTGCTGCCCTGTGGTGGCTACCAGCGGCCCGAGCATGCAGCGTCAGCAATGCAAATGTGTGCTATGCTGCCACTCACTTGCTTCTGTCAGTGGCGGGATTGATCCAAACTGGTTCCTGTTTGGATCGAATCCCACCACTGGGTTCAGGGCATCTTTTTGGCAGAATCATGTTTTTGTGATAGAAAGTGAGTGCATGTAT
Organism: Ichthyophis bannanicus; assembly: GCA_033557465.1. Classification (NCBI taxonomy): domain Eukaryota; kingdom Metazoa; phylum Chordata; class Amphibia; order Gymnophiona; family Ichthyophiidae; genus Ichthyophis; species Ichthyophis bannanicus. Next base: position 124,932,243 of record CM066049.1, read on the forward strand.
GATTTGAGGGGTGCACGGGGCATCTGATGTGGTTACCTGCAATTCAGGTGGGACATGAAAGCCTGGCCAGTACCTGGACCATATGGATGACCACATCATCACCAGATGCCAGTGTGATTGGGCAGTCAAACTCAGAGGGTTCATTATAGCTACAAGTCAAAATATATCCCTGTCAATAATAAGGGACACTCAGAATAAAGGCACTCAACAGTGCAAACAGCACTAATGCATGCCCATAATGCACATTTTGTAGGACCAATGGTGTTGCATGTATTAGTGCTGTTTTCACTGCTGAATGCTCTTATTCTAAGGGTCCCTTATTATTGACAGGGATATGTTTTGACATTTAGCCATAGGGAACCTATGCTGATTCCTTTTGGATTATTTTACATAGGGTACTCTAATTAGATAAGATATTGTTGACAGTGTAATAGGGCAGCCAGACATCCGCTGGGCCTGGCACTGGGAGACATTGCTGATGTAGTGCCAAGATTCCTGGATTGTCCCATGCAGCCTACATCCCTCCCCAGGCCAGGATTCCTGAGAGCTGTGAGAGTGGTGATAAATCTGGAGTCTGGCTACTTGGTGTGATGGCGCAGGGATCTCCCCTTCCATGCCCACACAGCCATGGCCAGGGGAGCAGAGCCACAAAGCTGACTGTGGGAAAGCAGACAGGGTTCTCCCACAGATAGCAGATGTATACAGACTGACATACGACATGATGGGACAGGTGTGGCTGCTGTGAGAAATGCCGGTACCCAGATAGAAGGTCCTACTACAACTACAACTGATCATTTGTGTACCACTACAAGGCGTACGCAGCGCTGCACAGACACACATGACAGATGATCCCTGCTCAGCAGAGCTTACAATCTAGTCAGGACAGACTACACAGCAGCTGTGAACAGGATACATCCAGGAGGAATGGTCAGGAGACACAAGGGAGCTTAAGTGGATCAGATTCAACAACAGCACCAATGAGTTGAGAGCTTGGCCTGGATTTGAGAGGGGTCAGGGACGAAGCCTGACATACAGACTCAGGTAGCTTGTTCCAGGCCTATGGAGCAGTAAGGTGAAGTGAGCAACATCCAGATTTGGCAGTAGAAGGAAAGGCCCAGGTAGAAGCAATCTGACAGAAGAACGGTGTTCATGGGGAGGGGTGCAGGGAGAGATAGGAGGGAAATTGTAGTGCAGATCACCAGAATGAGTGCACTTATAGGCTAGAGGCCCGAAAATGGCATACATTTGCTGCTCAGTAATGTTATGCATTCTTTGGGGACCTGCAAGGCTTTTTTGGACTTGGTGAGGGTCCAAACCTAGCAGTTTAAGGTGTGTTTGTAGAGATGACCAGGGCAGGAATCACTGGGGCCGGTTCCTAATGCCACGTACAATTTGATGCAAGGTATGCCCTGACATACATGTTCATACTTACATTCTTGTATCCCATGTTGGGATGCGCTGGGCTTACCTCGCACTTCTCAGGGTACGAGGGGGACTGGTATATGGTCTAGGTTACAGCAGCTGCCATTCCTCATTGGTGATTATGTCTGTGATGGGCGGCTTAGGAGAAACATGTTTTTCCAGAAGGGCAGGGCGTGGCATCCATGGTACATTGTGGGAAAGGGCAGGATCTGAATTGCATAATGTTTCAGAATACATTGGGCGCAGGGACGTCCAAATGTTTACCCACGTCTGAGGCAAGGGTCTGGCTGACTAGTGCTTGTACATGCCTGCCGAACATGTCTGTCTCCCCAATTCCTGCCCTGCAGGCACATCCAGGCCCATGGACGTGGGATCAGGTTCAAAGAGAGCCCATTCAGGATCTAGAAGGGTTGGACATGCACGTTATGGAATCAGGCTCTAAGTCCAGTCTCCACGTACTCACTGCTGTGGGATTCCTTTCTTCCAGGAGTCTACAATTCGGGACACTAAGTCCGGTCTCTAGGTGTCACTGCTGTGGGATTCCCTTCTTCCAGGAGTCTACAATTCGGGACACTAAGTCCGGTCTCTAGGTGTCACTGCTATGGGATTCCCTTCTTCCAGGAGTCTACAATTCTAGACACTAAGTCCGGTCTCTAGGTGTCACTGCTGTGGGATTCCCTTCTTCCAGGAGTCTACAATTCTGAACACTAAGTCTGGTCTCTAGGTGTCACTGCTGTGGGATTCCCTTCTTCTCTAGGTGTCACTGCTGTGGGATTCCCTTCTTTCAGGAGTCTACAATTCGGGACACTAAGTCCGGTCTCTAGGTGTCACTGCTGTGGGATTCCCTTCTTCCAGGAGCCTACAATTCTGGACACCAAGTCCGGTCTCTAGGTGTCACTGCTGTGGGATTCCCTTCTTCCAGGAGTCTACAGTTCTGGACACTAAGTCCAGTCTCCACGTACTCACTGCTATGGGATTTCCTTCTTCCAGGAGCCTACAATTCTGGACTCTAAGTCTGGTCTCTATGTACTGTGATAAGGAAGCTTATCATAGCTCAGGAAGGAGCTATAGAAAAGGTGAAGTGACTCTAAACAAGCAACCTGTCAGTTCTGGTAGAAATATGAAAACAGAATTTTGCCATAAAAGACTACCAGTCCCAGAATGCACCAGGTTTCCAACAGCCATTAGAGGAGCTGAAGTGAGGAAACGTGTGTTCAATCAGGAGGGCTATGAGGTAATCCCTAAGCACTCATCTCAAAGAGCAGGGCCTGATTCAGCACAGCTGCGCTGTGTTAGGGAGGATCACTCATCTAAGCAGAATAAGAGTAGAGTTTATTCTACAGATGACCATCTTCATGATCACCTTGGATATCCAGAGAATTGTCCTCAGTATCCTGAGAATCAGCTTGAGTTTGATCATCAGTTTCATCTGAAGGATCATCAGAAGCAGAAGCCAAACCGGCAGAGAGGGAAAGAGACCCTTTGGAAGAAGGAAGAGAAAAGCCTTTGAGAGGTCTAGAAGAGTCCAAAGCAGTACATATACTGGGAGGTATTCCAAGGGCCAGCATACACCATTGCACTGGGAAAGCCAGAGGAATGGTGCTGCAGAACTAGGAATCACCAGAGGCTACCTGTGAGGGAGACGGCTGCACGTGGAAGGGACCCTAAGACCTGTGCCAGAAGGTATGTGAAGAGAGATCCAGTGTCCAGGGATCTGGATTGGAAGGCTGGACATAAGAACTGGACTACATACTGGCCAGGCTATATAGAGAGGAACTCTAGCAGCAATGGAAGCTCAGGTATGAACACTTATCTATGCCCTAGCTATAACCTTAAAAGACAGCAGGGAAACAAGTATTCTCCTGAAAATGCTCCATTGAGAGATTCATCTGTGCCAATCCATGATATTGAACCCATGCTGGTTGAACAAGGGGGAATAATAGCAGATGAGGATCCTGTTTATATGGACTGCTCTCTATCTAAACTCCGTTGGTAACTTTCTGTTATAAAGTACAGCAACCATCACAAAGAAATACAAATTTGTTCTTTAATCTACTCAGAAAAGCTCCTGAAGCAGGATTTGACCCACACAGTGGAAGGCAAGCCAGCTAAGGGGTTTCAGCTGATAACTGCTAGCAATTAAGCCTTACCTAATTGCTTGTGAGCTAGGAGAGAATCACTTCTGTATCTATGTGGGAAGTAATCAGAAGTTAACCTGAAAAGAACAGTTTGTTTCTTGCTTTGTGGCTTTTCATTTGTTGTTTTCCTGATTTTAACTTTGTTTTTCCAAGTTAACACTGAAAGCAAGTAACCTAATTTATGTGCTACCAAGCATATCTGTGTTGGGAGAAATAACCCCATAAATAAATATCTTATTGGCTTTACCCAAGATCACAACTAAATTATTGTCAGCAGCTGTGTCTGGTGTGAATGAACTACATTGCCCACAATACCTTGCAAATCATATAGAAATATGCACTTGCCAAGAGTGTGAAGATTCTCACCCAGGCAGCCGTCTGACAGTACTCACTGCTGTGGGATTCCCTTCTTCTAGGCGTCTACAATTCTGGACGCCAAGTCCAGTCTCTAGATGTCACTGCTATGGGATTTCTTTCTTCCAGGAGCCTACAATTCTGGACTCTAAGTCCGGTCTCTAGTACTCACTGCTGTGGGATTTCCCTCTTCCAGGAGTCTACAATTCTGGACACTAATTCCGGTCTCTATGTACTCACTACTGTGGGATTCCCTTCTTCCAGGAGTCTACAATTCTGGACACTAAGTCCGGTCTCTAGGTGTCACTACTGTGGGATTCCCTTCTTCCAGGAGTCTACAATTCTGGACACTAAGTCCGGTCTCTAGGTATCACTGCTGTGGGATTCCCTTCTTCCAGGAGTCTATAATTCTGGACACTAAGTCCGGTCTCTAGGTATCACTGCTGTGGGATTTCCCTCTTCCAGGAGTCTACAATTCTGGACACTAATTCCGGTCTCTATGTACTCACTACTGTGGGATTCCCTTCTTCCAGGAGTCTACAATTCTGGACACTAAGTCCGGTCTCTAGGTATCACTGCTGTGGGATTCCCTTCTTCCAGGAGTCTACAATTCTGGACACTAAGTCCGGTCTCTAGGTATCACTGCTGTGGGATTCCCTTCTTCCAGGATCCATAGATGGTGCCTCTGTGCAGTCTGCTTACAGAGCAGAGTACTGGTGTGGGAACTGAGTTCAGATCCTCCACATTCTTGTAGTTATACAATCCCGTTAGGTCTTCTTTCAGAGTGATATGTTCTGTCAATGACTAAAGGTAATTCACTCTAATCAATCACTAGTTAGTTTGTGTAATCAATGCTTATATCAGTACACATATTCATATTCATAATTCCCTTCAGTTTTTAAATGGATTAGTTGTACCAAAATGCTTCTGTCATCTCAGCTAAATATGACTAATTAATTAATTAAGGAGTCAGAAGGGGTTTAAATAGGCAGGATCAAGTTCCAAACCCGCATGCGCAGCGTTTTTTCAGATCGAGAGAAGGAGTTCTGTGAGGAACCAATGGTCTCTTTATTCTACGTGGGCAGCATCACTAAAGTCAGGTAATCGATTTAAAGTAGTAGAAATGATGAAAATTTGTGGAGTTCTAATGGGATAATGGATTACATTAATTTCACTATGCATGGGTGTTTTTGTGCTTTTTTCACAATAGTAATAACATTTAGATAGTCCCCTGAAGAACCGGACTGGAGAAACGCAGAGGCGCGTCAAACAATAGCGTCAAGAAACGCAGAGGCGCATCAAACAATAGCGTCGGGACTTTCAACTTTAACTTCAACAGAATTGATTATCGTATGATGATGAACATCTACAACACAGCGAGCTGAGTAGACAATTCAAATCATTTTAGCAAATTTTTCTTGACTTAATGGAATGTCTACAACATTTTTTAGTAGTGTGAATTAAGAAACATAATTTTAGAAACAATTTTGAGCACCCAGTAGCTGGATACTTAAAGAAGAGTTAAAAGAATGGAAGTACAAAAGGGTCGTTGATGCGAACAGGCATGCTCTTAAGGGTAGCAATAAACCCTAAAACTTCATGCCATTGTAAGTCTGAGACTCGCTAGTTTGAAACTTCCTTATTGATTCCAGCACCATAGCATGAATTGCATAGAAAATCAAATGATAGAGCGTAGGGTACATTCAATTTTCTAGTTTTAAGATCGCTCTGACACAAGACCAACTTGAATGGTTTAATGGGAGACAGCCAACATGGCTTTAGACAAGGAAGATCTTGTCTCACTAATCTGTTATGTTTTTTTTGAAGGTGTGAATAAACAGGTAGACTAAGGTGAGTCGGTTGATATAGTGTATTTGGACTTTCAGAAAGCCTTTGACAAGGTCCCTCATCAGAGACCTTTGGCAAAACTAAAGAGTCATGGGATAGGAGGCAGTGTACTATTGTGGATCAGGAACTGGTTAAAAGATAGAAAGCAGAGGGTTGGGCTAAATGGCCAATTTTCGCAATGGAGAAAGGTGAATAGTGGTGTACCCCAGGGATCTGTGCTTGGTCCGCTGCTTTTTGACATATTCATAAATGACCTGGAAAAGGGAATAACGAGTGAGGTTATCAAATTTGCAGATGACACAAAACTATTTAAAGTTGTTAAAACCCAAGAGGATTGTGGAAAATTGCTAGAGGATGTTGATAAATTGGAAGACTGGACATCCAAATGGCAGATGAAATTTAATGTGGACAAGTGCAAAGTCATGCACCTAGGGAAGGACAACCCAAACTATGGTTACACGATGCAAGGTTCCACATTAGGAACCACCACCCAGGAAAAAGATTTAGGTGTCATTGTGGATAACATGTTAAAACCCTCGGCCCAGTGTGCAGGGGTGGCCAAAAGAGAAAATATGATGCTAGGTATCATAAGGAAAGGAATGGAAAATAAAACAAAGGATATTATAATGCCTCTATATCGTTCCGCACCTTGAATATTGTGTGCAATTCTGGTCGCCGTATCTTAAAATGGATATAGCATTATTAGAAAAGGTTCAGAGAAGAGCCACCAAAATGGTAAAAGGGATGGAAGGATACTCCTATGAAGAAAGGCTAAAAAAGGTTAGGGCTCTTTAACTTGGAAAAGAGACGGCTGAGGGGAGATATGATAGAATTCTATAAATTAATGAACAGAGTGGAACGGATAAACGTAGATCAATTGTTTACATTATCAGAATATAGAAAGACTAGGGGACATGCAATGAAGCTACAGGGTAAACTATTTAAGACTAATAAAAGAAAATATTTTTTCACTCAACCTGTAATCAAACTCTGGAATTTGTTACCGGAGGATGTAGTAAAGGCTGTTAGTGTAGCTGGGTTTAAAAAAGGTTTGGACAGGTTTCTGGAGGAAAGGTCCATAGACCATCATTGAGAAGGGACCCAGGATGTCAATGCTTGACCCAATACAAGCATTGTGGAGCCTGTGTCTTTTGGGGAAACTGCTAGGTACGTATGACCTAGATTGGCCACTGTTGGAAACAGGATACTGGGCTTGATGGACCTTGGTCTGACCCAGTATGGCATATCTTATGTTCTTATGTTCTTAAGTCATCAGCATTCATCCTATAACCAATGTCCAGATCCCAACAGAGTTCAGAAAGGGGTAAGATAAGGACTGAAAAGCAGAGCGGATAGAGCTGATCATTGTGGACCCCTGAAATCACCCAGGAGATATCTGCAATGATCTGTATGATAAAGACGATCTAAACCATTGTAAAACAGTTGACTCTAAACCAGAAGATGATAAACGTTCTGTAAGGAAAGAGTGACTCACAGAATCCAAAACAAAGGAAACATTATAAAACCCGACAGAAATGGCACCATGTTTTCTAATTGCCGCAACCAGGTGTCTGCTGTGGAATCTGATAAGGTCTCCATAACCTGCCCTAAAACCAAACTGAAGGTGTTCCAATGACCTATGCTTCTCTACATAGCTCTACGATTGGCCTAGATGACCTTTTGGGGGCAAACTAGAAATGAGATGAAACCTTTTGGATCAGCTGTATCTAAAGCTCCTTTTTTGAAATGGGATGGACCACAACTGACAAGAAATAATACTCTCCTTTCCCTCTCACAAAACCTATGAACAGAACGTCATGTTGCCAACTAATTCTCGTCTAAAAGGATTGGCTTCTACAATAGGGAGGAACTGGGTATTTTGCACTAAGCATAGAATCTAAAGGTATCAACTTTTCTGAATTCAGTGGGGAAACGCATAGCAAAGAGCGAAGCATTTGATTTGAAAACACCTGTAATTTGTCCAAGTTGGTGTCCCCTGATTTTTGCATTCAGCAGCTTCTCTGGTAAAGATGAAACATAATAATGTTTCATTGCAATTTGTAAGCTTGTAAATGCGTCATTTGATATTCTTTCCATATTTGTAATTATGTGTGTCATGTTTAATCTTAGATTTTAAACATTTGGAGGAAAAGACAATTGCAGCAGATTAATCCAGCGCCCAGCGCCCAGCAGTCCCTCTTCCTGCCTATGGCTGGTAGGTAAAGTTCCTGTGCAAAAAAGTGCAGAAGGGGTATAATTAGGATAGGATTAAGGCATAGGCAAACTAGGCACGTGCCTAGGGCCCAAACATTTAAGGGGGGGGGCCCTCTCAGATGTTTAATTTAATCGCTCCCAAGGCAAATTTGTGCCCTGTTAAATCAGCAGCTGACAGAAAGAACAGCGACAGGGGCGTCCGAGTACTGCTGCCCGAGAAAGTCTGTCTGCTCTTCCCGACTTTGAGCAGCGCTTCCTACCTGCCTCCCCCTCCTCTGCCTGTTTTTCTTTACGCTCAGGACCTCGCAGGGCCTCTTTTATAATAGAGGGCCCAATAGGTTTGCTCACCTAGAGCCCACCAAAGGGTTAATGCTGCCTGGCTACAATCTTCTCTCCTGGTTCACTGTTTTGAGCCTGCAGTGTGTCACTGCAGCACCCGGCCAGGAGGCAGAAATGTGAATGGCAGCTATTCTTCTTTAGGAAAGTGTTTGGCCAGCAGTATTAGGGTTAAAGAAAACACTTCAGCTGATGTTGGCAGGGGAGCTGTACTCAGGGCCGGATTTAGCTATACGCCATGTACGCCATGGCGTAGGGCCCACAGCTGCAAAGGGCCCACAAAAATTGAACTAGTTAGGCTTTTTTTTTTTAATAAAATAAAAAAAAACCTGCTGGCTGCCGCCGCGGGGCCCCCTCTGCTGCCGCGGCAGCATGGACTGACCCGCGGGGGCCCCCTCTGTAAGCTCGGTCCCTCCCTCCGTGCCTCCGTGTCTCCCTCCGTGCAGGCTGTTAGAGACGCGAAGGCAGACTGTCTCCTTCTGCCTTCCCGTCTCTGTTAAGCCCGCAGGGGCTGATGGGAAATTTCCCATCAGCCCCTGCGGGCTTAACAGACGCGAAGGAGACAGTCTGCCTTCGCGTCTCTCACAGCCTGCACGGAGGGAGACACGGAGGCACGGAGGGAGGGACCGAGCTTACAGAGGGGGCCCCCGCGGGTCAGTCCATGCTGCCGCGGCCGCAGAGGTGGCCCCGCGGCAGCAGCCAGCAGGTTTTTTTTTTAAAAATTAAATTTTACTTTAGGCCGGGGGAGGGGGAGGGGGTAGGACTGGTAATTGGGGGGGCTGGGACTGGGGCTGGAAATGGGTTGGGACTGGGACTGGAAATGGGCTGGGACTGGGACTGGAAATGGGTTGGGGGGATTAAGGCTGGAGGTGGGCTGATGAGGTTAGGACTGGTAATGGGCTGTGGGCTGTTGGGGGGGGGTTAGAACTGGTAATGGGCTTTGGGGGGGTTAAGACTGGTAATGGGCTGTGGGCTGATGGGGGCTGTCTGGTAATGGGCTATGGGGGGGGCTAGGACTGGAAATGGGCTGGGGGGGTTAAGACTGGAGGTGGGCTGATGGGGTTAGGACTGGTAATGGGCTGTTGGGGGGTGTTTAGAACAGCTCATGGGTATTCGGGGGTATACACTGTTAATGGGCTGTGGGCTGATGGGGGCTGTCTGGTAATGGGCTATGGGGGGCTAGGACTGGAAATGGGCTGGGGGGTTAAGACTGGAGGTGGGCTGATGGGGTTAGGACTGATAATGGGCTGTTGGGGGGGTTTAGAACTGGTAATGGGCTTTGGGGGGGTTAAGACTGGTAATGGGCTGTGGGCTGATGGGGGCTGTCTGGTAATGGGCTATGGGGGGGGGTTAGGACTGGAAATGGGCTGGGGGGGGTTAAGGCTGGAGGTGGGCTGATGGGGTTAGGACTGGTAATGGGCTGTGGGCTGATGGGGGGGGGGTTAGGACTGGCAATGGGCTATGGGGGGCTGACTGGAAATGGGTTGATGGGGTTAGGACTGGAAGTGGGCTGATGGGGGGTTAGGACTGGTAATGGGTTATAGGGGGGGCTTAAACAGAAAATGGGGTGATGGGGGGTTAGGACTGGTATTGGGGTGGGGGGTTGCTAGGACTGGAAATGGGCTGATGCAGGGACTAGAAGGGAATGGATGCTGGGTGAGGCTGGAACTAGAAGGGAGCTGATGTTGGGGGAGGATTAGAATGGGATGGGGCTGGAAGAGTAAAATGGAGAAGGGAAAAATATTTTGTGTGGGAGGGATAAAAAAAATCTACAATTGGCCGGGTATTGGGAGAGTAAGTGGGGATTGAGGATGGAGGGGTAAAATTTGAGTGGATGAAATAGGAATGAGGAAAGAGCAAAAGGAGAAAGATTAGTATGTTAAAGCAGATGTAGAGAGAGAATGGAAAAAAACTAGAAGAGAGAAGAAAGGACAAATGGACAGCAGACGATGGAGAGTTAGCAGAAGACATGAAGAAAACCAGAAGAAAGTGGCTGGAGCAATTGCAGCTGAAAAAAATGCACAAAAGGTAGAAAAATATCTCTTTATTTTGAATTTATTAATTGGAATATGTCAGCTCTGGTAAATGTGCATCATTAACGTCTGCGCTTTGTTTAGTACAAGAGCAAATTAATGTATAGTTTTATTTCTACAGTGTTGTACATTCCAAGTTTGGCTTTTGGGATTCCCAGTTTAATTATTGTCTTCCTGTTTCTAAAATGTGATTACTTGTTTGGTGATGGTCTATGTTTTGCATGTGTAACTGAGCTGAGGTGTTCTGTTTATATAATTCCTATTTGACATTGCCACTTGTTCTCTTTCCCCAGTAGGTCATGTATTGTTGTTCTCTGAAATGTATTGGTTTAATATTTGCAGTGTTGCCTTTTGATTGGTAGAGTATGGTGCTTTGTGAGTCCTGGTAGTGCTGTTAGGATACGGCGGGTTTGCTATGGGTTCTAAATGGGCAGTGTTTGTAGTAGTTCCTAATGTGTCTGGCAGTTGGCACTGGATTATAGTAATGTAGAAATCTTTTAGTCTTTCTTTATCCATACACTCATTAAGAGGCACGTTTACTAAAAGTTAGTATATGGTAACATTATGCAAATATTTATGCAAATGAGGCCCCTTATGCAAATGAGGCCCACACCCCCCTTGGGCCGCCCCTGCTGGGGGCCCACAATTTTTGTTGGCATAGGGCCTCACTCAAGGTAAATCCGGCCCTGGCTGTACTGTTTAATGTTTCTCACTGTGGAGAGGCAGCTACCATGGACAACTGGACATGGAATCTTAGCAGACAGACAGAGAAAGTAAAGAGGGCCCAAAAGCCAATGGGAAGGAAATATACACAAAAGGGGAATCAAACTCTCTCCTCAAGAATGCGGCCACCAGGCCAAAGTCTCTCAAAACACAGTTTGCGAGACTTTAGCCCGGTGGCAGGAGGTGAAGGCTGCCAGGCTTGAAAGCTGGAAGAGAAAAGAGGAGGGGGAGGCAGTGTGGTAAAGATTTTAAAGTAAGTCATCAGCATTCATCCTATAACCAGCATCTGGAATGCTGCGCAGCCTGTACATAGTTACCCCAGTTAGTCCAAGTTGCAAAACCTGTTCATTGTAAGTGTAATACCGGCTTGGCCGGTACTGTACAAATTTGCTATTGACTGTAAAACAAGCTGATTTTTAAGAGCACGGTATAGAAAAGACTTTAAATAAATAAATAAATAAATAAAGTTTGTGGTGGGGGTGGGGGGAGAGAGGTGCTGCAAGGGAGGCCACTGCCACAACAATGGGAGTCCTGTGGCAAAGGTTTGCTTGGGGGACCCTCATTAGACCTTCCTGCCTGGGCCCTCCCTTGCATCATGGGGGCTGCTTGGCGCAATTTACGCCACTCCCTGCTTGTAATAGATGTTTTTCTTAAGTAGACCGTAAGCTCCACAGAGCAGGGACTGATTCAAAAGCAACTCGCTTTTACTTGATTTCAGCTCTGCATTTTAGGTTGTACATAAAGGACCTGGAGTTATAGCAGGAGGTCAACGTGAGAAGCCCAGAAGCTGCCTATTTTATAGAGGCAATACTGGTGCCTGCGGCAGAAACAGTGTCTGTAATGGGCACATGCCAAGGCCTTGAAGCTGGTGCATGTGCATATTCTCTGCATGCATGCCCGCGTTTCATCACACACAGCAGCAGCAATTTCTCAAAGGAGCACTGGGTACCAGATGGGCAGCGTAGCAAGAAGCAAAGTAAAGCAATACTCTTAGCTAAGAACAGACATTGACTCTTTTCCTCCCCAAAGCCACTGTCCTTCTACGCAGCATATGCCTGGGTTGAATTGAAAAGTGAAGTCTCCCTCCTTGCTAAATGAGGAAACAATTGCAGGAATAAAACAAAACCGAACAAAGGGCCAGGCGAGACCCATCAGTACTGAACTGGATCTTGAGAGCGGGCACCCTTTCTTGTTCCCGACCTTGCTTAGATGTCAGATGAATAGCATGCAACAATATTCACTGAAGCTTCAGATCTAATTGAACATAAGTATCTGTTAGGATACTACTCTCTGCCACTATCCCTTTGTACAAAAGAAGTGTAAAATAAAAGCAGCACTAGAGTACAGTACTATCAAGAACTGCCTAATATTCTCTCCTGGTCTTGTTTTGCTTTTTCACACAGCAGTCTCTTTGATCTCAGTGCATCTGTTGTCTTTGCTGGTTGGATCTTGGAAATGGCAGGGGTTTTTCCTTGTTTTACTCATTAATATTTATTATGGAGACCTTGTGCACGCTGATTTTGGGAGCAGGAGGAAGGGAAAGGGAGCACATTTGAACAGGGAGACAATCAGAAATAATGCCAGACTGAACGCCAACTGTGGCTCTCCTGACTTCACTAAAAATATATTTCCATTTCACCAGTGAAATTTGCATCCTAGCGATTCATGGGTTAAACACCTTCTAATGCTCAAAGACCACGTGTTATAATTTCTAAGCCGCTTCATTATGTCTTCATATACTGGACTATAGTTCATTTTGCTTTAAGTTAATTGTTGATGGATTTAGGTAAGCCGCAGTCCAAATCTGGCGAGAGCAGCCTTCATTTTGGTTTTGGAAAAAGACTAAAATTCTTGCAAAAATGTAGTCTACTCATTGCCATTCAGTATTGTTGTTTTTTTAAGCGATAGGCAATAGCATCACTATGTCTCCAACAGTGTTGAGTGGCAGGATATTAGTCCTCTACCCCCACCTCTCACCATCGCATAGGTTCTCAATGTCAGCCAAAGGCCAGGAGGGACTTCAGCTCATAGCTCTTACCCTACATTTGAATATTAAGTACAACCAATGTGGACCAATCACATCCACTGAATGGATGATTGACCGCAACTCAACTGATTAGGGAGAGAATGCCAGACCTTTTTGTTTACCTTGCTGAGAAACTCTGGTTTAAAGGCCTGGATACAGTCCATTACCACTTATATGATAATCTAAAATTGATTCCAGAAAAAACATATTCATCTTCAATTATGGCACAATGTTAAATGTAAACTGTCTTGACTTGTAGAAAGACAGTATATAAATATTGTTAAATAAATAAGTTATATTTAGTGATAACTTCATCTAGTACCCCACACATCTTTTTGGGCCGCAGTTGTCTCTTGTTCTTTTTGGGGATTTCAGCTCAATCAGAACTGCCCTCTACTGAGCAACTGTGCCATGAACCTTCATTTACATGATCTGCCTGAATCGTTTCTTCGCAACTCAGCCCAGCCATCACAGTGAGTCTTCTGCCTGGGCCCGCAAACCATGGCTTCCTCTCTAGAGCCAACTTCAAACAGGTCGTGATCTACTTTTTCCGGCCAAAAGTGCCGGTGATCTACCACCATGAAAATTAAGTTTCAAATTAGTTTCAAATTAAATTTTAACCCAATAAAGTTGGAGGATCCCCCCTCCATTTTTAATGATCCTTCTGTCATTTACTTGGATGTGATCAGCTGTTAAGCAAATTAAGCAAAAACAAAACAGAGAGACGAAGATCCAGTAAGAACTGCGAGGGGAAATGGAAAGTACATTTTTTCTTAAAGTTTTATTGAGTAATAACTTTCTTTAACTTTTATTGAGTAATTTGTGTTAGGTCAAGTATTGATCCAAGCTGATTTTACACAATCTTTAATATTTCACTCTTGCTCATTAGTGAGACGTCTGAGCCTGCATTTCATCCACCAGCTTTTTGAAGTTGGGTGAATATTGCGTGAGGGCCAGTCTCAGGGAATCCTGGAGATGTTCATCTGTCATGTTGGAACGTTGTGTACTCTTTATCATTTTCAGATGGGAAAAAGCATATTCACACAAATAAGTTGAACCGCAACAGGAGTGTACAGCTTCACTGCATCTTCTCAAGTTGGGAAATTTGTCTCTAGGCACTAGCTTCCAAAACGATTCTTGTTCAGCAAGGGTCTTGAGAAAAATGTCATTTTAAGGGTTAATATTTCGTTTTCAAGAGATGGCTTGTTCAATGAGTAATTTTTACTGATAACAGCTGCAGTTTTTTAATGTCCACATCTACTTTGAATGGGTATGACAAGTACTCCACAACTATTCCAATTTATTGGAAGTCACAGAATCTATTTTCAAATTCCTGGATAACAGAACAGATTTCTGTCACATACTTCTCGTTCTGAAAAACAAAATTTGGATATTATCCCAGATGGTCCTGCGTATTAGGAAAATGATCAAAAGTGTTGTTTGCAAGGTCAGTCAGCATTAGCTCAAATTTGCTCTTGTAGGATGAAACTGTACTCATCATCTCACCAATGCATTTGTTTTTGCCTTGTAGTTCAAGGTTCATATCACTTAGTTCGCCTGTAAAGTCAGCGAGAAATGCCAGATCACATAACCACTCCTCATCTTCCAACTCTGCTTGGTCATCTCCCCTCTCCTTCAAAAAACTTCTTATTTCATTCAGCAAATCACAAAATCTTTGCAGAAATTTGTGCCTACTTAGCCACCTTACATCTGTGTGCAAAATGATTTCCGCTGCCCCTTCATCAAGAGTAAGATTGAAAAGCCGTCTTTGAAGTGATATTCCACGAACTGAATTTACAATTTTGAAAGTGATGTCCATGACAGTCTTTGTAATGAGTCTCTTGCTTGCCAAAACTTGCTGGTGAATGATGCAGTGGTAAGAAAGGAAATCTGGGAAGTCGTCATGTTGTCTACAGAGGGCTATGAAACCGTTAACCTTGCCTGTCATTGCTCTTGCTCCATCAGTAGTGATGGAAACAAGTCTATGCAATGGAAGATTACACTTTGTCACAAAAGAATGGAGAGAACCGAATATTTCCTGACCGGTAGTTCTCCCTTTTAAAGAAATCATTCCAAGTAGTTCTTTAACACTGAAGTCTTCAAAAACCATCTGGATAAAGACTAGTAGCTGGGCTATGTCTCTTATGTCTGTAGATTCATGCAGTTGGAGTGAGAAAGCAACACAATTTGAAACATCCTCCAACAATTGTTCAGTTGTGTCTCCACACATCTTTTCTATTCGCCGCACGACGGTGTTTCTTAACAATTGTACATCTTGAATAGCAGCTATGATCTCTTTCTTATTTTTAAATCCTTCAAAAAGATTGTCAGCTGCTTCAAGAAAACACTCTTTTACAAATTCCCCTTCAGTGAAAGGTTTTCATTTCTTTGCGATCAGATTGCTGACCTTGAAGGATGCTATGGTTGCATTGACCAAATGTGACCTTGGCTTCGCCATCAACTGTTGCCGAGTAGCCAATTTCGATTTAAGTTCTTTGAGCTTCAGTTTACAAATTTCACTTTTGGGTGGAAAATCAGCATCAAACCTATTGCTATGCAGAGCCTTATAATGACGTTCCAGATTACCCTTTTTGGGCAAGGATACTGGGGCATTACAAATTAGACAACAATACTTGTCTTTCACCATGATGAAGAAGTAGTCCATTACCATTCATTATGAAAGTGGTAGGTTTTGCTCTTCTTTGGAACACTCATCTTCATTATACTGGGGTGGCTGGATGTAAAAAGGCCAAATCTGCTAAGTTAGTATAAACACTGGCTGAATCTGGTCTAAAACTGTCACTGCCCCAAAGTATTAAAGATCAACAGGAACTGAAGACTTCTGGATGATGTGCAATACAAGGACTGGAGATGCCAAAACCACACATGCAGTTCTAAAAGTAAAAATAAGAATTCATCATACTGGCACCAATAATCAAATACCACCAAACAATCATCAAAAAAACTCAAACACGTATCCAGCAAACCAGATAAAATCAAATACCGCCAGACAAGTTCAAATACAACCACACGCGATTTAATAAATTCTGCATTCAGTGTAGAATGAACGCAAAGGCAAGGCGAAATAAAATAGCAGTGTAGAATCAAAGCAAAGGCTAGGCAAAATAAAATTGCAGAGGCAAGCAAAAGTCACAGTGGTATGAACCAATTCAAAGGCAAGGCATAGGCAAGTTAGAACAAAATTGGAAAAGCCCGCCAAAATCACCAAATTCTTGACACTTTGTTGTGTCTTCCCGAAAACATTTAATGAAAGTGAACTATAAAGCGACCAACGACCAGCACATGACACAACTAATACGGTAAGTGTATTCAGGTAAAGCCCAGGCGAATGGATGCCTTTTGAGACATGGATGTGATCTGTATGTGTGGATGGACTTTTTCAGATGTACAAATCATGAATAGAGTTTTATTTTCAAAATCTTTTGTTTTTTATCTTGTTTTTTCTTGCCTTCTTCCAAAATACCCTTTGGCCTGAAATGGAGACAAGTGGGAAAGTGTTCTTGTGCCAGTTGTTCTCCAGTGAGTCAAGGTCAAGGTCAACTAGAAGAGAGCATGAAAAAAGAACAAATATTCCCTAAAACATATTCATGAAATTCCTGGCGGGACAATAAAAATATACCTGGTAACATGAACTTCCAGTGAGATCAATAGGAGATGCTTTGGACCCCAGAGGAAGGGAATAGTGACTGACAGTGGCTTATGCTCAGTTATACAATAGCAGGAATCTAATACCACCACAAGAATAAGAGATATGTGTTCATTAGCACACATTAGAGTACTTGAAAAGTTTGTGTGTGCTATATCGATTAAGGTGCATTATTAAGGTGATCATGCACATTAAAACATTATAATAAGTGCCATATTTTTATTAAAATGAATATGAAATAAACTGAATAAAAATACCTGAAAATTGGGGGGGGGGGGGGAGAAGAGTGAGGGGAATCCAGAAATAGTCCAAAAATGAACTGAAAATTGTTCTCATGAACAGCTCTAAGAAGAATCAATTCAACAAAACAAATTACGACAAAGCGATGGGACTGAATGGGATACATCCATGAATACTGAAGGAACTTAGGGAAGTTCTAGTGGCTCCACTGACTGACCTTTTCAATGCTTCTTTAGAGGCGGGAGTAGTTCCAGAGGACTGGAGAAAGGCACATTCTCCTAGGAGAAGCAGGATGAGTCAACCACAACTAAAAACCATCCTCTTTCATGAATACCTTGGACCAGAAACAGACAACCTTCACTGACAACCCACAGTCCTTCTGCCAAATCCCCAAAATACCCTATAAGAGACTCATGTCTATTGTCTGTCTTTACTATCTGCTCGGATCATCAATGTTGGCCCCCCGGTGATTGCTCTCCCCCCCTCTCTATAATGATTACGGTCCACCCCCCCCCCCTCTTTGTTAAACCGCTTTGACCTGGTGAAAAGCGGTATATAAATGCAGTTAAATAAATAAGTACTCTCTTCTGAGCATGGGCCAACTGGCCCCACCCCCCTGCCCGCCCCTAGCTAGCCAGTTTTCAGTTCTTCCACCTTGCCAGCAAGACGGACCTCTCTACTCTCCAACTGAAATTACACATCTGAAGGAAAGAGGAATCCTCCTCCTTACTTACTCTTTGTTTTAAAATTTCTAACGCTGTCTCTGATGCTTTCTTTCTAGATTTCTAAGATAACGCAGAGAAGCTAAAGTCAGAGGAGAAAGAGAGGCAATTGCAGAACTCAGAGATTTCCAATATGCAGCAAGTCAAGACAAGACAAATACCACAATGACACATGCAAGGAAATTGAATCAGAAACCAATAGAGGAAGAACAAAAATGGCTTTTCTAAAGCTATGAGAGTTAAAGAAAAAATTCCAGCCTTGAATTGGAATGCTATAAGATGCTCAAGGATTCATGTTTAATGATGTTGAGAAGATCAGAAAAGGGTGTAAAGGATATAGAGAGTCATTATACTATAAAGATCAAGTGGACCAACAGCCATTTCTACCTGTACCTTATGATCAGAAACCATTGATGATGAAAGAAGAAGTTGACACAGCATTGAAAATCTTATCAAAGAACAAAGCACTGGGCATTGATGACATTCCCATTGAAGTATTACAGCAATTGGATGAAGCTATTACTATACTTTTAAGGCTCTGCCAAGAAATTTGGAAGACAAATTCATGGCCAACTGACTGGAAAAGGTTCATGTTTATACCAATACTGAAGAAATGTGACCCGACTGACTGTGGAAATTTAGCAGAGACTATAACCATACCTGGAATGAGAACTGCCTGAAGTGCAAATAAGGTTTAAGGAAAGGGCGAGGAATGAGAGACATCACTGTGGATGTGAGATGGATCCTTGAAAAGACAAAAGAATACCAAAAGGATATCCATATGTGTTTTATTGACTACAACAAGGCTTTTGACTGTGTAAACCATGAGAAACTCTGGGCTACATTAAAAAGCATGGATATACCAGAACCCCTGATAGTTCTCTTGCACAATCTTTAAATTGATCAAGAAGCAACAGTTCAAGCGGAACTAGGAAAAACAGAATGGTTCAAAATAAGCAAAGGTGTAAGACAAGGCTGCATACCTTCCCCCTATCTGTTTAATTTATATGCAGAACAAATCATCAGAGAAGCAGGCCTGTATGAAGAAAATAGGCGTGAAGATTGGTGGGAGACTCATCAACAACCTTTCCTATGCTGATGATACCACATTACTGGCTGAAAGTGAAGACGATCTGAAACATTTGCTTCTCAAGATCAAGGGACATAGTCTTAAAATGTGTCTGCACCTTAATGTTAAGAAGACAAAGATCCTGACAACTGGCAAAATCAATAAGTTCATTGTTGATGGAGAAGAAATTGAAATAGTTGACAAATTTAACTTACTTGGATCAACAATCAATAAAGAAAGGACAAGCAGTCAAGAAATCTGACAACGTATTGCTCTTGGCAGAATGGCTATGAAGGACCTAGAGAATATTCTCAAAAGCAGAGATGTCTCTCTCCATACAAAGATTTGACTTGTCCAGGCCATGGTATTTTCAATAACGTCATATGGATGTGACGTTGGACAGTTAAAAAGATAGACAGGAAGAAAATTGATGCCTTTAAATTATGGTGCTGGTGACAAATATTATGTATACCATGGACTGCCCGAAGAACAAAAACAGTCAGTAGTAGAGCAAATCAAACCTAAGCTTTCCTTAGAAGCTCAGATGACAAGACTTTGACTTTTATACTTTGGGCACATCATGTGAATAGAGAGATCATTGGAGAAAGACATAATGCTTGGCAAGGTAGAAGGTCACTGTAAAAGAGGAAGGCTGGCAATGAGATGAATCGATACAATAGCAACAGTTATGGATACCCACTCTATCAACAATGAGCCGCTTGGTTGAAGCCTGAACAAAGTTTGGCCAACTATCCAGAAGGTTGCCAGGAGTTGACACTGACTCAATGGCACTTAACAACAACAATATCCTCATTATCCGCAGAGTGGAAGAGTAGCCTAGTGAAGTGACCCGGTGAGCAACGGGACCAGTATTACATTTCCACTGACATTCCTTGTGGCCTTCGGCAAGTCCCTTATCCCTTCATTGTCTTAGGTGCAAACTTAGATCGTAAGCCCTCTAAGGACAGGGAAGTATCTATGGTACCTGAATGGAACTTGCTTTGAGCTTACACTGGAAAGGTGCAGTTGGTCATTCCACCACAACTCTATCACAGCATGTTCCAAATAGTGCCACTGAAAATCCACAGATAGGAGACTTATATATTTTACAGTGGCTGCTAAATGTATATCTTCTTTTTAATCTTGACCCAGTATTGCTCAAATGACAAGACTTCAACTTTCATACTTTGGACACATCATGCAAAGAGAAAAATCATTAGAGAAAGACATCATGCTTGGCAAGGTTGAAGTTCAACACAAAAGAGGAAGACCAGCAATGTGATGGATTGATACAATAACAGCTATGTGTGCCAAACTATCAACAATTAGTCGCCTGACTGAAGACCAAACGCAGTTTAGGGCAACTATCGACAGGGTCACTATAAGTCAACATGGACTCAGCAGCCCTTAGCAACAACAACAGCAATAAGGGAAACGTCCTGTTTTTCTAATAAGGATCTTGTATGTTAATCTCATGTAACTTCTATATGTCTGAAAAAGTTAAGGCTTTTCATCTGTCATACAGAATATTTGCACTCATTTGAGCCAGGCATATTACTCTGTCATGACCAGACTCCAACACAGATTAGGTACTTATGTTCTTCTGAGTGATTTGTTTGGCTGCTGTATATGTGGGCATAAAGGAGCAGCTCTAAGGATGGACTGACTGTCTGATGTTTGCGCATGTTCTACAAGGCAACATGTGTCCAAAGTAACCATTTTAAGAAGGCTAGAAAAACGATGGAGAAAGTCACGCACCAGCAGTGACCAATCAGCTTACTTCCAACACCTGGCGGAGCATCGTAAAGCCATCACAGATAAAATCAGACAACACCACACAGACACCCTGAAACGGTCATTGAATAAACCTCATGACCTGTTTAACTTAGTTAAAACGCTTGCCAAAGAACCAACCCCGGAGCACCACAGCATGATCCACCCACAAGACTATGCAATTTACATGCAATCTAAAATGTGCAAGACTAATAAAATATTAATACCAGACCCTCTTGATGAACAAGACTACCCAGTATCACTAACATCCTTCTTCACTCCCTCGAAGAGAACTATCGAAGATACCATTCTAGCTCTAAATACAACCACTGCACACACAGACCCTTGCCCTGCACACTGGATAAAGGACCTGTGATGTGACATATCTCCAATTATAACAAAAATCTTAAACCATTCCTTCACCACTGGCTCTTTCCCAACCACGCTCAAGCAGACCTCTGTAAGACCGCTGTTAAAGAACACCAAACTGGATCCTCAAAAGGTTGAATCCTATAGGCCCATATCTAGCATACCTATGCTAGCAAAAATCATCGAGAAAATAGTGCACAGGCAATTACAGGATCATATAGACACCTCAGCTCCACTGGATCCGGCTCAACATGGTTTCAGAGAGTCACATGGAGTAGAAACGCTACTCACAACTCTCCTCAACAACATAATCTCAGGTGTGGATAACATACGCCAGGGTTTCGCTCTTGTCTTTCTAGACATAGCAGCGGCTTTTGACTCGGTATGCCACGAAATTCTCATCTGCCGGCTAAGGGAAAAAGGCATCTGTGGAACAGCACTCGAATGGTGCAAATCTTACCTGTCCGATAGATGGCAGCATGTCAGAGTCGACGGGGATACATCTGAACCTTTCCAACAAAGTCAAGGTGTACCTCAAGGATCCTCTTTATCCGCATTGATGTTTAATATATACATTCAACCCATCTGCGACATCATCAAATCCTTTAATGTCAGTTACATGATATATGCAGACGACGTGCTACTATATATGCCAATATCATTGGATTGCCTAGACCTTACCCCGCTGACTAACTGCTTTGACACCATATCAGAGTGGCTCCTATCACAAAACCTGAGAATACAACACAAAAGACAGAAGTCCTGTTCGTCTCGAGGAACACCAACTTCACCCCTCCTAGTTGTATTAACGTAAAGGATGCCCAACTCCAAGTTAAACCGGCGATACGCTACCTGGGAGTAACGCTGGACCAAAACCTTGACATGAAGAACCACATAGCCAACACAGTCAAGGCAATCTACTTTAAAATCAGATCCCTCAGACACCTACGCATGCTACTTGAACCGGATGATTTCCGTACCATTTATCAAGCCCTTATACTCCCCCATTTCGACTTCTCAAACTCCATACTACAAGGACTCTCCCGGTCCACCCTGAACCCCCTGCAATTAGCCATGAATAGTGCAGCGAGGGTACTCCTCGGGGCATCCAGGAGAGATCACCTAACACCCCTTCTAAAACAGCTACACTGGCTCCCCATTCAAGCAAGGATCAGTTTCAAGACCTTACTGCTAACATTCAAAGCGGCTAAGGGGCTCACCTCTTCCTCTCTCTCCAACCTCATACAACCACTTGCACCAAACAGGCCACGAAGAACAGCAGAATTAAACACACTAATTATCCCAAATGACACCACAAGATGCACTAGATCAACAGCCAACAGAGCCTTCCGACTCTGCGCCCCGACTTTATGGAACAACTTACCAGCACAAATCAGAGCAGTACCCAACTTGAGTCAGTTCAGAAAGGCACTAAAACATTTCCTCTTCCTTAAATATCTCAATGACAGCTCCGAACATAACCCCCAGGCGAATAGCTTGAGTGGTCAAACAAACAGACCCTCATAACAGGCCAACTTCTCAATGAAATAACAAGCAGTTCCAAGTACTATTGTACCACCTTTGTATATAGTTAACCATGATATCCCTTATCAGATAACCCTCCATTGTATTTAGTTTCCCCTATTTTCGCCAAGTTATACTTCCTGTTAAATGTAACTGACCAGACATATGTAAACTGTCGGATGTTTTCTGTTCAATGTAAACCGCGCTGATGTCTAATAGTGCGGTATATAAGAATTGTTAATAAAATAAATAATAAATAAATAAATAATAAATAAGGCCAGTCTGCTCAGCTGCAGTAAGTCAGGTCCTGGTAAGTAAGATGGTGCTCTAGGCTGAACACACCACCCATC
The DNA here is from genome assembly GCA_033557465.1 of Ichthyophis bannanicus. Taxonomy (NCBI): domain Eukaryota; kingdom Metazoa; phylum Chordata; class Amphibia; order Gymnophiona; family Ichthyophiidae; genus Ichthyophis; species Ichthyophis bannanicus. The sequence continues at coordinate 124,955,051 of CM066049.1, forward strand.
CTCTCACTCTTCCGATCCCTGTGGATATCCTCACCAGAATGGTACTGGCCAACAATCTTCTGAGCAGTTCCTCTAACTGAGTGTCCTTCTTTTCTTTACCCTGCTGCTCCACATCCCTCCCTTACCTATTGTTTCCAGATTTTTTGCAGGCAAATCTGGGGCACTTATCCGAAATGAGGGGTAGGGGTGGGGTAAGGGACACCTTAGTTTCAGGTATGAGCAACAAGGTGTGGAGGAGGAAAGATGAGTCATTATCCTTCCTCCCCATCCGTCCCATGACAGCAACAATATCACTTGTCTGTAGCAGAGGAAAAGAAACAGTGATGTTTTCCTCCTACTGGGCAAAATATAAAAATAATGGATGTAAATTCTAAAAACTGACATATTCAAATCACTACATTGAAAATATTTTTTTCTATCCCCTTGGTCCCCATTGCTGGAATCAGTGACAAGAGGCTGTCAAAGAGATGGGAGTCAGGGACACAGCTCTATAATCAGGAACAACCCCTGAAAACTGAGGATATCTGATAACTTTATCCCTTACCACCAACAACATTCAAAACCCAGATCCTCCCAGTCCCATGGTCCAACCACAGTTTAATAAGCTTCTGCCTACCATTCAACACAACAACAAAGAAACCACAACAACACCAAAATGAAAGACACTTCAAACAATTTGACAAGGAATCCTTCCTCAACAAAATCTCCTCAATCCTCAATGCAGACATGACCAACCTGGATACAACCATAACCTCCTGGAACCGAGCAGTCTCTGAAGCCTCTACCTTATCACACCCACACCATATAAACAACAAACAACCCAAAACTCCAAGGTACACCCTGAACCTCCATGAACGCAAAACACAGCTTCGCAAATTAGAACGCAATTGGAGAAGATCGAAACTCTCCGCAGATCGAAGCAACTACATGGCACGACTAAAGGAATACAACAGATCGCCTCAAGCAAACCTACCATACCAAACTAATCCAATGCTCACTGAACTGACCAAGAGAACTATTTGAAATAGTAAAAGAATTCACAAAAACCCTACCAACGACATCCCTGAAACCCACATCACTCTACAACAACTAGCCAACTAGTGCAAGCCACACTCAAGCACCAACACAAACTATTCTACCCCTACACTCCACCACTCACACCCACACATGAACCACATTGAACTCCATCAGCAATGAAACCATAGAAACCAAAATCACATCCCTCAACACAACAACATCCCCACTCGATCCATGCCCCATAAGTTGGATCAACGCCTCTAAGACCAAACTTACCCCACTCCTCATGAAACTCACCCAGACCTCCCTGCTACAAGGCCACATGCCTTCTTACCTGAATACTTCATCAATACACCCAATACTAAAAAAAACACACCTCGAAATCCCAGGGGGCGGAGCTTGGAGCGGAGAGAAATGGACGCATAGAGCGTGAGCTCCGGAGGGCTTCTTTGATAATCCTGTGTCTGCGCCAGTATTAGGACCTGCAACTCCGTGGAAAACAAGGGAGCTATAATCGGAGATGGCTAGCTCTAAACCTCTTCGTTTGGATTTCGCATCAGGGACCGGTTCAGGTAATAAACGATCGAAAACGGAGCCTCCTTCTCCAAACAAAATGGCGGCTGGGCGCGAGCAGCCAGATGCACTGCAGGAGTTATTGTTGGAGATCCGTGCGGTGAAGGATATCGTCTCCGCTAACAGTGCTTCCTTGCAAAATATGCAGGAGGATATTGGGCAGTTAAAGGAGCAGCTCGGGCATCTTTCGGTGAGCCAGGAGCAAATGGAGAGAAAACTGGTGGTGCACGAGGAGAGATTGAAAGATGTGCTGCAGCACTCCAGACAAATAGAACACCTTCAGAAAGAACTCGAGGATATTAACAACAGGGCTCGACGCAACAATGTTCGAGTGGTGGGGGTGCCTGAAGGAGCGGAGGGCCAAGATCTGTTTGCTTTTATTCACAAGCTAGTGACTTCTACATTAAAATTATCCTTTGATGCACCGTTTGAATTGGAGCGAGTGCATCGCGTCCCCTCGCAGGCCCTGCCTAATTACAAAGGTCCACGGCCAATTATTTTTAAGACTTTGCGCCATCAGCACGCGGTAAAAATTTTTGAAGCGGCGCGTGCTCGCTTTCCAGTGGAGTTTGAAGGCCGGAAATTGCAGTTCTTTCCGGATTTCGCGAAGAGTACTGTGATTAAGCGGAAACGCTTCCTGGATCTGAGACCTCGACTACAGCGGTTGCAGGCCCGTTTTGGACTGCTTCAACCTGCGCGGATGCGAGTTACGCTGCATAATGTTACAAAAACTTTTGAAGACCCGCTTGCCTTAGGCCTGTATATTGAGGAGAAAGAAGCAGAGTTAATGACCTGATGTTTCTGTCTGTTCTCCTATGCTTTTTGGGGATGATAACTGCTGATGGTGGGCAGGGAGGGGGTTCTAGTAGTTTTGTCTACCCCATGATGGGCTCCCTTGCCTAAGTTTATCTTGGAGTTCCTTGTTTGCTAGTACGATGGTTGGTGCAGACACTTGTTTAACGTAATTTGATGCCCTCTGTTGTGTCTTCTTCCCTCTAGTCTGGGTTTACCCATAGAGATTGTTCGGGTCCTCCCCCGTCCCCTGGGTTGCATTGGCTGCATATCTGTGCTACGAGTAGAGGGCGGCTGCGTATGGTGTGATAATCTGTGGTGGGCCTTATTAACTGCTACGGGAGAATGCTTGAGGTGGGAGGAGCATTTTGATCGGTTGACGGGGTATGGCAACGTGATGTTTATGTGTATCTATCTCACTGATTGTTATGACATTGTTCAATATTTACTCCTTGAATGTTAAAGGGGTGAATAATCCCATCAAACGGAAAAAAATTATTTTGTATGCTAAAAGAACTAACTGTGATATTTTGATGCTACAGGAAACGCATTTGAATGAGAAAGAATCTCTGAAATTGAATATTCCACCTTTTGTGTTACTTGCGTTTTCTGCAGCGAGGAACAAACATAATGGAGTGGCTATATTAGCACGCAAATCCCTTTGTTTACAGGTGAGCCATCCGCAAGGGGATGGGGAGGGACGTTGGGTCAAGGTCTGTGTGCGGCTGGGGCCCTTGGATTTGACTATAATAAATGTGTATGCCCCCAATTGTGATAATCCGGTATTTTTTCAAACCTTGGCTGAGTTGGTTTGTTCTCGCTCTACCACTCCATTGATCCTGGGTGGTGATTTCAATTTAGTTCTGGACATGCTGCTTGATAAGAAGCCTCCCCGTACTCAGGGAGGCGGTAAGGCGCAGGGAGTTCTCCATTCATTGTCGCGGGATGCGGGGCTGATTGATGCATGGCGATTGTTGCATCCTGGAGGAGGAGGAGTTCACTTTCTACTCCTTTCCTCATAAGTCCCAATCTCGTATAGATTTTTTCTTGATATCCAGGTCTCTTATCCCCTATTTAGTTTCAGCGGATATTCATCCAGCATATATTTCCGACCATGCTGCGGTCTCTATTGGCCTGGAGGGATTGCATCCGGACGCAGGTCCGAGAAAGTGGGGCTTTGACAGGACATGGTTAGAGGATGTTAACTTTCAGCTGCTGTTGAAAGCGGCCATAAAGGAGTATTTTGAGTTTAATCCCTCTTCCTTGACGTCTGGTTGGGCGAGATGGGAGGGCTTCAAAGCATCTATGAGGGCGGTCATTACTAGTTTCGGCATTGCTCAGGCCAAGTTACAAAAGCAGCGGCTAGAGGCGTTAGACTGCCAGATCAAGGCAGGGGAGCGGGTTCTGACCAATAGGTCGGATCCTTGCATTCTGCTGCGTTTACAGCGCTTAAGATTCAGGTACAACCAACTTCTTACATCGGAGGTGGTTCAGCGCATCCGACTGCAGGATGGCCTTTATTATTGGGAAGGGGATAGGGCGGGAAAGTTGTTAGCCAACACACTGAAAGCTCGTAGAGAAGTAGGCCGAGTGGCTGCTCTTCGGAATACCCCCCAAGATGAGCTGTTGCTTAAAGACTCGGATATCCTCCGGGTGTTTAAAGTTTTTTATGAGCAGTTGTATGCTTCCGAAACGACTTGTTCGGCTGAGGACTTTGCACATCTCATGGATAAGGTGCAGAGCCCGGTATTGGACCCTGAGCTCTTGGCCTCGCTTGACCTTCCTATCTCCATAGAGGAGGTTGAGGAAGCGGTTAGTTCTTTGTCGGTAGGGAAGGCGGCGGGCCCAGATGGGTTACCGGCGGAGTTTTTCAAAGTTTTCTGTAAGGAGTTGGGCCCCTCTCTGTTGCAGTATTACCGATCTTTGCTTGAGGAGAGTCCTCTGGTCGGCTCATTTGCGTCTGCGAATCTTATAGTCATAGAGAAACCTGGCAAAGATCCTTTGGAAGTTGGTAGTTACCGCCCCATTTCTTTGCTGAATGCAGATTACAAGATCTATGCTTCTATCCTGGCAAAGCGTTTGTCTGTTGTTATCCCGCAGCTAATTCACCCGGACCAATGTGGCTTTGTAGGAGGCCGGTCCACAGCGGATAATGCCAGGCTTCTGTGCCATGTTTTGGCTGAGGTTGCATCTCATCAGCTGCCCGGAGTTGGGATTTCCCTTGACGCTGAAAAGGCATCTGACCGTCTGGAATGGTCCTTCTTGTTTCAATCCCTTAGATGGTTCGGGATAGGGGAAAAATTTGTTAATTTTATACAGGTATTATATGTTAACCCTTTCGCTCGAATCTGTGTGAATAATGCTTGTTCTCAGAACTTTTGTCTTGGAAGAGGGACGAGACAGGGTTGTCCCCTTTCGCCTCTGCTCTTTAACTTGGCGTTGGAGCCTTTAGCCCTTTTGATGCGGCAGAATAAGCTTATCCAGGGCATTGAGATCCGGGGGGCAGTGTTGAAGTTGTCAGCTTACGCCGACGATTTGTTGCTTTTCACCAGGCCGGATTCGGTTCCTCATATCCTCTCTCAAATAGAGGCTTATGCCGCCTTGTCGGGCTATAAAATCAATTGGTCAAAATCGGTCGCCTTTCCCTTAAACGCCCGGACGTTCAAAGCTGATATGTCTCCGTTCCCTTTTGTCTGGGAAACGGGGATGGTTAAGTACTTGGGGGCATATTACTGTTCTCCTTTAGAGGAAACGGTCCGTTTTAACTCCAGCAGGGTCGTAGAGTTGGTCAAATCGTTGGTAGCCAACTGGTCCCCTTTGTCTTTGTCGTGGTGGGGGCGTTTGGAGTCCATTAAGATGACTATCGCTCCTAAAGTTAATTATCTTTTGGAAATGTTACCAATATTATTTTCGGATCAGGTGTATCAGCAAGTTGAGAGAGTCCTTGTCGGCTTTTTGTGGAATGGGAAGCCCCCGCGTATTGCGCTTTCTAAGCTAAAGGGGCCTAAGGATGAGGGGGGAGTAAACTTTCCTGATTTCAAGATATATCATTATGCTTTTCTGATGAAACAAGGTGGCAGATGGTTAGAGGACGTGACTGCGCTTAGCCCTGTCTGGTTGGCTCTGGAGCAGGCTATGGTTGCCCCGATTCCTTTGTTGTTGGTACCGGGTATGTTTTTCTCCCGGTCCCATTATTGGCCGCTGCCTATGGTCGACACCCAACGTGCCATTCAGGCGTTTTTATCTCAAGGGTTGGTATCGGAGAGACTTTCTCTTGATCTTCCGTTATGGCATAATCCCCTTTTCCGTATTCAGAAGAAGTCATTTGCTTGGAAATCATGGTATAATAAAGGCATCTGGACGTTAGGGCAGTTAATTAACAAAGATGACTGGAAGACGTTTATTGAATTGCAGCGCGAATTCGGCATCCCTGGATCCTTTGCCTTTCAATGGATCCAATTGAAGCATTGTATTGGGTGGCCCTTAGGGAATATAAAGTTTTCTAGCATGTCCGGAACGTTGTTGACTAAAGTCTCTCAGGTGTGGCGGGATCACAACTCAGCCTCTTCCTTATATCAGTTGTTTGGCCAGCAGCACTCATCGCGTGTGCTGGCTATGCAAGAGACATGGGAGCGTGAGTCTGGTGCTGCGCCGTCTTTGCGTAGTTGGACGACTTTCTGGGCCAAGCAAACGCGCATATCCAAGTCAGCTTCAGTCACACAGACCTTATTTTTCTTTTCTCATCGAGCTTATGTTACTCCGAAGAAAGTGGCTAAGTGGGATGCCTCAGCGAGTGGTCATTGCTGGCTTTGCCAGACTGAGGTGGGGACCTTTCGGCACATGATGTTGGACTGCTCCCTTCTTCAGTCTTACTGGTCGCAGGTATGGGCCCGTATCCAGCAAATCCTTTCTTTTCAGGCTGTTTTTACGTGGGAGGTTTTGATTTTCCGTTCCAACGCACAGCTTCCCTCGCTGGGGCGGCATGATGCCTTTCTCCTTGATTTTTTGTTGGGGATTGCCATCTGTTGCCGTATGCGTCACTGGAAAGTGTTGTCTGATCTTCATTGTCAGGTTTGGTGGAATACTGTATGCTTGTATAGTAAATACGAGATGATGCCCCGAAAAGGGGTGAGGTATAGTGCCGCTTCCTTGAGAAAGTGGCAATCCTTGCTGAAATTTTGCAATATGGCTTGTTGCGCTGATGGAGGGATTCCCCCCTGAATTGTGTTGCTAACCCGCATTAGGAGGTTTGGCCTGTATATATGTGCCTTCTCTGTAACAGTGTGTATGAAGGGAGTGCAGCCTGCAGCTTGGTGGACGGGGGGAGGGGGAGGAACTGGGGGGTTGGGAGGGTTGGAGGGATGGTTGTTTGGTATGCTGATTGTTTTGTTTTTCTTTTGTCATTGTTTCGTGTGGAAATTTAAATAAACGTTTAAAAAAAAAAAAAAAACACACCTCGACCCCACAGATCCTACCTCCTACCGACCAATCGCAAGCCTGCCCTTCTTAGCCAAAATAATTGAGAAAACCATCCAACAATAACTCCAAGAATACCTGGCCAAATATACCCCCTTGACCCCCAACAACATTGATTCTGATCACAACACAGAGTGGAAACTCTAATAACCACCCCCATGAACTGACTTATGAAAGGAATTGAAAAGTCACAACAAGGATACATCCTAATTTTCCTTGACATTTCAGGAGCTTTTAATGCCATCAGCCACAAAATACTCCTACAATGTCTCCAAACAATTGGAATTCAAGGCACAGTACTAAAATGGATCCATTCCTACCTGAACAACCGACAACAACAAGTAAGAATTGGCGCTCTCACATCCTCTACGTAACCTCAGACTCAAGGAGTACCACAGGGATCAACCCTCTCAGCAGTGTTATTCAACATCTACATACAACCACACTGCTCAATCATCGAATTACACAACATCCATTACCACATTTATGCAGACAACATCATGTTTTACACCCCATTCAACACACACAAACCTTCCTACACTGAATTTCAACAATTCTCCACTGATATATCCCAATGGATGGAAGTGAACCACTTATCCATAAATCTCAAGAAAACAGAATCTCTATTCATCATCAAAGATGACACTTTCACCCCCCAACTACCATCACCCTAAATAGCACCAAAATCCAAATTTGACCGGAGGTAAAGTACCTGAGAATCACCCTAGACCAGCACCTAACACTAAAACTGCAGATAAGAAACATAACAAGGGCAATTTACTACAAGACCTGAATCTTACAACATCTATGCCCACTGCTGAACCTCACCGACTTCTGCTCAGCTCTGCAAGCCCTAGTCATCCCCATGCAGACTACTGCAACTCTATCTACCACGGCCTACCAGACTCAAACCTATTACTCCTATAAATGACTCTCCACACAACAGCCCACAATATTCAAGGAGTATCAAGATACGACCACATCATGCCTATCCTGAAACAAGTCCACTGGCTCCCACTGCAACACCAAATCCAGTACAAAATCCTCCTAATGATCTTTAAAATCCTCAACAACCAATCAGCACTTTACCTACAAACCCTCTTCAAAACACCCCAGTCCAACAGACCCAGAAGACAATCCACCACAAACACCTTAGCAATCCCTCGCAAAAGAGCAATAAGCTCACAACAAGCATGCACAAGATCCTTTGAGCTCTATTTTCCAACCATCTGAAACTCACTCCCCGACAAAATAAGGAACACCAAAGACCCTCTCACATTCTGGAAGCTCCTAAAAACCCACCGTTTAACAGAACACTTTGGGACCACCACCTAACCCCCCCCCCACTCCCCAGTGTAACCCCAGTAACGCTACAAGTGTACCCAACATCTGCAAAGAAGCTTGCAAATACGTTAAGGATGTAAATACGTTATTTGTGTGTGTCAATGAGTTAATGTAATAATTACAGTTCTATGTAAACAATGTTCACCGTGGAAAAGCGGTATAAAAGTTCAGTCAAGTAAATAAATAAATACCTCTTGCATAAATACAGCACTAAGCAAAATATTTCACAGACAATCCTGTACATGCTAAAAAGGCACAAATAGCTCTGCAAGGCTCTCACCCAGTCTACAAATATGTATGTGTTTGCTTTATTATTTTATGTTTGGTGACAGGGAATTCTAGGTGAAGACAAAGAACTTTCATCTGAAAACACACATAGAATAAACTACAAGGCGCCGATAGCATAAATGCCTAATCAAAACATTTTCAAGCTGCACTGCTAAATATTCATTGGGAAGAAAGCTGAAGCTACTAAGACTAGAACATTTCTGCAGGAGTGTGGAACTTTGTTTAAAGTTGATGGACGAACATGAGAAAAGGACGTGTTACCTGGTTCAGGGCCTCATTCATCAAGATCATATTCTTTTCCTAAGGAAATGTCTTTAATGACTCAGGCCTTTGTTTCTCTAAAGTTAAATTAGTTTTCTTTCATCAGCCATCTTCAGAGAGTAAAATCAATGGGCGGCATTTTCAAAGGCATTTACACGGGTATCTGCCCTAGTTACCCGTGTAAATGCCTCAGTTGGGATTTTCAAAAGGCACCTACACAGGTAGTGCCTTTAGAAAATCCCGAATAAGTCCCCAACACTCCCAGATGCTATGCGGTTAGCAACAGGGTGTGTTGGGGCAGAGGAAAGGGCTAGCCGGTTAGCAGCGATTTTCGATGCTACCCGCTTAGCCCTCTGCGCCTTAAAGATAGGTGAGGTTTTTCAGGTTCAGGTGCAGGGGCTAAGTGGGTAGCATCGAAAATCTCTGCTTCCTGGCTAGCTCCTGCAGCTTCCGGTTGGTTGTGCAACATGAACCGGATTTTCAATGCCAAGGCTGCATATGACCTGGCATTGAAAATACTGGTTAGATGGACGGTGGGCGGCCTATGCACCAACGTGACACATAACATTGCCCAAACAAAAATTGAGCCCTATGTCATTAAATAAAGACTTACCTGGTCAGAATTTCTCCAGTGCTGGACAAAGACCGATAAAGGGGAAAGACGTAGGACAGTGGCTCCCAACTGGCAGCTCATGGACGCCTGGAAGTCCATGAGACTATTATGGGGGGTCCGCAGGGCACAGAAAAGAGAAAAATGAGAGAAAGGCTGGTGAGGGAGAAGAAAGAGATACTAATGGGAACTGGCTAGGGAGAGAAAGACATTGGTTTGGTGAGAAAGATGAGACTGCTGGGGACTGGCTGGAGAGAGAGAGAGGGAGAGAGACTAGTGGAGACAGAAAAGGAATTTGAGATAAAGGGAACTAGTGGGAAGACTGGGCAGGAGCAACCATTAGGAAAAACTATGCCATCACCTAGGACAGCAGTTTCTGACAGGCTGCAAAGTGCAGCAGAAGTCAGAGCAAAACACTAGATCCTGAGAACCGCACAGACTCAAAGAGCCATGAGCACATTCTTTTACCTGAAAGGAGAGTGGGTGCAGTCACACACACACACACACAAATAATGCAAAGTTTCATATTTAAAATATGACGTCCATTTATGCATTTTTACAGGATTCTTGTGGGAGGGGTGGTGTTGGGTGTAAGGCTATGGTGCCCAACAATCTTGTACCAGCCCCATGGAGACGGCACTGAGGGGAAAGGGTCTGGGAAGAGTGATGGGGATGAACTGGGGGGTCCCTGAACCTTTTGGAGGTTAATAAGGGGCTAACACACAGAACCTCTCTCATCTCCTTCCCAAAGCTCCCTTCCAGTCACTGCATAGAAAGACTCTCGGTATTGAAAGAGCACCAGACTTTTCTGCCACTCAGACTTTATTTTGTCATTGTTTGTTTTGCAGGGAGAGAAGGGAAGAGAAACGAAAAGGTACATTTTTCTTCTGATGACGTAAGTTAAGCAGGTGCCATTTATAACCTGAAAGCAATTTTCTGTGATTATGTGCTTTTAATTCAAAGCATATGGTGCATAATTACAATTTTTCCATAGCAACCTGGTTTAATCTCCTTCCTCCTTGGGCTGCCTTCTCCTCCCTCATTAACCTAACCAGCACCTGATGTTTTAATTAATGTGCTAACACACCACCTACACAGAATCCTCTCGTTCTGGTGGGCATCTGTTCTTCTGTTTAATTACTTGATTTCCGCCATGGGAAGGGAGGGATTTATTTACCCAGTACAAATAGCTGAATTGATGTGATTTCACCAAGAGGTTAAATAAATTCCTTTTCTCCTCCATTTCATCTTATTTCCCTTTATTTTATGTTTTGGAATTTGATATACCACAATTGAAGCAAATATGTTGTACAGCATTGCGGTTTACATTGTTCAAAGGTAACTGGAGACATGTCGTAACAAAACAAACAGTGACAAGCGAATAGAAAGGGCAAATTAGGCAACAGTGGGAAGGGGGAGCAGTCGCACAATACTGTTAAAAATAAACAATATAAATAACTCAGACATAATAGGGACAAAGTAATACAGTAATAAAATAAAGAAATTGCAACAATTCCTGCTAACTAGCCAAGTTGAAAAAAAGCTTGTCTGCACAACCAATCTTAATGCCAGACTCAAATTTATGGAAAAAAACCTCTCCATACCAGTGGCAGAAGTTCAAAATATGGGCCCCCCAAGCAACAGTTTTAAAAGATGCCCCAGAGTGTGTGTGTGTAGGGAGGGGGGGGGGGTCTACTTCAGAAGCTATGAGACCAATTTCAAGTGTGCCCCTTTCTTCCTTGCTGCCCCCTTGCAGAGACTGGTACAAGTGCATGGACCCAGGCACCCCACACTCTCTGCACCTGGGTCCCCCTTGCCACCAGACCCAGGCACCCCACACTCTCTGCACCTGGGTCCCCCTTGCCACCAGACCCAGGCACCCCACACTCCCTGCACCTGGGTCCCCCTTGCCACCAGACCCCAGGCACCCCACACTCTCCGCACCTGGGTCCCCCTTGCCACCAGACCCCAGGCACCCCACACTCTCCGCACCTGGGTCCCCCTTGCCACCAGACCCCAGGCACCCCACACTCTCCGCACCTGGGTCCCCCTTGCCACCAGACCCCAGGCACCCCACACTCTCCGCACCTGGGTCCCCCTTGCCACCAGACCCCAGGCACCCCACACTCTCCGCACCTGGGTCCCCCTTGCCACCAGACCCCAGGCACCCCACACTCTCCGCACCTGGGTCCCCCTTGCCACCAGACCCCAGGCACCCCACACTCTCCGCACCTGGGTCCCCCTTGCCACCAGACCCAGGCACCCCACACTCTCCGCACCTGGGTCCCCCTTGCCACCAGACCCAGGCACCCCACACTCTCCGCACCTGGGTCCCCCTTGCCACCAGACTCCAGGCACCCCACACTCTCCGCACCTGGGTCCCCCTTGCCACCAGACCCAGGCACCCCACACTCTCTGCACCTGGGTCCCCCTTGCCACCAGACCCCAGGCACCCCACACTCTCTGCACCTGTGTCCACCTTGCCACCAGACTCCAGGCACCCCACACTCTGCACCTGGGTCCCCCTTGCCACCAGACCCAGGCACCCCACACTCTCTGCACCTGGGTCCCCCTTGCCACCAGACCCAGGCACCCCACACTCTCTGCACCTGGGTCCCCCTTGCCACCAGACCCAGGCACCCCACACTCTCTGCACCTGGGTCCCCCTTGCCACCAGACCCAGGCACCCCACACTCTCTGCACCTGGGTCTCCCTTGCCACCAGACCCAGGCACCCCACACTCTCTGCACCTGGGTCCCCCTTGCCACCAGACCCAGGCACCCCACACTCTCCGCACCTGGGTCCCCCTTTCCACTAGACCCCAGGCACCCCACACTCTCCGCACCTGGGTCCCCCTTGCCACCAGACCCAGGCACCCCACACTCTCTGCACCTGGGTCCCCCTTGCCACCAGACCCCAGGCACCCCACGCTCTCCGCACCTGGGTCCCCCTTGCCACCAGACCCAGGCACCCCACACTCTCCGCACCTGGGTCCCCCTTGCCACCAGACCCAGGCATCCCACACTCTCCGCACCTGGGTCCCCCTTGCCACCAGACCCAGGCACCCCACACTCTCCGCACCTGGGTCCCCCTTGCCACCAGACCCAGGCACCCCACACTCTCCGCACCTGGGTCCCCCTTGCCACCAGACCCCAGGCACCCCACACTCTCCGCACCTGGGTCCCCCTTGCCACCAGACCCAGGCACCCTCTTTTCACCTGTCCTAGGACCCAGATGTTGCTTTTGGCACTGTTGACCACAACCGTCTCCTTGCTTGGTTTTAAGGACTGTGCTATCCTGGTTCTCTTCTTATCTCTCCCATTGCTCTCTCAGTGTTTGTTCTGGTGGATCCTCCTCTGCTGCTATCCTGCTCTCAGTTGGTCCACTCCTTTTCTCTATATATACTCAGTCCCTTGGTGCACTCATCTCTTCCCATGGCTTTCAATTCCCAGATATACCTCTATACACCTGAAATCTCTCCAGCAATCCAGACCCGGATCTCTATCTACCTTTCTGACATTGATGCCTGGATGTCTCATTGCCACTTGAAATTGAACATGGCCAAAACTGAGCTTCTTATTTTTCCCCCTAAAACCTTCCCTCCCCTTCTTCCTTTCTCAGTCTCTGTGGATAACTCTCTGCTCCTCCCTGTTTCCTCAGCTCGCAACCTTGGGGTCGTCTTTGACTCCTCTTTCTCCTTCACCACACACATCCATCTGATAGCTGCCATTTCTTTCTCTATAACATCAACAAAATCTGCCTATTCCTTTTAGAATACACTACTAAGACACTTATCCACTCTTTAATCACCTCTCGTCTTGACTATCGTAACCTACTCCTTGCTGGTCTCCCTCTGAATCATCTCTCTCCCCTTCAACATTCTGCTGCGCAGCTAATCTTCCTCTAGCCTCGTCATGCTCATATTACTCCTCTTCTCGTCACTTCATTGGCTCCCTATCCATTTCTGTATCCAGTTCAAACTTCTCCTGCTGACCTATAAGTGTATTCACTCTGCAGCTCCTCGCTGCCTTTCCTCTCTTATCCCTCCTTACACCCCTTCCCAGAAACTCCACTCTTCTGGCAAATTGCTTCTATCTGTGCCTTTCTCTTCTATTGCTAACTCCAGACTTCACTCTTTTCACCTTGCTGCTCCTTATGCCTGGAAGAAACTACCTGAGTTTGTACATCAGGCGCCTTCTCTGGCCCTTTTCAAATCCAGGCTGAAACTCACCTCTTTGCTGCAGCTTCCAGAGCTTGACTCACCTGATCTCCTTCGTGTTTCCTTACCATTCCCCTAGATGTATCCCATGTTTACAGCTACTGTGTTGTCTGTCTTGACTAGATTGCAAGCTCTGATGAGCAGGGACCGTCTCTTATATGTGTCTGTGCAGTGCTGTGTACATCTTGTTGCACTATACAAATGCTCAGTAGTAGTAGTAGTAGTAGATGTCTTACCTGCCCCCTTTACTTTTCTCCTGTCCCACTTCCTCCTTCCCCAGCTCTATAGCATCAAACCAATGACTTTTCATAGGTCATAGGTTTGCAATGAAAACGCCCAACCTGATATCCTTCAAATGTATCCCATCTCCCTTATATAGCAATATATCCTCATGTTCAAAACTGTACCCTACAAACTAACTTCAGCATTTGCCTCTTCCAGCTCCTTTTGAGGCTTCTTGGGTTCCAGGCCCCCCAACCACTTCAATCAGGGTATTATGTGGGAGCAGCTGATGCTGACTGATGCTCATTTGCCTTGAGGTGTGCTATGTCTCTCTTGATTTGGATAATGAGCTCAATATTACTAATCTAGACCAAATCATTACATCACAGATGCAGCAAGATGCGGGGGGTGGGGGGGGGGGTGGTACCTGCCCCTCATCCATTTCTCCAGTGCTGACATCAGTTGGTTCCACCTCATACCCAATCAGAAGCTCACAGGCCACCTGCAACAGAACTTTCTCAAACTATGGACCCAAGCAGCCTAAGAGCCATCAACGATCTAACTGAATTCCGGAAGAAACTAAAATCACTTCTGTTTCAGGAATACTTCAGAATCGACACCCAAACCCCAAACCTCCCACCTTTAAACCTCCCGGCTCCTCTACCCCGCCGCACTCCACAACCACCCCACCCATCCAAAACTCAAACCCACACCTCCGACCTACCCCTAGAGAGAATGTATATAAGATGACTGTTTATAGTTATAAAGTTACAGTGTTATAATATTCCAAATGTTCCCCTTCCCCGATATTCTCTGTGAACCGTTTTAATAGTTTGAAAAGCGGTATAAAAGAAAGTTTAAATAAATAAAAATAAATACCCCTCTTCCCAAGCTACCGAATCTCCATTTCTTAGGCAGGCAACCCCAGCTGCTTCCCTACTACCTTCCTTCTGGTCCAATATACATGAGAGTGACCCATGATCCAAACTAGGAGGGGCCTGCAATAAGAGGGGAGGGGTTATAATTGGAGAGGCCATATATGAAAGCATGTATATTAGTACAGGGTACCATACACTATTAGACTAACTAAAACTGAGAAAGAGTTAATTCTGTTCAGAACCATGCTTAGAAATAAAACTTCATATATTAGCTTATTAGGTGAAGGTTTACATGTTGTCAGACGGCTGCCTAGGGTGAGAACTTACACAATCTTGACGATGCATATATTCATATGATTCTTGCAAGGTATTGTGGGTAATGTAGTTCTTTCACTCCCAAACACAGCTGAAGACAATAATTGAGTTGTGATACCAGTGGTAAGGACAATAAAATACTTCTTTTATTGATGGGGTTTAATTCACCCAGCACAAATATGCTTGATAGCAATATAAATGAGGTTACTTGCTTGCAGTGTTTAAATGGATAACATAAAGTCACAAAGCAAATCAGAAAACAACCTTCAGCTTGTCAGGCAATTAGCTAATGTTTTCTTAGCAAATAATTACCAAATAAAAAAGGCACAAAGAAATGAATAAACTTTGCTTGTTAGGTTAACTTCTGCTTATTTTCCACGCAGATCCCAGCAGTGATTCTCCCTTGCTCACACACACAATCAGGTGCAGCTTTAATTACTATCAATTGACCAGCTGAAACCCTTTAGCTGGCTGGCTGCTACTGTGTGAACCCAAATCCTGTTTTAAGAGCTGTTTGCAGTGGAAATAAAGAACAAAGTTAGGTTTCTTTGTGATGGCTGATGTGTTTGCTCACAGAAAGCTAGCAATAGCATTTAGATAGAGAACAGTCCATGTAATTAATAGTTTCATCTGCTGTATCTCCCCCTTCATCAATCAGCATAGGGTCACTATCATACATTGGCACAGACGAGTCTTTCATTAAGGCACTATCATGAGAATGCTTATTCCCTTGCTGCCATTCTCTATTATAGATAGGGTCTGGATCAGTGTTCATACCTGAGCCTCTCCTGCTATCATTATTTATTATTTATTTATTTATTAACAATTCTTATATACCGCACTATTAGACATCAGCGCGGTTTACATTGAACAAAAAACATCCGACAATTTACATATGTCTGGTCATTACATTTAACAGGAAGTATAACTTGGCGAAATAGGGGAAACTAAATACAATGAGGGTTATCTGATAAAGGATATCCTGGTTAACTATATACAATGGTGGTACAATAGTACATGGAACAATTTACTATTTACATTGTGAAGTTGGCCTGTTGCGAGGTTCTATCTGTTTGACCACTTCTGCTATTTGCCTGGGGGTTATGTTCGGAGCTGTCAATGAGATATTTAAGGAAGAGGAAATGTTTCAGTGCCTTTCTGAACTGACTCAGATTAGGTGTTGCTCTGATTTGTGCTGGTAAGGTGTTCCATAGAGTTGGGGCACAGAATTGGAAGGCTCTGTTGGCTGTTGATCTAGTGCATCTTGTGGTATCATTTGGGATAACTATCATAATTCCTCTCTGTATAGCCTGGCCAGTATGTAATCCAATTCTGATGTCCAGCCTTCCAATCTTGATCCCTGGACACTGGATCTCCTCTCACATACCTTCTGGCCTTGGTCTGAAAGTCCTTTCCACGTGCAGTCTTCTCTCTTCCAGGTAGCCACTGGTGATTCCTATCTCTGCCATTCCATTCCTCTGGCTGACTCCAGTCCAATGGACTCTGCTGGCATTTGGAATACCTCCCAGTATAGGTACTGCCTTGGAATCTCCCAGACCTTCCAATGGCCTTTCGTCTCTTCCTTCCAGAGAGTTTCCTTCTCTCTCTATCCGCTTGGCTTGGCTTCTGCTTCTCGAGATGATGTTGGTGCTTGAGCTTGAAGCTGTTGCTGTATCTGAAGCTATTATCTGTAGAATAAGCTCTATTCTTATTCTGTCCTAATGTGTGCTCCTCCCTAACACAGCGCAGCTGTGTTGAATCAGGCCCTGCCCTTTGAGATGAGTGCTTAGGGATTACCTCATAGCTCTCTTGATTGCACACACGTTTTCTCACTTCAGCCCCTCTCATGGCTGCTGGAAACCTGGTGCATTCTGGGACTGGTAGTCTTTTATGTGAAAACTCTGTTTTCTTACTTCTACCAAAACTGACAGGTTGCTTGTTCAGAGTCACATCATCTTTTCTATAGCTCCTACCTGAGCTATGATAAGCTTCCTTATCACAATGTCCTGAAATAAAGAAAGGGCAGGTTGTACCCCAGCCTCTCTGTCTCAGGGATACCAGATAGGAGTCTCAGGGTTATTAGCTAAAATACTTTCAGGGTTAGTAATTAGTAGATATCAAGAAGCGCTCAAGGTTAGAAGATATCAAGTTATCAGCAGTAAACAATTATGTCAATTAGGTCATTTTATATCTTGGAATCCTGTATGTCTCCTCATAATGGCCTATGTAACAGTAAACAATTATGTCTCAGACTCCATTTATGTCTCCACAATGACCCACACTGAATAAGTTGACCTACAATATGGTAAACATACATGACGTATAATGATAAAGTGAAATTATGCTGTATCATCTAAAAAAGCCTTATAAATAAAGTGAACCATGGCTAATAGGTTAGAGTAAACAGGGAGAACATGCTTCTCTCAGTTTCTCTCCACAAAGCTTTGGTGTATTTTCTATAGAACTGTGTTGTATTTATTGAGTATTTGATAACCTTCCCATTGTTTGTGAATGTAGTTTTCTGTAGCTTCAAGAGCCCAGTGAGGTTACTGGTGAGGAGAGAGTTAAGTAAGCTCTTCAGTTGGTGCCGTGACTCA
Source organism: Ichthyophis bannanicus (assembly GCA_033557465.1). Lineage (NCBI taxonomy): Eukaryota > Metazoa > Chordata > Amphibia > Gymnophiona > Ichthyophiidae > Ichthyophis > Ichthyophis bannanicus. Next base: position 124,972,643 of record CM066049.1, read on the forward strand.
TCTACAGATTTCAACATTCCTGACAAGGAGGGAAGGTGTTTGTGAGTATTATCTGGTGCCAGCAATGAGCAATCTGTTAGGTGAACAGGTGTGGTCTCAATTGTGTGAATGGCATGTTGAAGCTATGGGTTTAGCTCTTTAGAAAGGTAGCCCTTCTTATTGTATGCCTGAACAATATGGAAATAGGGCTACTAATTATGTTGTGCACTGACATGCACTGACTAATAATAATGTGTTTTTATGTTGATACAACGAGTGAACCACAGGAGGGAGAAAAAGGTTGGTAATGGCAGGGAAAGTCCCAGCCATTTTTTTCTCCAGAGTATGATGCAATTGAAGCTGGTAGTGTTCCAGGTGTATTTCCGTCGTCTTCCCTTGTTTGTTCTGAGAATTATGTAGTTTCTGAAGGGAAGATAGTCACTCGTTCAGCGAAATTAAGATATGAGATAAGAGATAAGCTAAGAATATTGGGAAATACACAGATCACGAATTTTGGGACTTGCAATGTGTCCCAGCTCAGAGAAATGAATGACCTTCTTAGTCATGAAACGGAATGTACCGTACGTATCATAGATTCCTTAGAGGAAACAGTAAGAAATAATATTTCTGCTACAAAGGAATTAGGTATTTCTAGTAAACTTGTTGATGATATTGAAAAGGGTCTGAATAAGCATTTTATGACTTATAGAGAGAAATGTATTCAACTACATAGTGCTATTAAGTTTTTTTCAAACTGTGTTGCGTCAGTATAATAGTTCATGTCCTACTTAGGCTGCTTTAGATAATTTGCTTAGAACTGCGTTTTATAACCCAGCTGATTTTTTATCCAGTTTGTGACATACCCTGTGATAGATTTCCAGGAGAAAACTCAAAGTGATAATTTTTGTTTTAGTGGTTAAAAAAAAAAAGATTTTCTGTTAAAATCACTTACAGTAGTAGTAGTACACTTATAGCAAATCTGTGAAAAGGACTGGTTGAGATTAAACATCTTTAAGGCAGGATTCATTAATTGTTTTTGTAAATGGTTTAATCCCATGAGTAAAGGTATTTTATTACAGCTTTAATAATCAATTGGCCAGCTAGAACAGCTGCTGTAAGTTTGAAGAACAGCTGATGTAAGTCTGAAAAAGTGCCTGGTGCAGTGAGCTGACATTTGATGTGAAATGACTGAGTCGCTCAATCTGACGATTGCTCAACCTTCCAGGAGCAAGGGGAGGGGTAAGATTGGAGCGCGAGAAAGTCATAGGAATCTTCAGCGAGACAGTTCAGATAAGCTTGTCATTGAGCTTTTGCAAGCAAAAACTGTCTCTGGAATCAGAGCAGGGGGATGGTCAGAAGAGATGCTTTCACCTGCTACTGTTCAGCTGTATTCTTTGCAGATGTCACAGCTATTCACCCTGATCTCGGAAGACTTCTATCTGCTCTGTGGGCTGCCCCAGGATAAAATGTCGCACATTGTCAGTTGTGTTTCTTTCCTCTGAAGTGCTGTTTTCCTGCAGATGCAAGCATCGTTATCTTGGAAAACTTTCATCTACAGTGCTGGGATCAGATATCGGATGCCTTTCATCCCGCCTGTACGGGTCGCCGTGAGACCTGAAGTTTCGTTTCTTAGACTGTCAGCTGTGTCCATTGCCAGCAGTCGCTGGTGTAGAAGTTGTTATCTCCAGCCATACCGTGTCACTTCAGTATGTGAGACTTCAACTCTTTTTGTGCTACAAGCAAGATTTGGTGGCTGTACGGTAAGACGCTGATAAACTTGTGCAGAACCTGTACATAATGTGATTTGCCAATTTCTCCCTGGACTTTTGTTGTGGATTTGGATTTGTGATTCGCTTATGACTTGGCAAAGAGGAAAAAAAATGCAGTTTTGTTTCTATCTGCTCTTTTTGAAGGTTAGTCATGCATATTTGCAAAGGCCCTAGAAACTGCATTATCTGATGAAGAAACTCAACCATTCCTTTTTAATTTTCTTATGTGAATGATTTGTTTTTAATGTAAACTGAATTACTTATGTCAGCTTGTACAGATTTGTGCCTTTTATTAGTTTATACTGTTCAGTAAGTTTGAGAGTTAATTCTGTTTAAACTGCGATTTGTATTTTGAAAATGTTACTTTCTGGGGATTGTCCTAACACTCTCTGGTCTGCTAGAGTGAAACCTATTTTGAAAGCACCTGTGTTACTGTGCAAGTTTTCAGATTTATTAATTTCCTGTAAATGCTTGCTAGCAAATTTCTGTCCCTCCGTTATCGCAGTTGAAGGTTTGTTGTTGAATGTTGCAATGTACTGGGAAATGCGCCATTTTTTTAAAATGTAAACATGTACTGGGAAGAGTGCCATGATTATTGTAAAATATTCAAATGGTTTGTAGCTCTTTCTGATGTTTCTGTTATCTGTGTGCTTTGTAAGTCTTCCCGACTGGTTGTAAACCAGAGCAAACTAATGAAATAACTTTGGGACTCCCGTAATGTCTACATTGTTTAATAGCAATATTTTTTTTTACAATTGAAACTTCCTGGTTTCTGGTTCTGCAGCAATGGCTAGCAGAAGAACTTGCATATGGACAACCGTTTTGCAGACACTTGAAAAGAAAACCGGCAAGCTGTTTTTCAAGCATCAGAGTCACTGACTTGCAGTATTTAGCACTGGTTAAGATGACTTTATTTTCTCTTTTATCTCCTTTTGAAGATACTTCTTTTGAAACCCGGTTTTGGATTTCGTGATGTTCCGGGCTGTTGGAAAGCGGACCATATGTTTATTTGCCCTGCTCATCTTTTGTTTTTATTTGCCTTGTTTTTGCAGGAGACGTTTTACCGCTGTGGTTATGCAATTTGTCTTTTGGTTATTGTTTTTTTGGTACAAAAGTAATCTGTTTAAACTGTTTCAGGACTGGTACTGTAGGGATAGTTTAGGGAAAGATATTAAGACTCCTGCCTGCTGAATTCATTTTATTTTATTTTGATTTTGCACCCTGTTTTGGTATCTGTTCTGTGTCAGAGGAGGGAGGTGCTATGCACTCTGATACAGCTTCCGATTGAATAAAAGTATTTTTCTTTAGCCCTTATGTCAGAGTGTGTTTCCCCGGACACTATTTGAAATAATTAATGAATGCCTTGGCAGTTATCCCAGACACCAGGTGTTGCGCAGCGCTATCTTAACCTATTGTGTACGGTTGCACTCAGCCCTGTTTGTTTTCCTTTTATTGCAAGTGACTTCTTAACGAGATGGCAAGTACTTTATATCTGGGATCCGCAGAATTATTTTAGCAGAAGTGAAGTCACCAGATTGGGTCCTGCTTAAGACTGCATCCGAAGACACTCCCAGCTCCGGAGTTCCTGGTCCATGTCGTGTGTTCCTGGTGGGATATTCAGCGTGTAAAGTGAGAAGACATTCTCAACGACTGCAGCTTATACAGTGGCTGCCTCACAAGTTCAGAAAGTGGCTTTCTGTGTTGGTGAATCAAGAGTTTGCAACGCAGAGTTTTATTGGACAAATAGTGATTGAAGAAAAGGACTTTTATGATTCAAAGTATTTTCTGAAAGAACAACAGAGACATTACAAAGAGATTATTGTATTAAGTAAATTCTTTATGGACTATTCATGTAAAAAAAAACCAAACTTTTATATAGCATGTAAAATGTTTTTATGTATTTATAGTAAGACCTAGAGGGATGAGGATAGTTTAGATTAGTATTGTCCTGATATGTATGTGATGACCTTTAGGTACTGAACCTCTACTTAATAAAGTAATTAAGAATTAGAGGGCCAGTATAGCAATAGTATATCTCCTCATCATCTTAAGAAGAGTATTAAGAAGAGTAGGTATATATTTAGTTTGTCTTAGAATATTTTTGAGAATATTTTTATTGCTATGCATATTGGCTATGCATATTTCCTAATCTGGTCCTAGATGTGCTGTGGCAATTTATTAATGAAGCAGTATTGTATTCAGAATCATGGTGATGTTAGAAGGAATATCCAAATATTTTTGAGGCACATTTACACTTGATGGAAAAAACATTTTAAGTTATCAAAGTTTGTTGCTTGTCTTCCAACAGTGACAGCTCCTCAGCATGGAAGTTTACCAAGAGTTAGGCCTAAGATCTTTGAGGAGTTTTGTGACATATAGTCATATACAAACACAAATACAAACACAGAACCTAGAATAATAAAAGATATAGGTATGAAGATCCTATGTACAAGTTCCTATATTTCAGTAATTTACAAGTAATGTCAGTTAATGGGAACCAAGTGTGTAGTTTTAGCTACCCCTTTTTGGATGCCTCTAGTTCAGACCTAGGCATGCCTAGCCAGTATTAAAGTGAAATAATTTAATGGTCATGCCTCAGAGGGTTTTGAGTAATTGTATACAAAATATATCTTGTCCTCAGTGAGTTTCTGACTCTCACATCTTAGCAGTTCAGCATTTTTGCTGCAGCTCATTGTATTTGTTTACAAGCCAGACATTGCTGTTATCCACCTCTTCATCTTTCACAGCTTTCTAAATCAGAAGTCAGTAGGATCACTGACCCCTGCAATAGTGTTATGGATTGGCCCAGAATCCAGTTGTATTTCCACTTCAATGGCAATATATGAGTTTCCTTATTTTAGACATGATTCTTTCCAGAATCAGAGGAGGGACTGAAAGCATGTATATTAGTACAGGGTACCATAAACTATTAGACTAACTAAAACTGAGAAAGAGTTAATTCTGTTCAGAACCTTGCTTAGAAATAAAACTTCATATATTAGCTTATTAGGTGAAGGTTTACATGTCCTGAAATAAAGAAAGGGCAGGTTGTACCCCAGCCTCTCTGTCTCAGGGATACCAGATAGCAGTCTCGGGGTTATTAGCTAAAATACTTTCAGGGTTAGTAATTAGTAGATATCAAGAAGCGCTCAAGGTTAGAAGATATCAAGTTATCAGCAGTAAACAATTATGTCAATTAGGTCATTTTATATCTTGGAATCCTGTATGTCTCCTCATAATGGCCTATGTAACAGTAAACAATTATGTCTCGGACTCCATTTATGTCTCCACATTGACCCACACTGAATAAGTTGACCTACAATATGATAAACATACATGACGTATAATGATAAAGTGAAATTATGCTGTATCATCTAAAAAAGCCTTATAAATAAAGTGAACCATGGCTAATAAGTTAGAGTAAACAGGGAGAACATGCTTCTCTCAGTTTCTCTCCACAAAGCTTTGGTGTATTTTCTATAGAACTGTGTTGTATTTATTGAGTATTTGATAACCTTCCCATTGTTTGTGAATGTAGTTTTCTGAAGCTTCAAGAGCCCAGTGAGGTTGCTGGTGAGGAGAGAGTTAAGTAAGCTCTTCAATATATATCCTTCATATCTGTCAGACCACCTCCCTATGTCCTTTATTCCTTCTTTGCTCATGTTCAAACCTCAAGTTAGTGCGGATAACATGTTGAAACCCTGTGTTCCACGGCAGCCAAGAAGGCAAATAGAATGCTGGGAATCATAAGGAAAGGAATGGAGAATAAAACCAAGGATATTATAATGCCTCTGTATTGCTCCATAGTGTGACCATACCTTGAATATTGTGTGCAATTCTGGTTGCCATATTTTAAAAAGGATATAGCAGAATTAGAAAAGGTACAGAGAAGAGCCACCAAAATGATAAAGGGGATGGAAGGATACCCCTATGAGGAAAGGCTTAAAAGGTTAGGGCTCTTCAACGTGGAAAAGAGACAGCTGAGGGGAGATATGATAGAGATTTATGAAATAATTATTAGAATGGGTAAACATAGATCAGTTGTTTACTCCTTCAAAAGGTAGAAAGACTAGGGGACATGCTATGAAGCTACAACATAGTCCATTTAGAACTAAAAAGAGAAATAATTTTCACTCAAAGCATAATCAAACTCTGGAATTCATTACCAGAGCATGTAGTAAAAGCTGTTAGTATAGGGGTTGGACACGTTCCTGGAGGAAAAGTCCATAAACCATTATTAAAGAAGACCAGGGAAATGCACTGCTTACTCTGGGATAAGCAGCATGGACTCTATGCACCTTTACAGGAACCTGGTGACCTAGATTGGCCACTGTTGGAAACAGGATACAGCACTTGATGGACCTTGATCTGACCCAGTATGGAATATCTTACCTTCTTATATTCTGTAGGCTATTTAATCCACCAAGCCAGGGCAGGTCCTAAGAATCAGGCTAGTAGTCTGGGTTCTCCTAGGACAAGCAGGATGCGTCAGCCACACCTGGTGACGTCATCCAACGGCTCCATGACGGAAGTGCTCTCTAGCTCAGAAACCTCTGAGCATGTGTGAGGTGGTCCCACCTCCACCTCCCTGGCCCACCCCTAGCCGGGTCAGTCTTTTTTCTTCCGCCTTTGCCTCAAGACGGATTTCTAAGCTCTCCAATACAAACAGCAATTTCCATGCCTAAACCGGGATTTAAAAAGTGTCTACACTGCAGTAGAAAAATGAACATCACAGACACTCACCAGCATTGCATCAGATGCCTGGGGACTTCTCACGAGGTGGAGAACTGTGTCAGCTGCGCTCGGATGTCCCCCAGGGCAAGGAAGCATCGTGAACACACTCTAAAGGACTTGCTTTCCTCCTCAGCGGCCTTGCGTAAGTCTCCTGCACCCATCCGGACTCCGGAGCGTCCCAGAACTGATGAGCGTCCCAGAACTGATGCAGGGAACGTGCCGTCAAAACCGGCCAGTTCCACTCACCGGGGACACAGCGTTTCATCCCTCGCTGAGTATCCTGCTCCCGAGGAGGCCTCTACATCCAGGGTAAGCCCCTCCGCGACAGTCAACCCCTCGGGCCGTTCCTCCCAGCCATGCGGTCCTCCTACAGCTTGCCAAGATGGCGCCGCCCTCGTGGTCCCGCCTGGCTCCTCCCCCGGACACGCCTGCTCTCCCCTGATTGGCTGGAGCGGATCCTGTCCCTCCTCTGCCTGCGATCGGCACCGACTGCCCTCCCCCCGGCCTAGCACGTCTTCTTATCGTGCAGAAGAGGAGCTACGTGGTGCTGCTATGGCCAGTGGCGCTGAAGAGAAAGACCGCGCTAAGACTGAGCACCGGCGTGGGAGCCGGAAGCGCCGCTCGTGCAGAGATGACCGCACAGAGACGCAGCGCCGAAGTGGGAGCCGCGAACACCGCTCCGCCAGCAGGGAATCCCCCAATCAGTGCGGTGGCGGCGAGAAGGGCCATAAAAGAGCAGGCAAGCACCGGAGACACAAGGACAGTCGGTCTTGATCGGGTGCAAGGGATTCCCACACTATGTCCCCCCGCAGCCGCAAGAGGAGCAGGAGATCCAGCTCTGGATACAGCAGGAAACACAGAAGCAGCCAGTCTACAGATTCCACCTCCTCAGCCATTCTGCACTTGCTCACTCGCCTTGTGGAGCAGACGGCTCCCCCACGGCTGGACCAGGAGCGGCTAGCACCAACGGATGTTCCACCGGTTGCCCTGCCTTGCCTGGAGCGTTCCCCCTCCCCGCGATCTCCTGGCCTGTCACCTTTCAGAGCTCGGACTCCTTCCCCAGCACCTTCCAGAGCTCGGACTCCTTCCCCAGCACAGCTGGATTCCGGGGGGAGCGACGTAGAGGAGTTGGGACCAGGTTCGGACACTCCAAGAACCCAGCTGATGAGTTGGAGGACCCACCTGCACCGGTGCCTGAAGACCTTACATACCTCAAATTCCTCAGAAAGGTTGTTTCCAAGTTGGGGCTGGCCACGGAGGAGGCATCAGATGAGAAGGAACCGGAGGTCATGAAATACCTCAACGGCCCTAGACCAGCCATGGCTCTTCCCCTCCACCGCAAGTTGAAGGACAAGCAGCTTACTCTCTGGCAATCCCCAGCATCTGACCAAGCTTGCTCCAGACGCCTGGACAGCAAATACATCCTCCACATGGCACCAGGTTTCAACAAGTCTCAACTACCCCACCAGTCTATCGTGGTGGCGTCAGCACTTAAGAGATCTAAGTCTATGCGTGCCCAAGCCAGCCACCCACCAGGCCGGGACCCCAAACGTCTGGACGACATGGGGAGGAAGGTGTTTCAAGGGGCCATGCTCAGTGCCAAGATAGTAGCACATCAGTTTCAGCATGTCCTATTCCAGTACGCCCTTCTGGCTGACCTCAAGGGCCAGCTGCATAATCTTCCCAAGGAATCACGTATGTCTACCTCAGCCACCATGCAGGAACTAGCCGAATGCAGCAAGCACCTGATGAGTACAGCCTTTGATGCCTTTGATACGGCCGTCCGGACAGCGGGCACGGCCATCTCGGCCCGTCGCTGGGCATGGCTTTGTGCGTCGGGACTCTCGGACAATACCCATGACCGAATTGCGGATGCACCCTGCTCGGGTGACTCCCTTTTTGGAGACAAAGTTGCAGACACTGTGAACGGTCTAAAAGAGGACTGCACCACTCTAAAAACACTGGCAGCGGACGGACTCGAACGCCCCTCCTGGTCACAGAAAGGGAGCTACTTCCGCAAGCCCTTTTCCTCTTCAAAGCAATACTATGGCTCCAACCGACAGTGGCAGATGCCCAAATTCAAGCAGACCTATCATAAGTCGTCCTTTCAGAGACAGCAGCCGCAACAACGCAAACAGAAACAGACAAACCTTCCACAGTCCGGAAAAGACGCCTCTTCCTTCTGACTACCCGACTTGGCTGGGCTCTGCGCTGGATACAACGGCGGCTCCCCCTGTGGGGGGTCGCCTGTCCAACTTCCTCTCGGCCTGGCGGGAGATTACCACAGACAAGTGGGTCATTCAGATAGTCCAGTCAGGCTATCGCTTGCACTTCTCCTCCCCTCCATGGCAGCACAAGCAGCCCACCAGCCAGCCTCCACCGCATCTGGAAAAACCGCTTTCAGACCTCCTACAGCAACTTCTCCTGGCCCGGACGATAGAGCGGGTGCCCCTGGGCGAAATCAACACTGGCTTCTACTCCCGGTACTTCCTTATTCCCAAGAAGTCCGGGGGTCTCCGTCCCATCCTGGACCTCCGAAAGCTGAACAACTTCATCACAAAGGAGAAGTTCAGAATGTACTCGCTCAACTCCATCCTTCCCCTCATCAGAGCGGGGGACTGGATGGCTACTCTGGACTTACAGGACGCTTACTCCCACATCCCAGTCCACGCCTCCCACAGGAAATTCCTGAGATTCATAGCACTGGGGTGTCATTACCAGTATCGAGTCCTGCCATTTGGCCTCTCCCCAGCACCCAGAGTCTTCACGAAGTGCGTGGCAGTGGCCGCTGCACACCTACGCAAACAAGGCATCGTCATTTTTCCCTACCTGGACGACTGGCTATTGTCGGCGACCTCTGCCCCCGAGCTCAGGAGAGCAGTGCACCAGACTACAGCCCTACTAGTCAGACTGGGATTCCTTCTCAACAAAGACAAGTCCCGATTGGAACCTGTGCAGCGTACAGAATTCATCGGGGCGATAATCGACACCAATGCCATCAAGGCCTTCCTGCCCGAGCTCCGGATTGGAGTCATCGTTCGACTGGCCAAGAAAGTGTCAGCGGCGAAGCAGACCTCGGCCCATGAAATCCTGCGCCTGCTAGGCCACATGGCTGCGACAACATCGGTCCTCCCCTTGGCGAGGCTCCATATGCGCACTCTTCAGTGGCACCTGCGGACTCGCTGGAAGCAATTCTCCCAACCACTCAGCACCCGCATACCGGTCACTGCCAGGATTGTTCAGAGCCTGCGTTGGTGGGCAAGCCCAGACAACCTCTCAGTGGGCAAGAATCTACAACCCCGCATTCATCAACTCATCCTCACCACGGATGCCTCCTCCAAGGGATGGGGGGCTCATCTACTACATCTCAGCACGCAGGGAGCCTGGACTAGAGCGGAACAATCCCTCCACATCAATGTTCTCGAACTACGGGCTGTCAGATATGCCCTCCAGACCTTCATGCCTCACCTGGCAGGGAAAGCGATCTTGGTGCAGACAGACAACCAGGTGACCATGTTCTATATAAACAAGCAAGAGGGCACGGGTTCCCATTCACTATGCAAGGAAGCCATCGAGATATGGGCCCTAGCACTAGCCAACAACTGCGTCCTGCAGGCGACTTACCTCCCCGGGGATCAGAACGCCTTAGCGGACAGACTCAGCAGACAGCTCCAACCTCACGAGTGGATGCTTCACATGGAGGTGGCAGACAACCTCTTCCAGCGCTGGGGAGCTCCCCAGATCGACCTCTTTTCGACCGAAGCGAACGCCATATGCCCCTTGTTCTGCTCCAAGCACCCGTTGCAACAGAGAATGGCTTCGGATGTGTTTGCCATCCCGTGGGGGACTGGGGACTTGGGAGTTGGCATACGCTTTTCCTCCAACACCTCTCGTGACAGCCACGATACAGCGCATCATCAAGGAGAACGCGCACGTCATTCTGATCGCCCCCTACTGGCCATGACAGATGTGGTTCTCCCTGCTGTTGCAGCTCGCTCAAGAACCTCTGGTTCGGCTGCCACTGAGACCGGACCTGTTAACCCAGAACGGTGGCAGAACCTGGCACCCCAACCTCCAGACCCTAGCCTTGACAGCCTGGAGGCTGAAAGGATGACCTGCAACGACTCGCACCTATCCTCGGAGGTACAGCAGATCATTCTGGCTTCCCGAAGACTGTCAACCAGAAAGGCGTACGGCCTCAAGTGGAAGCGTTTCAGTATATGGTGCAAGGGCCAAGGAGTCCATCCAGCCTCTTGCCCGGTACCCACAATCCTACAGTATCTCTCCTTCCTCTTCAGGTCATGATTGAATCCGCAATCCATCAAGGTACACCTTGCGGCCATTGCTTCTCTGCACGAACGCCCAGAGGACCCAACTTCAGGCTCCATAGCCACCCTTCCCATTATGACGCGCTTCATGAGAGGACTCTGAAATTTGCAACCCCCAGTGCAGAGACCGGTACCTTCGTGGGACCTTAACGTCGTCCTGCAACAGCTCATGCAGGAGCCGTTCGAACCGGTGTCCACAGCTGACGGAAAATATCTTTCCTGGAAGACTCTTTTCTTCGTCGCCATCACCTCAGCACGGAGGGTTAGCGAGTTACAGGCCCTAGTGGCACAGCCGCCGTACACAAAACTCTACCATAACCGGGCGTCCCTCCGGACTCAACCCAAGTTTGTGCCAAAGGTCGCCTCCACGTTTCACATCAACCAGTCAGTGGAGCTGCCATCCTTCTTTCCAGCCCCATACTCATCTCCGGAGGAGCAACGACTTCACTCCCTAGATTGCGTACGCGCCCTGCACATCTACATCGGCAGGAGGTCCGCCATTCGACTGGGGACCCAGCTTTTCATCTCCTTTGACCTGAACAAACCAGGGAGACCTGTCACCAAGCGCACACTCTCCCACTGGATTTCAGACTGCGTCGCTTATTGCCTACAGAAGGCAGGCGCACTCCCAGCAAACAAGGCGAGTGCACACCAGCTCCGTGCTCTAGCTGCTTCTCTGGCCTGCGCACAGGAAATTCCGGTGAGCGAGATATGCAAAGCCGCCACCTGGTCCTCTCAGCTAACCTTCCAGAAACACTACTGCCTTGACATCCATGCGGAGACCGACAGTTCCTTTGGCAGGGCAGTCCTATCTGCAGCCACAACACCCTTGAAGGTGGGGGTCCAACGGAACCAGCCCGAGACTGAGCTGGGGGACTAGAAGTCGGACTCTTGCTGATAGTTACCAGTTGCTGCCTGGCACTGATTTTGTTTTGCACAAACTTGTTTTTGCACTGTTTGACAACGTTCTACCTCTCGCATATTTGCACGGTTAATATTCTACCTCTCGCATTTTGCACGGTTGATATTGTTCTATCTCCTGGCACGTTGCCTAGGAGTGTTGCACATTTTTCTGTATACCTGTTGACGAGTAGCTTGGGAGACACCAGGTGTGGCTGACGCATCCTGCTTGTCCTAGGAGAAAACAGAGTTACTTACCTGTAACAGAGTTCTCCGTGGACAGCAGGATAAGTTAGCCACACGATCCCACCCACCTCCCCTGCATGAGGGTGGCCTGCGCGGCCCGCCCCTAGCCGCAGGGGCAAAGCTAGTCACTCACTGACCCGGCTAGGGGCGGGCCGGGGAGGTGGAGGTGGGACCACCTCACACATGCTCAGAAGCTTCTGAGCTAGAGAGCACTTCCGTCATGGTGCCGTCGGATGACGTCACCAGGTGTGGCTGACTTATCTTGCTGTCCACGGAGAACTCTGTTACAGGTAAGTAACTCTGTTTTCCATTCGTAGTATTGGTGTTAGTTAATGCAATGAAACCACAAAACCAATAATGCTTCAGTTTGGCATTTTTGAAGCAGAGCATTGCAGGACTGGAATGTTTACGCCAGTCTCATGGCTGTGGATTAATTAGCAGGGGTGTGGTGACGTTCTGTCTACCATTGCCAGGCAGAATCTGATTCTGAGACTTGCACGTGTAGCGTTCAGCTGACAGTCAGCCTGGGGAGGGTCCTCGCAGCAGGTGCTAAGAACAAAAGATAAAAGGAACTGCAGCTTATTCCTATTCTCCCATCTAAAATGAGCGCTGAGTCATTCACTCTCAGTAAGTTCTTTGCTCTTGATTTGTGGATCCATTTTTTTGCATTTGTTCCAAGTTTGACAGCTGTTTGAATGCAGGTTATTTGGGAAAAAGGATAGAGGATAAAGTTCATTTGTCATGTGACCACGGAAGACTGTTAGTCTCCAGGTCATTAATTCATTTGGATGAGGCTAGTGCTCCCTAGGGCCCAGAAATTTTACACCTGGTTTGTTCAAGGCTTGTGTAATTCTGGCACTATTCTTGCCAGTGTCCGATTAACTCAGCAATACTAGCTGGATTCTTCTAAAGAACGGCTTGCTCCAACAAGAATAGATGATTATAACTAACGGGCATTTTTCTGGTGAATTTTTTTCTTGACATTGTTCTTTGGTTCATTGGACTGGGATTTTTTGTTCTCATATACATATATCCCAGAAGCAGGGAGTAATCTATCAGGAAGGGATATGATTACACAGTTAAACTTAGAAATAAAGGTGAAAGACAGCCAAATCATTGTAGAAATGGCTGTCCTCACCGAAGAAGAAGAAAGTCAAATAGGCCCTATAGTCTGGGCAAGGGAAGGAAATAGGGGAGGATTGAATATCCCGCCATTGAAAGTTGAACTGAACAAGGAAGGCAAAGTAGTGCGCCAAAAACAATATCCCATTTCATTGGAAGGTCGTAAGGGCCTACAGCCTGTTATAAGAAGTTTGTTAAAAGATGCACTATTAGAACCATGCATGTCCCCATTTAATACTCCCGTCTTGCCAGTAAGAAAACCAGATGGATCATATAGGTTAGTACAGGATCTGAGGAGACTGGACCAAATAATATGGATAAGGCACCCAGTGGTATCAAACCCCTATACAATACTGAGTAAAATACCCCATGAGCATAAATGGTTTAGTGTTATAGATTTGAAGGATGCATTTTGGTTCTGTCCCTTGGTCCCAAGTAGTAGGGACATGTTTGCTTTTGAATGGGAAAACCCTGATACTGGTCGGCAACAAAAATTCCAGTGGACAGTGTTACCCCAAGGGTTTAAGGAATCACCTAACTTGTTCGGACAAGTGCTGGAACAGGTGTTAGAAACATTTTCTACACCATCCAGCATAATTCTTTTGCAATATGTAGATGATCATTTAATTTCAGGGACAAAGAAGACCCAAGTAAGTGAAGCCACCAAAGCTCTCTTAGAGTTTCTGGGAAGACGAGGCTTCTGAGTTTTCAAAACTAAATTAGAGAATGAAGTAAAATACCTCGGACATTTAATTAGTGAAGGAAAAAGGAGAATAGGTCCAGAACGAATAAAAGGGATTGCAGATTTACCCCTACCTAGGACAAAGAGGGAACTAAGGAAGTTCCTAGGACTAACCGGGTATTGTAGATTATGGATAGACTCATATGCCCAAAAGACTAAGGGATTATATTCAAAACTGTTAGAAGAGCAACCTAACATTATAATTTGGAAAGAAGAAGAGAAAGAGTTGGTTAAGGATTTAAAACAGAGCTTGGTAGAAGCCCCGGTTCTGGCCTTACCCTCACTGGACAAACCCTTACATTTGTTTGTTACTGTAAATGGGGGAGTAGCCTTAGGGGTCCTCACTCAAAAATGGGCAGGGAAGAGACAACCAGTAGCATATTTATGTAAAATCTTAGATTCAGTATCAAGGGGATGGCCAGAATGTGTTCAAGCAGTAGCGGCAACAGCCCTATTGATAGATGAGAGTAGGAAATTGACATTCGGAGGGGCCCTGGTAGTAAGTACCCCATATCAAGTGAGAACAATCTTAACCCAGAGGGCTGGGAGGTGGTTCACTGATTCATGAATCCTGAAATATGAAGCAATATTAATGGAAAAAGATGACCTAGTGTTGACCACAAATCAGTGTTTAAACCCAGCTGCCTTCCTATGGAGCGGAACGGGTAAACGTAGATCGATTATTTACGTCATCAGAATATAAAAAGACTAGGGGACATGCAATGAAGTTACAGGGTAACCTATTTAAGACTTATAAGAGAAAATTTTTTTCTCACTCAACGTGTAATCAAACTCTGGAATTTGTTACCGGAGGATGTAGTAAAAGCTGTTGGTGCAGCTGGGCTTAAAAAAAAAGGGGTTTGGACAAGTTAAAGGTTCATAAACCATTATTAAAAGGGACCCAGGATATCACTGCTTGACCCAATACAAGCATTGAGGAACCTGTGTCTTTTGGGGAAACTGCTAGGTACTTGTGACCTACTGTAGATTGGTCACTGTTGAAAACGGGATACTGGGTTTGATGGACCTTGGTCTGACATGTCTTATGTTCTTATGACCTTGGTATGGCATGTCTTATGTTCTTATGTTCTTATTTACTGAAAGGGAAAAATGAAAACTTGAAGATATAAGGGCAGTAGAAACTGAAAGGGGGAAAATGGATTTTACCTGATGGCAGGCAGATGATAAACAAACAAATAATGAGGGAAGTTATGGCCATTCTACATCAAGAGTGGAGGAGTAGCCTAATGGTTAAGAACACTGGATTGGGAACCAAGAGACCAGGGTTCGATTCCCACTAGCACTCCCTGTGGCCTAGGGCAAGTCACTCCATTGCCTCAGAAAAATCCAAGTTATCAATGTCACTGTTTTAATTACATTACCAAGTTTAAGTTTCAAAGTAAACAGCTTTGATTGAAATGATAAAGCGGTATATAAAACCTGTTAAATAAATAAATAAGAGAGTCATTGGGGTGTAAGGGAATATACACAGTAGTCAAGCAAGTGTGTGAGAGGTGTATAACCTGTAAGAAAATAAACAAAAAGGTCCTTAGGAAACAAACACAGGGAGGCAGAGACCCTGGTCTTCGTCCATTCTAAAGTATACAGGTTAATTTCACTGAGTTGCCCCTGGTTGGGCGGGTGAAGTACCTTTTGGTAATAGGGGACCATTTGATGGGATGGGTGGAGGCATATCCCATGGTAGCAGCCACAGCAATGCAATGCAATGTGTGCCTTCGAGTCAGTCCTGACTCCTGGCGACCCAGAAGCTCCTGGGTTTTCTTGGCAGCAAAAATAGTTTTGGAACAAATCATTTCAAGATATGGGATAATAGGTCACATTGACTCGGACCAGGGAAGTCATTTCACAGCCAAGGTATTGCGAAACATAATGGAAACTCTGGGAATATCCTGGGATTTCCATACTCCATGGCATCCACCCTCCTCAGAGAGAGTGGAACACATGAATCAGAGCAGTTAGCCAAATTGATGTTAGAAACAAAATTACCTTGGACTAAGTGTTTGCCCTTACCATTGTTAAGAATCCGAGCAGCCCCTCAGAAAGATTTAGGATTGTCTCCCTATGAAATGTTATTTGGATTACCCTATATGGGACAATTAAAGAAACCTCCCCAGTTTGAAACTAAAGATAAGTTTCTTAAAGAATATATACTTGGACTGTCCTCTTCTTTATCTGTTGTCAGGAATAAAGGACTGTTGGCACAAACATCCCCACTGGAGTTTGCAGTTCACGGTCTCAAACCAGGACAGTGGGTCTTGATAAAATCCTGGAAGGAGTCCAAATTGCAACCAGACTGGGAAGGCCCATTCCAGATCTTACTGAGTACTGAGACTGCTGTAAGAACTGCGGAAAAAGGTTGGACGATTAAAGGTCCGGTTGAAGCTCCTTCAGACGCACAATGGAAGGTCCAGGGAACTACTGACCCTCTGCGCCTGAAAATACCAAGGAAACACAGAAGAACAGGAGAGGAGTTTGTTAACAAGGACTAATAAAAATTATAACATGGATGAAGAAAAGTGGATGATGTTGCTATGATGGGGGGGATCACTTTCTCTGTTAAGGGGAATGACATGGGATCTAGGATGGGGAAAGGGATGGACAGATGAACAAATACAAACACAGACACGATGGGGAAGGGTGTACGCTAACATATTTACTGTAACCGTACCACAGGGAGAGGGACCGGTGAGTCTAGAATTTGATGCCTGCCAAGTGATAAATTGTGATGGGGGATACTACGAAATGTTGTGGGGAAATAGTCATAAGTATATGTGTCCAGAGACTGCCCAGACACTTGTGTACGGTATGCCCTGTTACAGGTGGTCACAAGTTTGGTGGACCACCGATGATGGAGGCTGGGTCTCCCCAGAGGGGAAGAGGTACCCAGTTCAAAAGAAAATAACAATGATAAAGAAACAGAGCATTCAGCAATGTAACCCAGGAAGTTGCAACCCCATCATGGTCACCCTCTCTGGAAGGGATGACGCACTGGATGGGACCTATGGACTAGGAATAGACATTAGTGAGCAAGATCCCCTGGGAAGATTGAGGATAAGAATACCCCTCAAGAATCAGACTCAGGTCTCCACACCATTCCCCAGCATATCTTTTGAACCTAATAAGGACCCTAACGTAGTCAAAATAGTGGAGATTAAAGATTTGAGGGACACTCTAGAGGTGGAAACAGTTATGGGGATGTGAACGCCTGGGTGGAATGGGTTAAATATACTGTAGGAAGTCTCAACCGTAGCAATTGCTACGCATGTGCCTCCGGGAGGCCCATTGCACAGGTTGTGCCCTTACCCTTAAGGTGGGATACTGATCCCGATGGAGTAAGATGCCTCATATCTCTGTATCAGGAAAAAACGGCTTGGGGAAATGAAAGTTGCAAGTCATTGAATTTTCTCTTTCCCCCTACAGACTTGAAGGAGGTAAATGTTCCCCCCCCCCAACGTTTTTAGCAGTGTTTGGAAATCACTCTGCCTGTCTCACCAGGCGGGGGAAGAACTACACGAGGGAAGTGGGGGAACTGAACACCTGCGTTCTAAGCCTAAAGCTGACAGGGATGGAAGGAGAAGAAAAGAACTACTCCAACCTGGTAATCCCTAGGGCAGACCTGTGGTGGTACTGTGGAGGGCAGACGTTGAGACCAACATTGCCTACACTACGGTCAGGAACATGTGCAATAGTTCAATTGGCAGTTTCTTTCACCTTGGCATTCACAGAACAGGACAAGGGGCAAATACAAAGGGAAAGGAGGAGTACCTTGGGAGCCTCATTTGATAACAGGATATATATAGACGCAATAGGAGTTCCTTGGGGAGTTCCGGATGAGTATAAAGCACAAAACCAGATTGCAGCTGGATTCAAATCCCTGTTAGGGGTAATCATGATAAACAAAAATGTAGATTGGATAAATTATATATATTATCAATTATACCCGGGATGCAATAAAGGGAACTGCAGAACAATTGGACGCCACTAGCAGAATGGCCTGGGAGAACCGAATGATTTTAGATATGATGGCGGCTGAAAAAGGGGGCATGTGTGATATTGGGGGGGAGGGAAATTTTGTATGTTCATCCCCAATAACACGGCCCCTGATGGTACTATAAGTAAAGCTCTGCAAGGACTAACTACCTTGGCAGAGGAATTGGCAGAAAATTCAGGTACTGTCCCCAGGCGCCCCTACTGGCGTAGGAAATAAAGGCGTCCGGTGACATTTAATTTATATTAAGGAGTGGTTGAGCTGAAGGACCAAGAGGATTCTGGTCCTTGTAGTGCAGAACTCCTTATAAAGAATAATCTACGCCAAAGTGTAGGGTAATAAGGCTTTATTTCCCCGGTCAACGCTTAGGTTCAATAAGACACAAAAGAAAATGAAGGTAATTCTTTCCTCTAACAAAAAGGTTCCACCGTTATATAAACAGTTAAGGGTTGTAGGCTTCACAATTAACTGTTTAACTGGGTTAAGGCTTCTTTCAAATCAATAGAAATTAACATCAGGAAACAAATGGTTATCAACTTCACCATATGCAGAGTTCTCTTTTCTCTATACATCTAGCAAGGCAATCAAGCTAGTTCTTGAACAGAAGTTACATTCCATTGGTTCACTCTGAGGAATGGGAACACTGGTTTCACAATCAAAGTCCATTGATTCTGGGTCACTCCCTTCTTCAATGCTATGACTGTCTTCAGTATCTGTTAACTCCTCACAGGGGTTCTTCTGTTTCTCATACAATTTCCTTAGCACACTGTTAGGAAGTGCTTTTAAAAGGTTAGCTTTACTTCTTCTAACTTTCTGAGGCTTATCTATTTGCATAAGGTTTTCATCACTTAAACTTTCCCTTATAATGAAAGGCTTTTCATACCTTGGCTTCTGTAGGCTGCCACACCCAGGACTCAGCTTGTGACGTAGCTTCTCAGGCTGACAAGCTGTTCTGTGCACTGCTCTACAATCAGAGTTATCAGGAAAACCTGACGTGGATTTCCACTCTCTGTGTTTCTTGGCAAAAGTATCACTATAGAACAGGGGTCTCAAACACGCGGCCCGCGAGACAACTTTGTGCGGCCCGCGACAGAGGAAAACAAAAAAAACACAAAACCCTGGCTTCTGCCGTTGCCGCCGTGGCAGCGGCAGAATGAATTGTCAAATTTAAAAAAAAAAGACTTCTGCTGCTCAAGCAGCAAAATCAGCTGTCCTGCGGCCCCTTCCCCTGTGCCCGGAGATCCGAGTCTGCTCTATCAGCGGCATGCTTTTCAAGCCGCGAGGAGAGTATTCCCCTCTCGCGCGGTTTCCGCGCGAGAGGGGAATACTCTCCTCGCGGCTTGAAAAGCACGCCGCTGATAGAGCAGACTCGGATCTCCGGGCACAGGGGAAGGGGCCGCAGGACAGCTGATTTTGCTGCTTGAGCAGCAGAAGTCTTTTTTTTTTAAATTTGACAATTGATTCTGCCGCTGCCACGGCGGCAACGGCAGAAGCCAGGGTTTTGGTTTTTTTTTGTTTCCCTCCTTCGCTGGCCGGTAATGAGCTATGGAGGGGCTGACTGAAATGGGGTAATGGGGGTTAGGACTGGAAGTGGGCTATTGGCAGGGGGGGGGTTATGACTGGTAATGGGCTATGGTGGGGGCTAGGACTGGAATTGGGCAGATGGGGGTTAGGACTGGAAGTGGGCTATTGGCAGGGGGGGGGGTTATGACTGGTAATGGGCTATGGTGGGGGCTAGGACTGGAAATGGGCAGATGGGGGTTAGGACTGGAAGTGGGCTATTGGCAGGGGGGGGTTATGACTGGTAATGGGCTGGGGGGGTTATAACTGGTAATGGGCTATGGTGGGGGCTAGGACTGAAAATGGGGTGATGGGGGTTAGGACTGGAGGTGGGCTGATTGGGGGGTTAGGACTGGTAATGGCCTATGAGGGGAGGTAAGACTGAAAATGGGGTGATGGGGGATACGACTGCAAGTGGGCTATGGGAGGGACTAGGACTGGTAATGGGCTATGGGGGGGGGGGTAAGACTGAAAATGGGGTGATGGGGGGGTAAGACTGGAAGTGCGCTATGGGGAGGTTAGGACTGGTAATGGGCTATGGGGGGTCTAGGACTGGTAATGGGCTGGGGGGGTTGCTAGGACTGGAAATGGGCTGAGTGGAAGGGGGGCTTGAACTGCAAATGGCTGATGGGGAGGGGGCTTGGAATGGAAATGGGCTGTGAGGGGAGGGAGCTAGGATTGGAAATGGGCTGATGGGGGGCTAGGATTGGAAATGGGCTGATGGTGAGGCTAGGATAGGACTGGAAATGGACTGATGCAGGGACTAGAAAGGAGCAGATGCTGGGTGGGGCTGGAACTAGAAGGGAGCTGATGTTGGGGGAGGATTAGAATGGGATGGAGCTGGGAAAGTGAAATGGAGAGGGGAAAAATATTTTGTCTGGAAGAGAAGACAAATCTACAATTGGCCAGGTATTGGGAGAGTAAGTGGGGATTGAGGATGGAGGGGTAAAATTTGAGTGGATGAAATAGGAATGAGGAAAGAGCAAAAGGAGAAAGATTAGTATGTTAAAGCAGATGTAGAGAGAGAGAATGGAAAAAAAACTAGAAGAGAGAAGAAAGGACAAATGGACAGCAGACGATGGAGATAGCAGAAGACACGAAGAAACCAGAAGTGGCTGGAGCAATTGCAACTGAAAAAAAATGCACAAAAGGTAGAAAAATATCTCTTTATTTTGAATTTATTAACTGGAATATGTCAGCTCTGGGAAATGTGCATCATTAATGTTTGCACTTTGTTTAGTACAAGAGGAAATTAATTTATAGTTTTATTTCTACAGTGTTGTTGTACATTCCAAGTTTGGCTTTTGGGGTTCCCAGTTTAATTATTGTCTTCCTATTTCTAAATCTTTTAGTCTTTCTTTATCCATACTCATTAAGAGGCATGTTTACTAAAAGTTAGTGTATGGTAACATTATGCAAATATTTATGCAAATGAGGCCCCTTATGCAAATGAGGCCCCACGTCTTATGCGGCCCCCGGGTTACTTTACAAGTCCTCATTTGGCCCTCAAAGCAATTTGAGTTTGAGACCCCTGCTATAGAAGGAATCTCCTTTCCTTCTGCCTTTCTGGTTTAGCATAGGAGACTTACTTGGGCTAGGAGAGTTGTTTTCATCAGGCAAGCTGCTTCTTTGGTTTACTTGGCTTTGGACTCCGTTCCAATACCTTTGGCCTCTCTGGACTGTATCCCTTGGAGTATACCTCTTTTGGATTCTGTCTCCTTGAGTTGGCTGCACAGGGAAGCTTTCCTGTTCCAGGCTTCTCTCACTGCTCCTGCTGCCGGTCCTTCTGACCCCGCTTTTGCCACTGCCCCAGCTCTTGTCTCTTCCTTTTCCACTTCCTGAGCCGCTCTCTGTTTCTCTCTCTGTGTCTCTCCCACTGATCATCTGGTTTCCTTTATAAAGGGATTTCTGGTTTGCACGTTCTGAGTTTGAGGACAGGTGAAACTGCTTGTTACTAATGTGATCAGTGCTAGAGCACGTTGCTTCAGGTACTGTGTAATTGTTCATGCGCCCTCTGGCTGAGCTGCGCTGGAACTGCGCTCTCTGCCTTTTCTGAGTTCCATGAAAATCAGGAGTTTTTTTCAACACAGTTTCTTCTCTAGCTCCAGCCTCATGACAGTACGGATACCACTCTCACTGGATGGTTGAGGTCATGGTTTGGGAAATGGAAAGGGGTGGTAGTATCTATATTTACTTCTGTACTTGTTGTAATTGGAGTATTAATTACGGTGGGGTGTTGCCTAATTCCGTGTATAGGAGGGTTAGCTCGAAGATTGATAGAAACGGTAAGCACTAAACAAATGATAGTATCATTTCCAGTGCACAAAGGTGCAATGTTAATAATGGACGATAAAAGGGAAGAGAGTTAGGAAGGATGTTATCTAAATTAGAAGCTTCTTATGGAACTGTGGAGTAAATGTAAAAAGTAACAAGAAAACTTTAAAAAGAAAGAGGGAGGGGTCTGATATAAACAAATGTGATATGTTATTTTTACAATGTAATATAATGCTTGTATTTTATTCATTCACCATTCTGTAATATAATTTTGTATGTCTGCATTCTGGGAAGAGAGATTATGTGGCTAATAACACGTAGCCTGATACAGGTGTATAATATTATCCAATGAATTATGGACATGCTGAAAAAAGGGCGAGTACATAATCTACTATAAAAGAACTGTGAAACAGAGGATCTTTGTGAAATGCTCACTGAAGCATTCCACCCTTCCTTGCAAGAAAGTGATTAATTAAACTAACTCTGCATCACTGAGAAGTCTGTTATTGTGTAAAAGTTATGTTTCTTACACTGAGAAGGGGTGATGAAGCTGCAGACAGCAGAGGTTCCATGGACCCCTGATTAACCTCCGAACCTCACTCTGCTGCCCAGACACACAACCCTCAATGCCAAGCACGCCTCCACTAGCCCTCTTTACCTCTCTTCTCCTTTTTGTTACCAGCAGTCTCTCTCTTTCCCACCAAACAGTCCCCACCACTTACGCTCTCTCTTCCTTCCCCTTTTAGCTGTCACTACCAGTCTTTGTCTTTCTCCCCCTCCACTTACCCTCTCTCTTTCTCTAGCCTTCAGTTTCCCTCACTGCCCCGGGCAGTTCCCACCAATCTCCCTATCTCTCTCTCTCTCTCTCTCACTTTCCCCAACCACATTCTCTTTCTCTTCCCTATCAATCAGAAGTCATGTCTCAGTTTTTCTCTACCCCTTCCCCCAGTCAGTTCTTCTCTCTCTATCTCTCAAACCAATCCCTACCCAGTCTCTATCCCCCTTCCCCCAGCCAATTCCCAGCACTCTCCCTCTGTCACTTCAGCCAGTCCCCACCATGAATATCTCTCCCTCTCCTCGTCTATTTATGCTTCAGTGCTGTTCCCAGGCCTTGCTTCCAGCCTTCACAACTGCCTCTAATTACACCACACTGCCACTTCTACTTCCAGTCTGCGCAGCCACCTCTGATCCCACTCTCATGGCTGCTACTAGTTCCGCCCTGTGCAGAAATCGTCAATTGCTGCTTCTTCTGGTCCCATGGCTACTGATGTCTGCTATCACCATTCGCCCTCCCCCCAACCTCCCCAATCCTCCCAAACTGGTTCCTAATGTAGGGCTGGATGTAATCTTTTGGCACCCATAGGCAAGACTAGACGGAGAGATCCCAGAGAGGAAAGTGTCAGAGATCCCAAAGACTGGAAAGTCGAGAGAGGAGCAGAGGAAGGGCAGTGCCACCGTTGCCCGCCTCTGAAACAGCACACGCATGGCTTTAAAGTAACCGGGAGCAGGTTCCTTTTGGGCCTGGGTATTTGGTGCCCCTAGACAGTTATCTATGGTGCTTATGCCTAAATATGGGCCTGGATGTAGCTATTTACTTTAACTGAAGTTTGCAGAGAAGTACTAATGTCTCTATAATACTTCCCTCTAGCCCTGCACAGAACTTTCCTAACCTAGCTAATCAATCCATAAAGGTATCCTATGATCTATTTCCACTCCAAAGTGTTACACTGCCAGCCAGCCAGCCAGTCCACCTGAGGCTGATAGTGATCAGCTACATACTGTAGTCAGGACCAGGGAGAAATAGAAGGTGCCCATAGGAAACCAAGAAGCTCATCTTCTCCTTCCCCAATCCTCCCTTCCCTGGGTAGTCTCCTTTTACCTTCAAGTCTTTGCACTGGCCTTGCAGAAGCAACTTAGAAAAAGAAATTCAGCACTGGGCCTACCAAACCTCATATACTGACAGAGCCCTCGTCCTGCACAGATTTCTTATTATCATGGAAACTCAGGCGAGAGGCAGGGCACCCTCAGAGCCTGTCAGCGTCTGAAGGCTCATAGTCCTCGCATCAGATTTTCTGCTCAAAGTTCCTGCTGTGGGATTGGTGTTGAGACTCAGAGGTCACATGGCAGGCTCAGATGGGAGCAAGACAGTGGCAACGCTCTGGCGCATATCAAAATTTGGCATTGGAGGCAGATGCCTACATTTGCTATTCCTAAATCTGGGCCTGACTGTAGTTACGTTTCTGTAGAGCTCATGAGTAAATATATTTCTTTTTCTATTTGGATTTAACTCAGGCCTTTTTGATTGGTAGTTGAAGGTGAGCTACTTTCAGGCATAGGCGTAGCCAAAGATGATTTTTTTGGTGGGGCCTGGGATTAACATGGGTGAGCACAAGGCACTGTGCATGATGACACTCCCTCTAGTTCTCCTCTTATTTGATTGTTCTGTTGCCACAGACCGGGTGGAACTGATGCCAAATTGGAATGTCTATGGTCCACCCAGGACCACACTTGGCTATGTCCCTACATTCAGGTACAATAGGTATTTCCCTGACGCCAGAGAGATTGCAATCTAATTTTAGCTCTGGTGGGAGGATGCCCACAACCTAGAATATGAATCTGATGACAGACAAGGACAGTAAGGCTCAGCTAATCCGTCCTATTTCATTCCTGATGCAGTGCCATAGACCCAATTGATCTCTGACTTCTCCCCTCACTTCTTCACAACTAGGGTTCCTCCACGCTTCTCACATCCTTTGTAATAAAGACCAAAGGCAAAGAATTCGGTCCACTTTTCTGCTATGGCCTTATTGCATGAGTACGCTTTCTACAACCTGATCTTCTAGTGGCACCGTGTTCTCTAGCTGCAAAGGCACCATATATAATTTGACTAGTTAATATTACTGTCTACATGTTGCCTCTCAATGGATGTAAGTATGTTCTTATTGGAAATATTTTCAGTGCTAGGTGAATCTTAACTCTTCCCCACTTCAACTTTTATTCTGACATAGCTGACTTCAAGAAGCAGTTTAGGATGGAATCAAGCACGTTGGCACCCTGCATCAACATCCTTAGACCAGCAGTGTCAAAAGGATTAAGGTCCTGAATCATCAGAGGGCTCCTCCCATTGCATGTCAACAGGAAAATCTTTGGTGACATGAACACTAAAGTTGCAGCATTGCCTTTCTGGCCTGCAACCTCACGTGTCTCTCATCATATAGTGTCATTAGTGCATACCACACCTTCCAAGAGACTGATTCACTGGAGGCATAATTTTGTTATTAAAACCGAGTGATGACATTCCAGAGTTTAAAATAAACTTTTACAGAGGTGTGGTGCCTGAAATCTATCGAGGAAGTAATGTATTGGCTTATTCACCGCACTCTCCAGCTATTCCTGTCTGTTACTCATGTGAAGGGGCGGTATATCAAGCCTGATAATAAAGATAAGAGCCTGGGGGTTTAATAAACCTCAAAATAGGGGAAAAGCTTTCATGAATCAGACCCTAAATCCAGTGCAGAGTTTTGGGGTCCTGTACCTCTTCTGCTCTAAGATTCCCCATTGGACTTATTTCAGGTGTTTTGAGGAGAATCAGGTACTTGATTGAACAAACTAGCAAGATACCATTGGAAACCACCTTCCTGTCTGTTCGGGGCAACCCCAATTCTGCTACTTTCTTTCTTACTGGCTCCCATTCTCCTCCCCAGCATCTTTGTCATTCTACTTAAATATAATTGTTTAAAATGGAATAAATATTAATGTTTATCTACATTCTGCCTACTGTAAGCCCAAGATGTTTCCTTAATAGAGCTCTTGTATGATCCAGTTTTCACCTCATCTGATAGCTCAGTTTGGCTATAGGGTTCTGGTTTTGGCTATGCAACAGATTGAGGTCACTGAGACAGCCATTTGAATAATCTTAATATTGTTATCGAACTGCTGATTGAATGCGCCCCAGAACTCAGCCCTGGGAGGACAGGGATCACTAGGGATGCTTGCTGTGAAGAAATCCTATCTGGGTTCACCTTCCAGACCCACGTCCACGCTGCGGCATAAAGAGATGGCTGACCATGAACACATGCAATTCTGGTCTCATAAAAGACCCAGTGAGTCAACAACCAGACTTCAACCTTGCATGTCACTCGTGGTCCTGGCTAAAATAGTTTCTGCCTGGCTGTAGCCAGTGCGCATATAATAAATAACACTGGGGTCTCAGAGGCAATCCGTTCTGTCCTTGGGGGACAATCATACAATGGAACACATTGAGGCAGATTCCACAAAATCCAAGTCTGGCCTGTGGACACATTTAAAGCGGAAATGGGCACGATTCCATACCAATTCCGTTTCTGCGGATATAAACATGCCTGTGTTTATGGAATTGGGACATAGACGTGTCCGGAGTGGTATGTCCAACATACTGTTCAGCCGGCCCATGCAATTATCCAGTGCAAGGCACGCGCACGGGTTCAGGCACGGGCCATAGAGTGAAGCGGAGAAACTCGTCCCCGCTAATATTATGGGACACGAGTAAATGCTGCAATTATTTTGGATGTCCCCACACTCATTGTATTCTAGAAAGTTGCATGTTTCCAATCTTGCCCATCTCCACTATATACCTGTGGATGCCTCCAATGGCCATGCCTCCTCAGTTAAAACGTACATCTCCTAAGCTGCTCCTCTCTCTGAGAATGTGCTGATGCAAACTAGACATAACTATTGATGATACAGACATGCAGATGCAAACTAGACTATATATATTAGTCTGTTTCATGCCCACAACACTGTAAAGTAATTTCAGTGCACTCTAGATATAATAAAATCAAGTAGATATTAACATGCTTGTCATTACATACCTTGCATCAAAACATACAACTCAGTTATTCTTGCATTGGTTATCTCTAAAACACTCTTTCAAATGCTAAGTATGGACCTTTACCAACCTCACAAAAACCTAATCTAAATTTGCAATTCCCAAAAGATGCATTGTCTTGCTGAGTGACATAACTATGCTCTTTTAATGCCTTTGTCTGGCTATGGCATCTGTTTCCCACATATCTGGGTAATGGCATTTCTCACAGCAGTTCCCTATATGTGGCTACCCTGTCCCATACAGTGCCCACTCTTTGCCCTGGCTTATGTTAGTCTGGATACATCTGCTATCTGTGGAGCCACCCTGCTTGCCTTCTGGCATTGTGCTATGTGGCAATGCTCCCCTGGTCAGGCCTGTGTGAGCATGGAAGGGGGACTGTGTGCTATCATAACAAGTAGCCATCCTCCAGATATATTGCCACTCTTGTATGGACTGGGTACAGATGTAGGCCACATGGCACAATCTGGGGACTGTTGGCATATCAGTCATGTCTCCCAGTGCCTGGCCCAGATGATGTATGGCTGCCTTATCATACTGGCACCTGGTGACACTGTGGTCATCCATACAGTCCAGGTACTGGCCAGGCATTCATGCCCTCCCTGACTTGCAGATCAGCACACTAGATCCTCCTGTGCAACCCTCAAACCACACACACACACACACGCACACACTCTCGCAGTCACAATTCAGGGAAAAAGATGCTCAGCACTTATAACTGAAAGCTGGCATACCACGATAGCATGGAGTCCCAGACCTACAAATATCATTCTCCTTTCACATTCAAACAAGAGCCTGCTGCAGATACTCACAAATACACAACTCTTACATCAACATTCCCATTTTACATAACACAGGAATTGTTAGGGTCCCCCAGATTAGCTCCTTTAGCACAAACTGCAAATGTCGGCATAATCAGAATAATCACAATTGCTCTTCCTAAAATGTTTTTAAGGGTAGTTATTAATGCCCCTCTAGCTTACAAGATTCCCTCACCCCTGATTTCTGTTCATTATAAATGCATCTTGAGGTGTTTTACAGACTGCAGTCACAGCGGTTTGCAGCATACTTGTCGCAACTTTTATACAAACACAGCAGAATAATTTCTAAGTAGTGGCCTTATTCCATCAGAGAACACATAAAATGCATCCGTGCCTTCCCTGAATATACATTTCTGCCAAGAAAAACATTCACCAGAAAAATGCCTGTTAGTTATAATCACCTATTTTTGTCGGAGCAACCCACACCTGACGGCAAGCTACTTTTATTCAGTTTAGGTTCACCACCTTAAAAGTATTTTTGACTTATCTTTCACCAGTCGAATTAGAGATATTCACAGAACCTGACGGCGGTGACGGCGTTTTCAGCACAGTTGCCCAATTCTTGCATGGATGGAAAGCACTTGAGACAGAGATAATACCCGAAACGTGCACGTCGTGCGAAGATGATCTTTGGAGAGCAACGGGATCTGTGAATATCTCTAATTCGACTGGTGAACGATAAGTCAAAAATAAGTCCCATCAGCCCCCGCGGGCTTAACAGAGCCGCGAAAGGGAAACTAGTCCCTTTGCGCTCTGAAAGCCGGCGCGTGTGACTGCCGCTGGAAAGAGAGAGTTGATACCGGGGAGGGCAGGCCCCGCCGGGCACAGGGGGGGGCCCTGCGGCACACTTGATTCTGCCGCGGCGGCCCCGGAAGCGGCAGCAGACAGCTTTTTTTTATTTTAAATTTTCCCTGGGCTGGGCTGGGCTGGGGGGGGGGTTAGGAGTGGTGATGGGTGATGGGTGATGGGCGCGGGGGGGGGGGGTTAGGAGTGGTGATGGGCTATGGTGAGCTTAAACTAAAAATTGGGTGATGGGGGATTAGGACTGGAAATGGGCTGGTGGGATTAGGACTGGAAGTGGGTTGATGGGGGGTTAGGACTGGTAATGGGCTATGGGGGGGCTTAAACTAAAAATTGGGTGATGGGGGATTAGGACTGGAAATGGGCTGGTGGGATTAGGACTGGAAGTGAGTAGATGGGGGATAGGACTGGAAAAGTGCTATGGGGGGGGCTTAAACTAAAAATTGGGTGATGGGGATTAGGACTGGAAATGGGCTGGTGGGATTAGGACTGGAAGTGGGTTGATGGGGGGTTAGGACTGGTAATGGGCTATGGGGGGGGCTTAAACTAAAAATTGGGTGATGGGGGATTAGGACTGGAAATGGACTGGTGGGATTAGGACTGGGAGTGGGCTGATGGGGAGGTTAGGACTGGTAATGGGCTATGGGGGGGCTTAAACTGAAAATTGGGTGGGGGATTAGGACTGGAAATGGGCTGGTGGGATTAGGACTGGGAGTGGGCTATGGGGGGCTAGGACTGGTAATGGGTTGGGGGGGTTGCTAGGACTGGAAATGGGCTGAGTGGAAGGGGGCTTGAACTGCAAATAGCTGATGGGGACGGGGCTTGGAATGGAAATGAGCTGAGGGGAAGTGGGGGGCTTGAACTGCAAATAGCTGATGGGGACGGGGCTTGGAATGGAAATGGGCTGAGGGGAAGTGGGGTGCTTGAACTGCAAATAGCTGATGGGGAGGGGGACTTGGAATGGAAATGGGCTGAGTGGAAGGGGGCTTGAACTGCAAATAGCTGATGGGAAGGGGGGCTTGGAATGGGCTCTTAGGGGAGGGAGCTAGGACAGGAAATGGGCTGATGGAGGGGCTAGGATAGGACTGGGAATTGGGTGTTGGGGGGAACTAAGATTGGAAATGGGCTGTGGTGGGGGCTTGGATTGAAATGGACTCATGGAGGGGCTAGAACTGGAAGTAGGCTCATGGGGGACTTGGATTAGAAATGGGCTGAGTGGAGGGGAGCTAGGATTTAACATGGGCTGATGGTGGGGCTAGGAAAGGACTAGAAATGGGCTGATGGGAGGCTGGTATTGGAAATGAGCTGATGAAGGGACTCGGATAGGACTGGAAATGGATGGGGGAGCTAGGACTGGAAATGGACTGATGGGGGGCCAGGACTGGAAATGGGCTGATGTGGGGACTAGAAGGGAGCGGATACTGGGTGGGGCTGGAACTTTAATACCTACAAAGTTCTTGCTTTAATACTTAAAAGATGTCTCTGCTTATTGTTTTTCTTTAATATATTTACTGTTCAATGTAAATAGTTGATTTCTATTGTTCTATGTACAATGTTCAATGTAAATAGTTGATTTCTATTGTTCTATGTAAAATGTATACAAACTGTGTACAAGACTGTTAACCTGTTATATGTAAACCGCCCTTGATCTCTGGAAGGGGCGGTATAAAAGAAATAGTTAAATAAATAAATAAAAATAAATAAATAAAATAAAAGGGAGCTGATGTTGGGTGAGATTAGAAGGGGATGGGGCTGGGAGAGTGAAATGGAGAGGGGAAAAATATTTTGTGTGGGAGGGAAGAAAAATGTACAATTGGCCGGGTATTGGGAGACTAAGTGGGGATTGAGGATGGAGGGGTAAAATTTGAGTGGATGAAATAGGAATGAGGAAAGAGCAAAAGGAGAAAGATTATTATGTTAAAGCAGATGTAGAGAGAGAATGGAAAAAAACTAGAAGAGAAGAAAGGACAAATGGACAGCAGACAATGGAGAGATAGCAGAAGACACAAATAAACCACAAGAAAGTGGCTGGAGCAATTGCAACTGAAAAAAAAATGCACAAAAGGTACAAAGATATCTCTTTATTTTGAATTTATTAACTGGAATATGTCAGCTCTGGGAAATGTTATTTATTTATTTATTTATTTATTTATTTAACGTTCTTATATACCGCACTTTTACCATCAGCGCGGTTTACAGTAAACATAAAGTACTCACAGATAGCAACAGGCTGTCGTGAGTTTACATGTAACATGCATCATTAATGTCTGTGCTTTGTTTAGTACAAGAGGAAATTAATTTATAGTTTTATTTCTACATTGTTGTTGTACATTCCAAGTTTGGCTTTTAGGGTTCCCAGTTTAATTATTGTCTTCCTGTTTTTAAATTGTGATTCCTTGTTTGGTGATGGTCTATGTTCTGCATGTGTAACTGAGCTGAGGTATTCTGTTTATGTAATTCCTATTTGACATTGTCACTTGTTCTCTTTCCCCAGTAGGTCATGTATTGTTATTCTCTGAAATGTATTGGTTTAATATTTGCAGTGTTGCCTTTTGATAGGTAGGGTATGGTGCTTTATGAGTCCTGGTAGTGCTGTTAGGATACGGTGGGTTTGCTATGGGTTCTAAATGGGCAGTGTTTGTAGTAGTTCCTAATGTGCCTGGCGGTTGGCACTGGATTATAGTAATGTAGAAATCTTTGTCTTTCTTTATCCATACACTCATGAAGAGGCATGTTTACTAAAAGTTAGTGTATGGTAACATTATGCAAATATTTATGCAAATGAGGCCCCGCACCGAGTCTCCGCACATGGCCCCGCACCCCCCTTGGGCCGCCCCTGAGTGTATATGTTTAGGTCTTCAAGTCTCTTCTCATAAGGCTTCTGACGCAGGCTCCAAATCATTTTGGTTGCCTTCCTCTGAACAGTTTCCAATCTTTTTACATCCTTTGCAAGATATGGTCTCCAAAACTGAACACAGTATTCCAAGTGAGGCCTCACCAGTGACTTATACAGTGGCATTGATACCTCTTCCTTTGTGCTGGTAATTCCTCTTTTTATGCAATGCAACATCCTCCTGGCTTTTGCCACTGCCTTGTCACACTGCTTTGCCACCTTGAGATCCTCAGAAATAATCACACCAAGGTCCTTCCCCTGGTCCATGCACACCAACCTCTCGCCCCTATCGCGTACATTTTTCTTGGATTTCTGCTTCCCAAGTGTATGAGACTGCACTTCTTCACATTAAATCTTAACTGCCAAGCATTAGACCATTCTTCCAGCTTTTGTAGATCTTTCATCATGTTACCCACTCCCTCAGGGAAGTCCACTCTGTTGCAAATTTTTGGTTTTCAAATCTTAGAATATTACATAAATAAATACAATCTAAATTATTTTTTCAGGTTTCCCAGTTTCAAATTCTAAAAATGCAGGGGCCTTATCCCCCACTTTGCCTGAGTTATCTAATCTATTGTGAGGTCTAAGATATTAGAGTGTGTAAAACCAAGTTGATCCATGCAGAAAAGAAGGGAAATCACAAAATGAACTACTGTGTCTTGAAACATAATTACTGAGGTGTGCTTGATGTACTTCCTGGTTGCATGGCAGTTTGTGAGAAATATATCCAGATTACTATGAGCCTGTCCAACAAGAATTGCTTTTTTTTCAGAGTTGTTTATGCGGCGATGCACCTGGAGCACCAGAGAATTAATAGTAACAGGCCTCAGGCTTCTACAATTTCCTGCCACCTCCACTCCCCACTTGACCATTATTTTCTGAGCATGTTTTGTGTGTTTGTGTATTTTTATTGAATCTGAAATCATTGTTATGTGCAATTTCCATATGGCAACCATAACATTAACTCATCTTGGAGGGTAACACTGTCATATTGTCCCACATATTTTATGAAATCAGGGCTTTTCTCTGCTAGTACTTAACAATACTTAGTAAGAGCACCCTTTTTTCTCTATCTCAGCCCCTGGGAAAAGAGGAAGGGGAGGGTAGTTGGAATAGAGAATAGAATTTTACTTCTGGGTTCTATTCTGTCTACTCCAGTCTCAGCCCCTCTCTCCTGTCTCTGCAGGCTGCTACCTAGGAGAGGAGGGGCTGGAAAGAGCAGGAAGAAGGGGACTGTTCTCTACACATTGACTAATATGGCAAGAGCCTGTATGCCCTGACCAGGGACAATACAGAACGGCACCAAAGCCTGGTAGCTTCATACTATTAATCACTATGTACCCCATCATTTTAATTAACATTATTAGCACTAAAAAAAAATTCAGTTTACTCCTTTTTACCACTTTATTTATTATTTTGGCAATGCATAAACAAATTTGATCAACCAATAAAGTTTCCTAAATTTGAAAAAAAAATCTGTAGGGGAGAGAGAGAAAAAGAGAATAGTACCTGTGGAGGAGGGACGTGAGAGAAAAGCATTGGTGTTGCCTCTCTCTTTCTCTCATCCTTCCTCCTTCCTGATGTTTTTTTCATCTCATGATGGGGGCAGAAGGGAAGGAGGTGGAATTGTATCCTGACTAACCTGTGCAGCCAATTGCAGGGGTAGGTGGGTACTGTTGAACTGAGGGGGTATTATGTGGTCACCCAATTCCTCTCCTTCTTGCATTTGAGTATTGGCAACTTTATTTCTAGAAAAAAATACTGTATAAAATGGTACAACAAAAAAACATTTACAATTGCAGCCCTTGGTGTGCCGAATGATCAACAGGTTTTCTGATATTTTGCAAGCAGTCACCTAGGCACGTAAAGATCAGTATTCAGCTACTGCAATCAGTGGGTTTTTTTTAAATGCCATCTGCTGCAATTAAAAAAATCCAGATATTCAGCACCAGTATGTAAATTGTGACCAGTGCTATCTGTATTTATTTTACATTTTATTTGTATATGTCATAGTAGATGTAACCTAGGGTTCTGTTTTTTATTTAGTTTTATGAATTTTTTTTAAGTGCCATCAAGCCAGTGCTGACTCCTGGCAACCCAGCAGCCCCTGGGTTTTCTTGGGAAGGTGTGACCTAAAGTAGATTGCCAGGCCTTTTCTTCCAAGGCAATGAAGAGTAAAGTGATTTGTTCAAGGTCACAAGGAACGCCAGTGGGACTTGAACCCAGATCTCCTGGGCATTAGGCTACTCCTCCACTCCAGTATGAATAGAGAGCACCATTTCTACTTAGACCTTCACAATGGGGCAGCCTGCATGAGATTGCTATCGTCACTTGGGTCTGCCCTATTTGTAACAACACTATGGGGGTCATTCCGTCCCACAAATAGCGGGGATGGATGTCCCATTGGGACCGCAAGATCAGAATCAGGTCTAACTTTGGATGGCCCAATTCTGCCCAGACGTACAGGGGATTGGCGGCCTGATTGGCCTAGACCTTCACATCAATTATTTTGAATCAACAGGTAATCCCTAGCTCAGAAAGCTGCATTCTGAATAACACTAATGATGTCACTCAGGCCCGCCCCTTCAGGACATCATTGTGTCAATCATTTTGGATTGGCAGGAAATCTCAATACTCATTTCTGAATGCAATGTTTATTAGATGCCTTTTTAACAAATAGACTGCAATCAAGACACCATACTGCTGAAGCAAGGTACTAAATTTTAATGCATCATGCTAATCATTCAAAGGCTGTCATAGTGGTAATCAACTGAGGTCCTACAGATGTTACCCTCTTCCTACAAGTAAAAGTTAATTCCCGTGACCCATGATGGCAATTCTGGGCAGTACTGCGAATATACCGGTATTGATAAGCTGTAGACTAGATAGGCCCTACTCCCGCCAAGATCCCTTGTGCAGGAAGTGCCTGGTTTATGTAAGTCCTGTTAATTTAGGTCCTCATCCTCAAGTTCAGACGTCTGCCAACTTGGCCTTTTAAATGTTCGTAGTGTAAAGAATAAAAGCCTGTTGATATGTGATCAATTTCCTTGTATCATGTAGACATCCTTGCACTTTGTAAACCTGGTTCAAAGAAGGGAACTTTGCCTACTTGCAACAAATATGCCCTATTACTCACTCCTACTGTTGTCATCACCCACAGAAAAGGGGTGGTGGGATTGCACTCTTCCTTCCAAAGACATGGAAAACCCATGAAATATTTGGTATATCCACCTTCTTTCTGTGCAATTGAATGATCAGCATTCACTTTTCATTCTATCGTTCTATCAGGCACCCTCAGTAACTTTGGAGGCCATTAATAACCTCTGTAAAATCAACATGGAATTTGATATACAGTCAGGTTCAGCAGGGATTTTAGGTGATAGAACTATCTGGATGGAGAGTCCTTAAAGTAGTTCCAAAAGAAATTTTTTGGCCCTAATAGAGGACCTAGGGTTTATTACTCTATCTTCTCTCTGACGCATCAAGCAAATCATTGCCTGGATTTATTGGCATTTAGGGATAACTCTTAAACATTCCCTCTTCTTTCAATTATACCTTTGACCTGGACAGATCATTTCCTGGTTAAAACCTCCTTGCCTATGAGTATTGACAATGCCCCTATATTTCCCAAAACTATCCTCTATTGAAATTTAAAAATGCTTGATAGGCAGGACTTTGCAGCAAACTGTGTGAAGGACCTTGATTTCCCTTCCAGTCTGTCTCTGGACCAGAAAGATTGAAAAATGAACTAGAACGTCTTGCTCTCATAAAGGAAAGACATATGAGTAAAAAGGAGAACCTTTGGTTCTCAAAAGACTAAAGAATTGAAAAAGAAAGTGTGAGAAGCTGAATGCAAATGGAGAAAGGATCTTTCTGAAGAAAGTAGAGTAATCTGTATTAATCTTCAGAAAGAATATAAGAATAAAATAAGATTAGAAAAGAAAATGTACATTTCTACTCTTCATTCAGCAGAGAGCTATCCACAATGCCTCTTCTCTGTGTTAAAGAACTTCTCCACAAAAGATAAACCCCTGGATTGTCCCTTGTAGACTTGGTCTGAGATCTTGACATCTTAACTGACAGAATTTTACAACTTCATAGGCATCCAACTTTGTGTATCAATGATCTTGATCCCTCCCTTTTTTATATCCTTGGCATACTGTTAGGGTTTTTCTGGACTTCCCCTACGACTATTTGGGGAATTTTCTATTTTTGTTTGACTGCTTGGGTCCGCCCCAACATCCAAAAAAATGTATATACAGGACCTAAACAAATTGCTCATGCCAATGTAAGAGCATGGGAAAATATCTTCATTTTATTTTGCCAGGTCTGTAACATCACAAGCTTTGCTTTTTATCTTATAAGGTACAAATTTCAATATCAATCCATAGCATCAGTACATCTGTAACAAGCAAAGCACCTGACTTAAGTGTATAAAGGTCCTGGAACAGAGACCGCCTTTCTCCAGTGAGATCAGCAAATGTCTATCTATCCAAATTTCTCTGCTATATTTATATCCACTTTTAAGCTTGAGACAAACCTACTTTTGATATGCAGATTCCCTTCCTTTCATGCTCCCTATAAAGCAAATCTGCTCCTCAATCTCTGCCCTCCCTTCTCCTATGGCATCCTGTCTAAAATCATTCTCATGGTAATCTTCTTAGCTGTGGGCTGACTCTGGTTCCTGTAGATCAGGGGTTTCAAACTCAAATTGCTTTGAGGGCCAAATGAGGACTTGTAAAGTAACCCGCAGGCCACATAAGATGCGGGGCCTCATTTGCATAATGTTACCATACAAAGCGCAGACGTTAATGATGCACATTTCCCAGAGCTGACATATTCCAGTTAATAAATTCAAAATAGATATTTTTCTACCTTTTGTGCATTTTTTTCAGTTGCAATTGTTCCATCCACTTTCTTCTGGTTTCTTCGTGTCTTCTGCTAACTCTCCATCGTCTGCTGTCCATTTGTCCTTTCTTCTCTCTTCTAGGTTTTTTTCCATTCTCTCTCTACATCTGCTTTAAAATACTAATCTTTCTCCTTTTGCTCCTTTCTCATTCCTATTTCATCCACTCAAATTTTACCCCTCCATCCTCAATCAACACTTACTCTCCCAATACCCGGCCAATTGCAGATTTTTCTTCCCTCCCACACAAAATATTTTTACCCTCTCCATTTCACTCTCCCAGCCCCATACCATTCTAATCCTCCCCCAACATCAGCTCCCTTCTAGTTCCAGCCCCACCCAGCATCCGCTCCCTTCTAGTCTCCGCATCAGCCCATTTCCAGTCCTATTCTAGCCCCACCATCAGCCCATTTCCTGTCCTAGCTCCCCCCCACTAAGCCCATTTCCAGTCCTAGCAACCCCCCAGTCCATTACCATTTCTAGCCCCCCCCATAGCCCATTACCAGTCCTAAGCCCTCCAACAGCCCACTTCCAGTCCTAACCCTCCCATCAACCCATTTTCATTCTTAGCCACCCCCCCATAAGCCCATTACCAGTCTTAACCCACCAATTAGCCCACCTCCAGTCCTAACCCCCATCTGCCCATTTCCAGTCCTAGCTCCCACTATAGCCCACCTCCAGTTCTAACCCTCATCTGCCCATTTCCAGTCCTAGCTCCCACCATAGCCCATTACCAGTCCTAACCCCCCCTCCGCTGCCATTAGCCCACTTCCAGTCCTAACCCCCCATTACCCCATTTCAGTCTTAGCGCCTCCATAGCTCATTTCCAGTCCTAACTCCCCCCCATCAGCCCACCTCCAGTCCTTCCTAACTCCCATCAGCCCATTTCCAGTCCTAACCCCCCCTCCCCCCCCCATCATCAGCCCAGGTAAATAAAAAAAACCAAAACCCTGGCTTCTGCTGCTGCAGCCGTGGCAGCAGCAGAATCAGCTGTCCTGCAGCCCCTTCCCCTCTGCCCGGAAGAGCCCTGAGTCTGCTCCATCAGCGGTGGGCTTTTCAAGCCGCGAAGAGATAAAGTTGGTTCCTGTAGATAAAGTTCTTTGTTTTCCCCTTTGGTCATTCAAGGGACCCAGGTGACAGTTTTTGTCACTAGCTGTGTAGTTCTCATTGTCTCAGCTCTGGGGTCAGGATATTAGCTTATTTCGTAGCTCCCAACTGCTAATTCTGCAGTTGTAGTGTGAAAAGATGAAAGAAATCAGCAGGCTTTGTTCTTTCTTTCTTGGGCCTGGGGCTATAGACGTTAGCACAAAGATGGAAGACAGTATTCATTTCTTCCTTCATTCCCCTCTTGAATCCCACTTCAGGTCCCTTCTAATGTCCCCATACTGTGCCCTTCTAAACTCGGCCATCCAGAACCTCCAGAGACACTCACTGAGGAGATGGAGACATGACGAGACAAGGTGGCCACATGAGATCTGAACCCCATAATTCTATACCTAACATAGGGAATTTGAAAAGGAAGGAAATTCATTTAGGGTTACTTGTTACCTGAATATTGGACCGCTACCAAGTGGAACTCCTCTGGAATAAGAGGATGGGCATCAGACAGGTTACCATTTACATTAGTAACTCAAGGTCTACGGGCTAGGGTAGTTTATTCACAAGAGCTGGAAGGGGGAAGCAACGTTACTGTTGCCAAATTGGAAGGACATTTAGTGTAATTTCTTTCTTCCTGACAGCTACAGTTTTTCTTGTTATATTCAAGGATAGCTGGAGTAGTCTTATCAGGGGTAGGCTTACTAAAGCACAACAAAATGGAGAAAGAACAACATCTTAAGTAAATAATAATAGCAAGATCACAATGATAACAGAAATTAAATATAGAACTATAAATTCAGTCCACTCGAGGCTTCTCAGTTTGCCAGTTAATGAAGGGGATTCTACATCAGCAGGTTTGCTAAATGGATAATACGTAGTGCACAGTCATTTGTGTATCTTCTTCGGGAGTCTTCTCTTCTCCCTGTCCAGCTGCTTGGGCCTTGGCTGCTCTGGTATTGTCAGCAGTACTTGCAGCGGTCCCTCACATAGCAGTTGTGGGATGTGCTGGTGGTATGTTTTTGCCAGGATCCAGTCTCCAGGTTGCAAATAATGACCTAAGTTGGAACATTTTTTTAAATATTGAACAGAGTCAAAGGCAAGACAGTTTCGTGTTTTACAAGGTTTTAAGGTTTTGGAGGTTCCCCCTCTTGGATTGCTGCTTACATACAGCAGTCAATCCTAAGCAACTCAATTAGCTAATGGATTTTTTTCCCCCAAATATATTTTTATTATTCCCTATCTTACAGAAACAGAAAGCTAAGAACAAAGGAAAACAGTCCAGTAGAATCACAGATCTTACCACTTCTCACTGCAAGCAAACAGGGTCAAACTCTCAGTCGACAAAAGGAGATACTGGGGAGAACCCAGGGAATCCATACCCCACGCAGCCTCCACTGAAGAGGGATTCATTTCTCCCTTCAATACATCAAGGCAATTTTTCTACTTTTATGCCATTAACAATGTTACATGTTGGTAAACTAGTGAGCTTGCTGAATGCAGCAAATTCTCCGGCCATTGCCATACTGCCTAAGTTATTGAAATACTATTGGGAAGGGTTTGCTCCCGTCTTTCTTCAGGTACTGTGCCAGCTGCCTGGAGACTCTCTGTGGTCCACCCACTGTTAAAGAACTCTTAGACCCTTTATTGCCAGAAAACTACAGACCAGTTTCAAACCTTTGCTTTCCATCAAAACTTTTAGAAAAGGTTGAAGCTGAGCAATTAACTCAATTTCTAAATTCAAACAATACTTTCCATCCATGACAATCAAGATTCAGAAATGGTTATAGCTAGCTCTTCTTATAAAAGCAGTCCTGCACTTGGACAGTTGCAAGGATATGCTGGTGATTCAGTTAGATCTTATTGCAATTCACTGCTTGGTGGCGCCTTGAGGAGGCTTCAACTTGTGCAAAACACAGTGGTAAAACGGCTCTATGGTGCACAAAGAAAAGATCATATCTCACCTCTTTTGAAGGAGCAACATTGGCTCCCCATATCCAGCCGTGTACCTTTTAAGATTCTTCTATTAGCACATAAGGCTTATTATACAGGTCTCCCTCGGTATCTCAGCGACTTCCTGGTACCTTATGGGTCCGCAAGAACACTGAGATCCTCTCAAGGAAGTTACTGGCTCTTCCAACAAAAAACAGGTTGTGATTAGTCTTTTTTCAAAAGAGTTTATTTAGCTGTCTTGCCTTCCCAACTATGGAATGCTCTCCCCCAAGACTTATGATTGGAAATCTCCTATAGGAAATTCAAAAAGGGTCTTATAACCTGGCTCTTTTCTAAGGCTTTTAGTGAAGTTCTGTGATTTTCCACTGAGCTTTGAATTCTTAAACTGATGGTCTTTTTTCAGAATTGAGAGGTCCCTAAATGTTTCACATTTTATTTGTTGGTCCCTGATAAAAAATTGTTGTTCTATTCATCCCCTCCTTTTGCATGAAACTAGTTTTTTGTGTTTATATATATCTTAGTTTTGGTTGTATCTGTGTCTTTATGGTTTTATTGTGTATTTTATGTATGACTCTGCTTTCCTTACCAATGCTGTACAATCAAATAGAAGTATATTAAATTATCTTTAATTAATTAAATATAAAAAGAAAACTTTTTATATTTTAGTTTAAGCAATGCAATATTAGGACATGACATTTATATACCACTACTTATCATTAGCATAGCACTACAAGGTGTAAGCAGCAGTGTACATATATACCTAAGAGACAGCCCCTGCTCAATAGAGCTTCCAATCTCTGCAAAACAGAGAGGGGACTAGAGATGACCTTAACACACTTGGATGATAAACAAGAGAATAAAGGGTCAGGATCCAAAAGCAGTCTCAAAGAGGTGGGATTTTAGCCTGGGTTTGAATAGGGCTAGAAATGGAGCCTGACATGTGAACTCAGGTAGTGTGTTCCAGGCATACAGTGAGGTAAGGTGGAAAGAATAGAGTCTGGATGTGGCAGTGGATGGGAAGGGCACAGATAGAAGGGATTTGCTGG
The DNA here is from genome assembly GCA_033557465.1 of Ichthyophis bannanicus. Classification (NCBI taxonomy): domain Eukaryota; kingdom Metazoa; phylum Chordata; class Amphibia; order Gymnophiona; family Ichthyophiidae; genus Ichthyophis; species Ichthyophis bannanicus. The sequence goes on from CM066049.1 coordinate 125,012,685, forward strand.
ATGAGCAGAGTTCCTGAAGCTATGATAATTTATCAGAAAAGGTTTATATTGTAAGATTATATCTTTTTGCTTATATTTATTTGTAAATCACCAAAGAACTTGGAACATTTGACAATTTTATTAATGGTGGTTGTTATTTATTACTTGTTAATATTTTGTATTATCTATGATTTTATCAATATCATACCCTTGATGCGGGCATAATGCTGAAATGTGACATGTTGGGCTTTAGATTAATGTGTTCACTTATTACTTTTTATTTATTTTGTTCTCAGTGATCTATGCTGGTCTTAATAAATGTTTAAATGTTAGTTGTTCCTTTTTATCTGTTTTTATTTGGCCCTGTTTCATCCTTCTATGGTTCTGGTATGGTACCTTGCCTCAACAGCACTTATCTGAATAAAAATAGCTGAATACTGACTCACTAAATGTTATGTTCCTAAAGTTAGGTAAAATTTCAGCTGAGGTTAGGGATCTGTTGGGTACTTGTGATCTGGGCTGGTCATTCTCGGAGAAAAACTTCAGGGCTTTTGTTCTTATATTAAAAAGGGACCCAGGATATCAGTGCTTGACCCAATACAAGCATTGTGGAACCTGTGTCTCTTGGGGATACTGCTAGGTAATGTGGGGGCCCATAGCCCAGGCCACGGCCTATAGGCATAGGGGTGCCACTATTTAGTCTTTGAATAAAGAATTATTTGTCCTCGTCCAGAGCTTGGGCTGCTGGGACTTGTAGTTGTGCTACCACTTAAAAAAAACAGTAGTATTGAGAACCGAGGTTTTTTTTCAAAAGACACACAGGAATTTATTTCCTTCTTTTCAAAAAGCATATAGCTCAAACAAAACAACAGGATTCTTCTCCAAAACAAAAATGATCCTCAGGAAAAACACACAAAAACCCAACAGTGAAATTGCTTTAGCTGGCTTTCACAACATACGTAGCTGTCTCCCAAACATACAGCAATAAACACAGTTTCTTTTCTTCAAATCAAAGTAATTCAAAGTAATTGTCTTTTCTTCCTTCAACAGGGTACTTAGCAATTCAGGCTAGAATCATTTTCCGTCTTACTCACTGCTTTTGGTGGTTTTCAAGTTACAGACTATTTCCTTTATCCAGCAGCTTCTATTCTGCCTTTTTACACCATGAACAGTCCATTAATAAATCTTCTGAGTCAGAATCAGGTTCAACAGATTCTACCTGCATTTCCTCTGGGTTTTCAACTGGTATGGCTGACTCTAAGCCTTCATGCAATGCTTCTTGCTTGAAACTCTCTAAGAGCTCCTGAATTCTCCTCCACTGGGGCTTCTTACTAGGAAAAGGGTTTCCACCTGGAGTGAGAAGTTTATTTTCCTGACTCAAATGCCAGAGTGCCTCTAACTGGCTTAGGTCACTCTTAGGTATATTTTTATCCACCCACCTTCTGGGAACTGGAATCTTTTTAGCTGGTCCACGTACTGGAGGAACTGCACCTTGCCCCTTGTCTGCAATTCTTTCAGCTACAGCTCTACTGGCTTCAGAACCAATTGCAGTTTCCCTGCAAGCCTGGCTCTCTTTCTGGGTGCTGCTTTCACCTCTGAAATCCCCCTGGAAATCTCCACCATTCTCCTCTTTGGTGAGTTCTCTGGGTCTTTCCCTGGTGCTTCTCCCTCCACGGAAGTCTGCAGTGCTCTCTCTAGTCAGCTCCCTCGTATGCTGCTCTCTCCCCGAGTACTGCTCTCTCGTGGAATCCTCTCTCCAGTCGGTGCTACTCTCACGTGTTTCTCTGGGTTTATAAGGCTGCCTTTTGCCTAACCTGCACTGTCCCTTACCCAAGTGTCTCTCATTATCCTCCAAGCCTGCCCTTAGATCAGCAGGGCTTGGGTGTAGCTTAGCTTCTGCAAGTGAGTGTTTTTTTCCTTTGCCTGCACCCTGAAAGCTACAGATTTATTTATTTATTTATTTGTGTGTTTTTTTTATACCGCCCCTTCCAGAGATCAGGAGCGGTTTACAGAAAACCGCTTTACGGTTTACAGATATCCTGCTTGTCTCCTTCCTTAAAGGTAGATCTATAATTTTCCTCTGTTTGCATGGGCTCAGCCATGCTCTCCTCATCACAGTACATATGACCTAGATTGGCCACTGTTGGAAACAGGATACTGGGCTTGATGGACCTTGGTCTGACCCAGTATGGCATATCTTATGTTCTTATGGGCTTGATGAATCTTGGTCTGAGCATGGCTTTTCTTAAATGTTTAGCTGAAAATGCTCCTAAATTAAGGTGCAAAAATTATATATTTATCAATGTATGTTAACCAAAAGCATATATTGTGTGAGCACACATTGATAAATATATGTCTAAATTAAGTACTGTCACACCTCATCCGCCCCAGCCGTGACTCCTGGTATTGTTGGGCTTTTATGAGGGTGGTAGTTGTGCCTTGCTTCTATATATAAATCACACAGAAGAACTTTCTTTTCTTTTAGGGTTTTATTCCCCGTCCCTTGAGGTTTCTTCTTTTTAAACAACAGAAATTAACAGCTCACTTGGCTTCAAACAAAAGATAACTACGTAACACAAGTAGCTTCCTTCAGCTGATAACTTTAAACTAAAAGTAAATAATAAACAGCCTAACTGATGGCTTGGATTGGAGAGAGGGAGAGAGTTGCAGCTCTGCCACTTGTATACTGGAATTTAAGGTTACACAAATCACATTTACCTTAATGATATCTCTGGCTCTATCACAGAGAAAGAACAGTCCATCAATTCTGTATTTGTTAATACTTCAGAATTCTCATATTCCATTATTTCTTGCTCATTGGTATCTCCACTATCCACTTCCAACGTGGAATAAAAATATGGAAGGCTTGCCTCGTCAGTCAGGAAGTTTCTTCCTGTGAGCAGCACTGACTTTCTGGGGAGTATCACCAAACTCTGAGTGATGTCTTTCAGAGCCCTGCCCCCGCTGGTGCCTCAATGCATAGCTCAGGTCCTGGTTTGACCTGCTAGCTGGGTAATTTTGATAGGGTCCCTGCCGGGTCTGCCCTAGCTTTCCAGGCCCAACTGTGCCTGATTGCAACCGGTGTAACGGTGTTTCCCTAGAAGCTGGGAAACTCACCGTGAGAAGGGATTTCTTCAGCTTTTCTAAGTAAGTGAAGCCCTCTTCTTTTAACACTTCTATAATCAGGAGAAAAGCTATTATTAGCCTCTGAATATCTGGGCTTTATATGGCTATTTCTAAGCCTCCAGGGCCCTTCCCTTTCAAATGGCAAATAGCCCTTGTATCTACTCTTTGCCCCTGTACCTGTGTGGCAGGTGCAGGCCTGTGACCCACGGTGTCTGAACATACGCAGGCCAGCATGGCTAGCTTGACCTGTAAATGAGGCCTGTGGAGAGGCATATAGGATTGCACATCCCCCAATATGCTGCTATTGTAAGATAGAACTCAGTAGAAGTATTGAATTAGCTTAGGTAAGCAGAACCGAGAGATGGAAAAATACAGAAAGACATGTTTAAAAGTTACTGATAAGAAAAAGTACATCTGCAAAGAAATAATTGGGAGTGCTGACAGATGAGTTGCAGAGCCCTGCTCCTCTGCATGCACAAATTGGTTCTATGGCCTTGAGAGTGTGAAAGTAACAAGTTGATGAACTGACCATTGTAATTGGGACTAGAAGGGGGGTATGCAGGTGTCATGCCCACTGAAGGGACATAATTGGATAAACTTATCAGTACCGGGACCAATGGAAGGGGTACGGGAGGTACGGGAGAGTACCGGGACCAATGAAATGTTTTTCTATACGTAGAATGGAACAGAAGTCTATAAAAGTTGTTGTAATGCTTGAAAACTTTGCTCAGCCATTTTGAAATTGACTGGTTCGAGACTTGTGCACAAATAAATGATTTGGACCTTCTGAACAGACTCCTGGTATCATTGGTTTGTCTGCGCTTTGCTGCTACATATTCTTGGTGCATTGGCCGGGAAGTTGTGGAATCAAAGTGTATATAGGGCAATATACCACGACTTTCCGCCTCTATAGGCTTGGTCCTGCCGGGATCGCGCCCTTCCGACGAGGGCTGCTCCCTGGCGCCACCGGTCCCTTGTATCGGAGGGAGCTGGTCGGACCTCGGCGGGTGCCGGGCACAGTTGGAGCCAACGCCTCGAACCCGAGTGAGGGGAGTCCGAGGTCCAACTCATGCACCTGCTTGGGAAGTTTGAGGACCGGATCCGGTGAGTATAGTTTTGATTTTGGGTCTAGACAGAAATAGAAAGAGCAGTACTGCCATTGGAACTTGGAATTTGGAATTTGTAATCTCGAGATATTGGGAATTGGTAAGAGAGCATGATCAACTCTCAAGGAAGAGCCGAGTAACCCCGCATGGGAATTTGCCGGGTGAAACCCTCATCCTTTTTGTAATTGGGAAAAAGACTAGTCAGAATAGATAGAAACGAATGCATTCTGGGATACGTTGCTAGCATGATTGTGTGAACGAAGTGTGAATGAGAGGTCTGGCAGCACGGACCAAGCGAAGGCGGACCCCTGAGTAGCGCATTTCCTGACCGGGCGACCGCGTTCAGGTCGCGAAAAGGGGGAAGCGATTGTCGTCTTGTCTTGTTATTTGTATTCCTTATACGTTTCCAGGGCCGTGAGGACCCCTTACCCACGGTCCGCCCTCCTTTTCCCTTCTGTCTGTTGTTGCGCGCACACATCGAAATGGGAGGGGCGGGGTCTTCTAGAAACACTCCATTAGAATGTATGATCGCACATTTTAAAGAGGGATATTCAGGAGATTATGGTATTAAAATGACAGCAGCCCGTTTGCAGATTTTGTGTACTAGGGAGTGGCCCGATCTAGACCCCATCTGGCCCCGAGAGGGAACGTTCAATGTAGAGATTATTCAGTCAATACACCGTAGAGTGCGGATAGCGCATCCCGATCAGTACCCCTATATAGATGCCTGGTTAAGTATTTGTGAAGATCTGCCCCCCTGGGCGCAGCGCTGTTATGAGGAACAGTGCAGAATAATGTTAGCTAAAACAGATTCTAGACAGAAAACGGAACAGCCCAAAATGAGAGAGCAGGATAAGAAAGCCAGAAAGAAGCCCATCCTGGTAGATCCTGATTCCCCAGAAATACTCCTCAGGCAGCCCCGAACCCCAGGTCCAATAAGAGTAGCCCGGCGTCCTGCCCCAGAACCCCAGAGACGGCCGGAGCCGAAGCGGGACCCAACCCCTGATCCACCTCCCGGAGGGGAGGAAGACGAGGAATTAGTGGAAAGAGAAGAGGAGGACATAAAAAGTGAGCCAGAAGAAGGAGAAAGAGAGAATCCCCCAGATGAGGAGGACAGTGTACAAGTAATCGAGAAAGCCAGCACTAGCGCTAGCACTAGCACGCCAGTAAAAGAGAAACCCAAAGCAAAACCTGTTGAGAAAAAGAAAGTGACCCCTTCAAAGGCAATTACGACAATAACCCTTAGATCCCAAAAGACACCCACGACAGCCAAAATGTTTCCCTTACGGCAAGTCCCGGGAGTGCCCGTAAAGAATGATAATGATGAAGTGGTAGCGGGACCCCTAACTTATGTGTATATCCCTTTCTCTACAACTGATTTATTAAATTGGAGGTCGCATTATGCCTCCTATACTAGTAAGCCCCAGGAGCTGACAGAATTAGTAACTAGTATTATGGAAACTCACCAACCCACTTGGCCAGATTGCCGTCAGCTCCTGACCACCCTATTCACAACAGAAGAACGAGCAAGAATTAGAAAAGCAGCTATTGAGTGGATGGCAGATAACCCTGTAGCTCCAGGACAGGGGCAGAATATAATAGACCGTCGGGAAGCAGCTCAGAGAGAATTCCCGAATGAAGACCCCCAATGGGATCCAAATACAGATGAAGGATCCACAGCCCTAGCCCGTTTTTGCCAAGGCTTTTTACAAGGCCTGAGAAGGGGGGCCAAAAAGCTATGAACCTTTCCAAAGTTGCAGGAGTTATCCAAGGGATAGATGAGAGCCCAGCAGATGTTTATGAGAGATTAACTGAAGCATACAGAATGTATACTCCCTATGATCCCGAGGCACCAGGAAGTTTATGTATGGTGAATTCTGCTTTTGTAAACCAGTCTCAACCAGACATTAGACGTAAATTACAGAAATTAGAAGGGTTTGCGGGCATGAATGCAACACAGTTAGTGGAAGTCGCTCATAAAGTGTATGTGAATCGTGATACTGAAAGACAGAGAGAATGTGATAGAAAGATGAAGAAGAAAGCTGATTTTTTGGCTGCGGCCATAGTTGAAAAGAAAAGGGGAGGTGTCCCTAGTCGAAGGAGCAGAGGAAGAGGGCGGGGTCAAGGCGGAGGCCGGACCCAGAGACTAGGCGTGAACCAATGCGCCTATTGCAGAGAGGAAGGACATTGGAGAGATACGTGCCCGCAACTCGAAGACGCCCAGCAAGATGACGACAACGATCATCAGTGGCGAGAAGAAAGACGAGGCCGTCCCCGGAATCGCGGTGGAGCCAATCGAGAACAATTCCAGCGAGAGAGAGGAGGAGCCATTCAAGCATTGGCCACACCAGCCCATGATGAGGATGACGTGGATTAGGACAGACCGGGCTCCAAGTTTGCTTTAGGTCTCCAGGAGCCTATGGTCGGAATACAAATAGGAGACCAAATTATGAACTTTATGGTTGATACTGGAGCACAGCACTCAGTAATAGACAAAAAGATAGCCCCATATACTACAAAAGCAGTCACCATTATAGGAGCAACTGGTGCCAAAGCCACAAAGTCTTTTCTTCAAAATCGAATATGCAGTCTAGGAGGACAGCAAGTAACTCATCAATTCCTTTACATGCCCGAATGTCCAGTGCCACTACTGGGACGAGATATGCTAGCCAAGCTTCAAGCACAGATATCTTTCTCTGAACAAGGAGAAATGCAAATGACAGTAAATTCCCAAGCCAAACCAGCAGGAGTAATGCTGCTGACAGTGCCCCGAGAAGAAGAATGGAGGTATTACGTTGATGACTCCATCCAAGACACCTATTTTGAACAAACTTTAAAGAACATCGATGCACCACCTGGAGTATGGGCAGAAGGCAGTCCCCCAGGCCTAGCCAAGCATATAGCTCCAGTAATTGTAACCCTTAAGCCTAGTGCTACACCAGTGCACGTCAAACAGTACCCTCTCCCAAGAGCCACAATTGAAGGCATTCATCGCCACCTACAAAGATTGCTCGAGTATGGCCTACTAAAAGTATGTCAATCCCCATGGAATACTACACTTTTGCCAGTAAAGAAACCTGGGACAGATGATTATCGCCCAGTACAAGATTTAAGATGAGTAAATGATGCAGTTGAAACTATACATCCAGTTGTACCCAATCCTTACACTCTTCTAGGACTGATACCTGCTGAAGCTACCCATTTCACTGTACTGGATTTGAAAGATGCATTCTTTTGCATAAGATTAGCCCTGTAAGCCAAATATTGTTTGCATTCGAATGGCAGGACCCCATCTCTGGAAGAGGGGGCCAACTCACCTGGACAAGATTACCCCAAGGATTCAAGAATTCACCTACCATCTTTAGTGCTGCACTGAATCAAGACCTTTCAAGCTATCCAGTAGCCCCGGGGAAGAGAGTGCTTCTCCAATACGTGGATGATCTGTTGATAGCTGCCATATCAGAAAGTGAATGTATACTAGCCACCAAAGACCTCTTGCAGTTACTAGATGAAGCTGGATACAAAGTTTCCAGAGCCAAAGCACAGCTATGCCAAAAAGAAGTGAAATACTTGGGTTTTCGTATTACCCAAGGAAGTAGAAGATTAGGCAGAGAAAGAAAAGAAGCAGTATGTAGAATTCCAACTCCAACAACCAGAAAGCAAGTCAGAGCCTTTCTGGGAGCGGCAGGATATTGCCGAATCTGGATACCCAACTTTGCCCAAATTGCCAAACCACTGTATGAAGCCACAAAAGGAGAAGAAAAGTCGCCACTGGAGTGGGGACTTGAGCAGGATACAGCCTTCAAGACGTTAAAGGAAGAATTGATGTCATCACCAGCACTTGGACTACCAGATGTCCACAAACCTTTCCACTTGTTTGTACATGAAGCACAGGGAAATGCTTTAGGCATGTTGACTCAGAAATTGGGAAATTGGGAGCGACCTGTAGCATACCTATCGAAACAATTGGACCCTGTGGCCAAAGGATGGCCACCATGCCTGAGAGCAGTTGCAGCTACAGCGCTACTAGTGAGCGAAGCAGACAAGCTCACACTAGGACAGAACATACGAGTCACTGTGCCACATGCAGTCCTTGCTCTCATGGAACAGAAAGCAAATTATTGGCTCACCAATTCCCGAATGTTGAAGTACCAGAGCATGTTATGTGAAAACCCATAAATACAACTTGAAGTGAGCCATGCCTTGAATCCAGCCACCTTGATACCCATCAGTGAAGAACTCCCAGAACATGACTGTATCGAAGTCATGGAGACTGTGTTCTCCAGTCGACCTGACTTGACGGATGTGCCCATAGACAATCCTGACCAGATCTATTATGTTGATGGGAGCAGTCTCATCCTTGATGGACGACGCTGTGCCGGATATGCAGTCGTCACTCAACACGAAGTAGTTGAATCATCAGCTCTAGCCTCAGGAACATCAGCCCAGAAAGCCGAATTGATAGCACTCACCAGAGCATTGTTGTTAGGAGAAAAAACTTGTGCTAAATGTATATACAGATTCCAAATATGCCTTCACTACCTTGCATGCCCATGGAGCTCTCTATAAAGAAAGAAGACTCATCACATCCGGAGGAAAATCAGTCAAGTATGGTCCTGAGATATTGATGTTACTTGATGCAGTTTGGGCCCCAACACGTGTAGCTGTCATGCATTGTAGAGGACATCAAGCAGGAAAAGGAGAAGTTGCCCGAGGAAATAGATTTGCAGATGCCTCAGCACGACAAGCAGCTATGACAGGACAGATTGCCCCACAAGCTATGCCAATGCAAGCAGCATTGTTTCCAGTACCTTTGAATCTATGGACCCCACGATATACCACCAAAGAATTGGATTACTACTGTAACAGAGAAGATGGAATACTGAAAGATGGATGGATTGAGCTGCCACCAGAAGAAGGCAGTCAACCTCCTGGACGAATAGTGATTCCTGAACTGTTAGGACCATCTTTTGTCAAAGCTTTCCACGAAGCCACCCACTATGGGAAGAGTGCTATGGAGAAAGCACTCAGACCACATTTTTACATCCCTCTGATGACAACCATATCAGCCTCAGTAGCACGTCAATGTCGAACCTGTGCCAAAAATAATGCCAAGCAAGGCCTTATAACGGCACCCCGAGTTCAGTCAGGAGGTGTCACCCCCATGCACAACCTCCAAGTTGATTTTACCGAAATGCCAAAAGCCAATGGATACCATTACCTATTAGTATTAGTTTGTACTTTCTCTGGGTGGGTAGAAGCCTTCCCAACCAGAACTGAGAAAGCCCGAGAAGTTACCAAAGTCTTAATGAGAGAGATTGTCCCCAGATTTGGAATCCCAGCAGTAATAGGGTCAGACAATGGACCCTCATTTGTCTCCCAAGTTACTCAGCAGTTAGCAAAAGCCTTGCAGATACAGTGGAACTCCACACTGCATACAGACCCCAGAGTTCAGGGAAAGTTGAGCGAATGAATCATACCCTAAAAGCCCAAATGTCCAAGCTTTGTCAGGAGACACACTTGAAGTGGCCCCAAGTGCTCCCAATAGCTTTACTCAGAATACGCTCAGCTCCTGTAAAGTCAACAGGATTTTCCCCTTTTGAAGTTTTGTATGGTAAACCCCCACCAATAGTGCAGGGAATCAAAGGAAGTTTAGCCCAGATTGGTTCAGAAGTAACCAGACAAGAACTCCTAGCTCTTAGTTTTGTTCTGCAGACTCTCCATACGTGGATCCAAGACCAGTTGCCTATCAACTTGACGGAACCCTTGCATCCCTATCAGCCTGGTACTTCGGTGTGGATCAAAGATTGGAAGAAGACACCGTTGGAACCCCATTGGAAGGGACCGTACACCGTCATCCTGTCTACCCCAACTGCAGTAAAGGTAGCCGAGATCGACGCCTGGATCCACCACAGCAGAGTCAAGCCCGCCACCGATCCTGAACCAGAGCAGTGGACAGCAGAACAGCATCTTGATGCACCCTTGCGAGTTACTCTGAGACGGCAACCAGCAGCTTAGACACTTCATCACAAGTGCTTTGCAGTAGCCAAGTCTTTCGAAGAGGATTGCTGTTTTCCATGCAGCAACAGTTTTGTTTCAACGAACCCAATTTGTGTGTGATTTGACACACTACTTTGAGACTACATTGACTAAGCCAGACTTCACAAGCCAACTGAAATTGCTAAAAAAGTTGGTCAATGTGTACTGGACAACCTGAGGATCTTCAATCAACACTCAGCACCCGTTAAATTGCTTCATTAGCAAACGGGACGAAGAATAAAAGACCGTCGTGATCAAGATCAGCAAGCTGAGGATTCAGAAGAACTCCAATCAACATCAACATGCATCTTTACTTTTGCTTTGCCTTGGTTGCCTTCTTTGGAGGTTTTGAACTGACTTATGCTTTACCTCCATGCACTGCTTGCATTACCTCTACTCGAACTGGACTGAAAGTAACTTAGACTTTGCTTTATCATTCTTACTATACCTGCAAGGGAACAGTGACTCGGTGTATCTATAACACCACTGAACTAAATGTTTGCACTCATGGCAAAATCAAAGCATGCTATAATCCGCATCAGAATCCATCCTATTACACGTTGGAAATACGATGGAAGGATGCAGATGGACCTATACTAGCTGCTACACCACCACTTAAGGACATTACTAAACCTGCTGTTTTGAATTTTGATGCATGTAATGCCATTAACAGAGATAGTTATTCCACCTGTGGTACTTGGGAGAAAGCGTATCGAAATGACCATAAGTACATGTGTCCAGAAGGTGCCACAGGATGGTGGAAGTGTACAGGTAAAAAACGGGATCAGGCTATAGTACTGCACCAGCAGCAGATTACTATTGCCCGTATTGGGGATGTGTTTTTTATGCTACCTGGAATAATGGTATAGTTGATGAGAAGATAGATAAACGAATGGCTACCTTAACCAAGCCAACCACAAATGATAAATGTCAGAAAGATGCTTGTAACCCCTTACACTTACGTATACACAATCCCTATGCTTGGAAACAAGGATACAAGTTTGGTTTACGTATTGCTGGAGGGGCAATAGATCCAGGAACCATTGTGTATATCAGATTGAATACCCAAGCCCACAAGTCATCTAAATATCATATTCATAATACCTTTTATGAAGCCATGCATGTAAATAAGTTTGAGATCCCTCATCCCTCACAGAATTTATTTCTAGAATTAGCCGGAGCAGTAGTATCTAGTCTTAAGATCTCAGATTGCTATTTCTGTGGCGGAACCCAAATGGGAGACCAGTGGCCATGGGAAGCCCAAGAATTGAATTATTCTATGATTTACAATCAGACTGAATTACACAAGGCTACCAGTGAATGGGTGTTAGCGCACTCAATCGTTGGACGTCTTTGCTATGCCAGAACTGGACCCCAGTTCACCCAACAGGTAGGGACAGCTGGTCTGTCTTAGCCAGAAGTACTATAATGCCACGACTAAAAAGACAGCATGGTGGTCAGGAATCAGACATCCTGAACCTCCTAACCCATTAGCCAGATTTCCTGAACTTGCTGGTTTATGGACTAACCTTGCCAAAGTTCCAAGCCTGGCAAGCCCCACCTGGCCTGTATTGGATCTGTGGAAACCGAGCGTATGCCCAACTTCCGCCACACTGGGGAGGAGCATGTGTCTTAGGAACCATCAGACCTTCTTTCTTTCTTTTAAAAACACTGAACATGGAGAACAATTAGGATACCTGTATACACTACCCACCGACACAAAAGAGCATTGAGACAGAAAAGAGAAGCCTTACAGATAGGCAAGTGGGAGAAGTGGCAAGGTGATGATTGGCCACCAGAAAGAATTATTGAGTATTATGGACCTGCCACTTGGAATGATGATGGTATGTATGGTTATCGTACTCCAATCTATATGATTAATTGTATTATTCGCTTACAAGCAGTAGTTGAAATAATAACCAATGAAACTAGTCATGCTCTTACGCTCTTAGCTAGACAAAGTACTCAGATGCGCACTGCTATATACCAGAACCGCTTAGCACTTGATTATTTGTTAGCAGCTGAAGGAGGAGTATGTGGTAAGCTGAATTTAACTAATTGCTGTTTGAAAATAGATGATAAGGGTCAAGTAGTTGAAGAAATTGCTAAAGATATGCAAAGACATGCTTATGTGCCAGTACAGACTTGGCACGCATTGAAATTTCCTAACTGGTTTGCTAACCTTTTCTCTTGGCTGGGAGGATTTAAGACTTTCATTGTTTTAGTACTAATCTTGTTGCTGTTATCTTTCTTATTACCATGTTTAATTCCATGTTGTATGCGTTCCATTCATAATGCTATTGATAACACAGTAGAGCGGAAGACCGCCAACTAAAATAATGGCTTTATACAAGCTAGTCCCTAGTCGAAATCCTTCAATCATGATGTGATTATTTAAAAGTGATTTAACTCTCACCACCTTATTAAGTAATAGGGTGAGATTAATCAAAGGGGGGAATGTGGCAGGTGCAGGCCTGTGACCCACGGTGTCTGAACAACGCCAGGCCAGCATGGCTAGCTTGACCTGTAAATGAGGCCTGTGGAGAGGCATATAGGATTGCACATCCCCCAATATGCTGCTATTGTAAGATAGAACTCAGTAGAAGTATTGAATTAGCTTAGGTAAGCAGAAACCGAGAGATGGAAAAATACAGAAAGGACATGTTTAAAAGTTACTGATAAGAAAAAGTACATCTGCAAAGAAATAATTGGGAGTGCTGACAGATGAGTTGCAGAGCCCTGCTCCTCTGCATGCCACAACATTGGTTCTATGGCCTTGAGAGTGTGGAAAGTAAACAAGTTGATGTAACTTGACCATTGTAATTGGGACTAGAAGGGGGGTCT